>JAREIK010002732.1:265692-473726 GCA_029783825.1 Sapria himalayana
AATAGATAGATATAAAGATAGAAAGACAGATAGACAGACAGACAGAAAGACAAATAGATAGATAGACAGATAGATCAAACAGATAGATAGATAGAGAGAAAGATAGATTAATTGATTAATAGATAGATAGATATACAGATAGACAGATAGATAGATAGATAGATAGATAACAAATAGATATATAGACAGATTAATAGATAGATAAATATTCAGATAGCCAAATAGATAGTTAGAAAAAAAGATAGATAAATAGAAAGATATATATATATATATATAGTTTGATATTTAGATAGAAATAAAGAAAGAAAGATAAATAGATATATATATATATATATATATATATATATATATATATATATATAGACATTTAGACTAATTTATAGATAGACAGATAGACATACAAATAGATAGACAGATAGGTAGTTAGGTAGATAGGCAGATAGGTAGTTAGACAGATAGAGACATAAATATATATGCAAATAAATATATAGACAAATAAACATACAAATAGACATATAAATAAATAAATAGATTGAAAGCTAGATAGATAAATAGATAGATAGATTGATAGTTAGATAGATAGACAGAGAGATAGAGAGATAGATAGATAGACATATAAATAGATAGATAGATAGATAGACATATAGATATATAATTAGATAGACAAATAGATAGATAGAAAGGTAGATAGATATACATATATTATAGACAAATAGATATATAGAAAGAAAGATAGATAGATAGATAGAGAGACGTATACATAGATAGATAGAAAGATAGATGGATAGATCTAAAAAAGTCACATAGACAGATTCATAGTTAGATAGATAGAAAGACAGAGAGAAAAAAAGTCAGATAGACAAATATATTGATAGATAGATAGACAAATATATAGATAGATAGACAAATAAACAGATGTACAAATAGATAGATAGATAGACAGATAGATTAATTGATTGATAGGCTGATAGATAGATAGACAGATTTCTAGATTGCTAGAAAGGCATATAGATAATTATATAGATAAATAGATATATCATCAATATAAATAAATAGATAAACATACTGATAAATAAATAAATAAATATATATATATATATATATATATAGTTAGGAAGATATTTAGGTATATCGGCAACTAAACAGATAGATAGATAGATAAAGAGATAGACACTCACATAGAGATAGATATATAGAGAGACAGGTAGTTAGATAGACAAAGAGACAGATAGATAGATAGACATATTGATAGATATATAGAAAGATATAAAGCCAGATAGCTATATAGGTAGATAGATAAATAGATATATATGTGTGTATATATATATATATATAGAAAAATATTTAGTAAGATAAATAGATAAATAGATAGATATATAGATAGATAGATATACAAATAGCAAGATATTTAGAAAGATAAATAGATAGATAGATAGATATATAGATATATAGATATTTATATAGATAGATAGATATATTTATTGATTGATTTAATGATTGAATAATTGATATTATATAAATAGATGGATAGTTTGATATATATATATACTATATTTATATATAGTTAGACATATAGAAGAAAGATAGATAGATAGATAGATAGAAATATAGAGATATAGACAGGTAGATAGATACACATATAGTCATATGCATAAATAGTTAGATTGTAATATAGATAGCTTTATAGATAGGTAGATAGCTTTATAGATAGATAGATAGCTTTATAGATAGATAGATATATAGCTTTATAGATAGATAGATATATATATATATTGATAGATAGAGAGTTATATAGATAGATAGATAGATAGATAGACAAAGAGACATATAGGCAGATAAATTGATAGATATATAGATAGATAGACAAATAAACAAATAGAAAGATAGAAAAATAGACATATAGATTAAATATAGATAGAGATTTAGACTTATAGACAATTAGACAGATAGACAGATAGATAGTTAGACAGTTAGACAAATACACAGATAGATAGATAGATAGATTGATTGATATATAAGCAAAAGACAGATAAACAGATTGATTGATTGATTGATAAAGTGATACATAGACAGATATATAAATAGACAAATAGAATAATATACAAATAGACAGATAGATAGAAAAATAGTTAGATTGATACATATATAGACAAATAGACTGATAGATAGTTAGATAGTTTGATAGATATATTCATATATAGATTGACAAATAGAATGATAGATAGATAGACAGATAGCTAGAAAGCCATATAGGCAAATAGATACACAAATAGATAAATAGATATATAGATAGATAGACAGATAGCTAGAAAGCCATATAGGCATATACATACACAAATAGATAAATAGATATATAGATAGATAGACAGATAGACTTACATATAGATAGATAGGCAATAATGAGATAGACACATAGATAAATAGATAGATAGACTCATATACTAATATACAAAGAGATAGGTAGACTGATAGAGAGATAGAAAGATAGATAAATAGATAAATAGATGGATTGATAGATAGATTGATAGAAATATAGATATATAGGAAGCTTAATAGTTAGATAGGTAGATAGAAAAATAGATAGATAGATATATAGATATATAAATAGATAGATATATAGATAGATAGATATATAGATAGATAGATATATTGATAGATAGATATATAGTATAGATAGATATTTAGATAAATAAATAGATATATAGATTATTGATTTATTAATTGATTTATTGATTGATTAATTGATTGAATGATTGATTAATAGATAGATAGATGGATAATTAAAAAAATGTATATATATATATACACACACACACACACTTAGACAAATAAATAGATATAAAGATTGACAGATAAACAGATTGATAGATAGATAGATAGTTAGATAGATACACATATAGACATATACAAAGATAGTTATATAGTTATATAGATAGATTTAAAGATATAAAAATAGACAGATTGATAGGTATTTAGATAGATAGATAGACAGATAGGAAGATAGACAGATAGACAAATATATAGATAAATAATTAGAAATATAGATACATAGAGATATATATATATATATATACATAGAAAGATTAACATAAAGATAGATAGATAGATATCAAAATAACCAAATAGACACATAGATAGATAGATAGATAAATAGATAGATCAAAAAATAAACAAATAAATGGATAGATAGAAAGATACATAGACAGATAGACAAATAGAGAGATAGATAGATAGATAGATAGATAGACAAATAGATTGATTGATTGACAAATAGATAGATATACAAAAGTTAGATAGACAAATAGCCAAATTGATAGATTGATAGATATACAAAAGATAGATAGACAAATAGACAGATAACAAATAGATTGATAGACAGATTGATAGATAGACAGATAGACAGATAACAAATAGATTGATAGATTGATAGATAGATATCCAAATAGCCAGATAGATAGATAGAAAAATATATATATAGATAGATTGTGATATATATATATAGTTAGACATATAGATACAAATAAAGATAGATAGTTAAACATATATATATATATATATATATATATATATCCATATAAATAGTTTGACAGATAGATATATAGACATATAGACATGTATATATATATATATATAGACATATATATAGATTTATATATAGAAAGATAGATAGACAAGTAGGTATATAAGAAGATAGGCAGTTTGACAAACATACAAATAGACAGATAGATAGATATATAGTAAGATAGATAGATAGACAAATAGATATATAGACAATTTATATATAAACAAATAAATAGATTGATAAATAGATAGATAGATAAATAGATAGATAGACAGATAGATAAAAATATCGATAGGCAAATAGATACATAAACATATAGATAGACAGACAGATAAATAGTTAAATAGATAGATAGAACCATAGACAGATAAATAGATAGATAAATAGTTAGTTAGTTAGTTAGTTAGATATATATACATATAGACATATACATAGATAGTTAAATAGACATATAGATAGATTTATACATAGACAAAAATATAGATAGATAGTTAGACAGATAGAAAGATAGAAAGATAAGTAGATTGATAGATTTTAAGAAAGATAGATAGTTATATATATAAACAGAGAGAAATATAGACACATTGACATATAGATAGATAGAGATCTAGATAGCTAGATAGGTAGATAGATCGATAGATAAATCTATATATATATATATATATATATATATATAGATAAATAGATAGATTAATTAATTGAGTGATTGAATGATAGATAGATATATATATAGATGGATATATATATATATATATAGATTGATTGATTGAATAATTGATTGATTGAATTATATATTGATTTATTTATTGATTGATTGATAGGTAGATAGATAGTTTGATATATAGATCGATAGATACAAACATACATTGATATATATATATATATATATATATATATATATATATATATATATATATATATATATATATATATACAGAGAGATAGATTGATATATATATTTTGTTAGATAGATAGACAGTTAGAGTGATAGATAGATAGATAGATACACATATAGATAGAAAGATATACAGATAGACAGATTGACAAATAGACAAATAGACATATAGACATATAGACAAACAAATATATAGATAGATAAATAGATAAATACTTAGAAATATAGATACATAGAATGATAGTTAGATACACAATATATAGACACTACTAAAAATACTGAGAATACCAACCATATTATAGACCAAAAGAATTCGTCGGTTATTACCGACCAAATCAGAACCATTTCGAGACCAAAAAGGTTTTTTGAAAAAAGAAATAATTCCCACCAAATTTTCGACTAAAGACCAACCATATTTACCGACCGAATATTTTTGGTTGGAAATTGCTCGGTAAATTAGGTGGGAATTAGCGAAAAAAAATTACCGACATATTACTGACCATTTACCGACCAAAATTTTGGTCGGTAATACATAGATTAAAATTTTTTTATTTCAAAAAAATTGTAAGTCATTAGCACTTAGCCAAATTTTCATATTTCATAGTTCGAAGCAGAGGCAAAATTCGACTACAAGGTTGTAACCTAGGAATTCTATCTCTTCTGTTACTAGGTAAATTTTTCTTTATTCTTCTCCTTCAGAATGCTATATACATATCTCCTCTTTGAATTTTATTAGCATTATCAAATTTTCATTTTTTTAGAATAATTAGGTATTAGCTTTTTTTAATTCTCTCCCAATTTTCTTTCTTTTTTCTTCTATTTTAATTTCACCTATATGATTTTTCACTCTGCACCATTAATGAAGCTATATAATTTTTTTTTTAATTTTATTGATTTTTAATTCACAATATTTGCATTTTGTTCTCTCTTTCTTGATTTTTTTTACATCTGTAACTTAAGAAAAATTAAACTTAATGTTAATGGCTTATATTTTTGGTTTCTTCAAGTAAATTATAAACATGTAATAGTATATATAATGTTTTATACATTTATATAATCGTATGACATTGTATATAAATGTATTACATTATATATATAAACACTAATATGTTTATTTTAAAAAAAATGTTATATATAAATATTTATGCATATGTATTAATGTTTATAAATATCTATATAACATTTACATAAAACTATCCATTTATATAATTTTTTATATAACAATTATATAACATTAAATGTTTATACAATTTTGTAAACATTTATATTACATAATAATTTTTTTATAAATATAGAATATTTATAATGTTTATATAAATGTGATATATATACTATATATTATCTATAAAATTATTATATATATATATATATAATTATATTTAAGTAACATTTATAAAAATATTTTAATCACAAATATTATACATAAACACATGTTTAATTATATAATCATATCATTATATATAAAAGTATTTATAACTATATTTATAATTAAGTATACTATTTTTATAACTATATTTATAACTATACATAACTAATTTTTAACTATGTAATAATGTATAACTATATGTATAATTCTATATACCTATATATTTTAAAACAATATACTATATGTATAATAATATATAACTATATATAATTGTATTTTACTAAATGTATAACTATATAACTGTTATATATAAATATATCTTTAGCTACATACATATTTATAACTATATGTGTATAACTATATATAAATATTCGTATAATTATGTATCACTGTATATAATTAAATATAACTATATTTGTAACTATATATACATATATGTATTCATATAATTAAATCAAAATATTTGTTTATAACCTTGTATATATTTATGTATAACTACTTATAACTACTTATATAAATATATCTATATATAACTATATGTTTAATTATATATAACTATTTATAACTATATATATTATATGTATAATAATATATAACTATAAATTATTATATCTTACTATATGTATAACTATAAAAGTTTTATACATAATTATATTTAAATATTAAATTTTCTGCTTATATTTATTATATGTTTGTATATATTAGTATATAAAAATGTATTTTACTATATCTATACCTATACATAACTATATGTATAATATGAATCACACTACATACCATAGAATGGTTTGTGATGTTTTGGGTCCTTTTGTATATGTACACTACATACCAGTGTATACATATATACTACATTGTATATGTATACACTTGTATATATGTACATATACACTATAGTGTATATGTACTTATACTGAGTATATATGTACATATAGATACTTGTAGATATATACCAGTATATATGTATATGTACATATATACTAGTATATATGTACATATACACTATAGAATGTACATATATATATGTACATATAATTACTCAGTATATGTACAAATATTCACTGTAGTATATGTACATTTACACTACAGTGTACATGTACATCTATACTACAGTGTATATGTATACACTTGTATATATGTACATATATATTGTAGTAAAATATATTTATCAAAAACAACTTTATTTATTTATTTATTTATTTTGATTTGAATAACTGTTTAAGTTTCATAGAGATATGGTACATCAATGTTTTCCATGCGAAGCTTATAAAAGAGAAGGGCTTTTTCACTAGACATAACACCCCACAACTAGGATAGCTTTGTTGTAGTAGAAAGATGGTGACCGGAGGAGCTGGAGGAGAGAAAGCAAAGACAATTTAATAGATAGATTATACTTTAAACATTGTTTGTATGTATATATGTATGAATTGAAGTTTAATCCTGTAAAATCTAGTTGCAAATTTACTGTACCTTGTGTTTGATGTAATTTCGACAAACAAAGTTGAATTTTGAAGCCATGGTTAAGGTGTTTGTTCGTATTTTTTTTATGCTTATGACAGAATATCTAGTTGTTTGATGTTCATGCTTCATAATAGGTATTTACTCTCTACTTTATGTAAATACTAGTACATATATATTAATAATATGTATATGTACATATATACCATAGAATGAGTTGCATATGAATTTTGACTAACTTACGAAGAAGTTTCAAAAAAGAGAACTACAGTTCAACCCTAATGATCTACCTGGGATTGTTCGACGTAATGCTCTAGCTATAGCATATACTCTGGCACCTATAGCAGCACTTGAAGCAACCGTATTAGGATTAGTAGTAGCAGACAGCTCTACCCTAGTACTCGACATCTAACCATACAGACAAGATACATCTCAGCATAATGATTATGACACTAGATTGGATGATTAAGTGTATTAGACACTTTTTTTATGTCAAACTTGGATTTGGGAATTCATGTTTTATTTTCTCTTGACTTATTTAATATATACATGTAGAATATATATTAGTTTGCTTGTTTTTATTGTACATTTCTTTTGTTTTGTAATCTTAATCCATACATACATACATATATATATAAACAAGATATAAAACTAAAAACAAAAAAAAATTAAAAACCGACCAAATTGAGAACAAAAACTGACCAAAATTCTTTAATAATAATGGTCGATAAAAGTTCACCAAATGGTCGGTAATACTTTTGGAGACCAATTACCGACTAATGATATTAAAAAATTTTAGTCGATTTTTGGTCGCAATTTAATCGATTATTACTGAACATTTGGAAACCATTTACCGACCTAATACTTTTTGTCAGAAAAAAGTCAGAATATAGTCGGTAAATATTTTTCAGTAAATGGTCAGCAATTGGTCGGTAATTTACCGACCAACTTATTATTTCTCGACAAAAAATTATTGTCGAGCAAAATTGCGACTAAATAATTTGGTCGGTAAATTGTCAGTAATGGATTTATCAACCAAAAAATTGCTAATTACCTACGAAATAATTGGTTAGTAATTCGGTGAATTTTAGTAGTGAGATAGATAGGTAGACAATTATATAAATAGAAATATAGATATTTAAATAGCTAGATAGATAGACATATGAAGAAATTTATTGATAGACAGCTAGAAAAATAGATATATAGAAGGATAGATAGCCAGATAGATAGATAAACTAACAGACAGATAGATAGATAGATAGATAGATAGACATATAAATAGATAGATAGATAAATTCATAGATAGATAGACAAATAGAGAGAGACATATAGATAGGTAGTCATATAGACAAATAAACATATTGACTGATAGAAAGATAGATAGAAAGAAAGAAAGACAGGTAGATAGATAGACAGATAATCTAATAGACAGATAGATTTATAAAAAGATATACAAATAGACAGATAGATAGATAGAATGATAGTTGGATAGATAGACATATAAATAGATAGTCAGATTGATAGATAAGTAGATAGAAATTAGACACATAGATATATAGATAGATAGAAAGATACATACATACATATATATATATATATATATATATATATATATATATATATATATATATAATCAGAAAAATTGATAGATATAAAGATAGGTTGATAAATAGACATATACACAGAATGAAAGATAAATTGATAGATAGATTGACAGTTATACTGATAGACATATTGACATATACATAGATAGATAAATAGACATATAGATAAATTTATAGATAGATAGATATAGAGATAGACAAATAGATAGATATATAGACAGATAGATAGATAAATAGATAGATAGACATATAGACATATAGATAGATAGATAAATAGATAGTTAGACATATAGACATATAGATAGATAGACAGATAGATATAAAGACAAATAATTTGGTAGATAGACAAATAGATAGATAGACAGATAGACAGATAGATAGAGAGATAGTTAGATAATTAGATAGATAGATAGATAGATAAATAGGCAGATAGGTAGATATGTAGATTAACAAATAGGCAGATATGTAGTTAGGTAGATAGATAGTTAGACAGATAGATATATCGATAGATAGAAAAAAAGATAAGAATATATACAAATAGACAGATAGATAGTTAGATAGATAGATAAATAGACAGATAGACAGATAAATACATAGACAAATAGATAGGTACACAGATTGACATATAGACAAATAGGCAGATAGATTGATAGACAAATAAACAGATAGATAGACAGGCAAACAAGCAGATAGACAGATAGATAGAGAGATAGATAGATAGATAGATAGTCAGAAAGATAGATTGACAGATTGATAGATATACAAATAGATAGAAATAAAAATAAAAAGATAGAATAATAGATAAATAGATAGACATATAGATATATATATATATATATATATATAGACAAGACATATAGATAGATAGATAGATATACAGATAGATAGATATATATATAGATAGATTGATAGATAGACAAATAGACTAACAGATAGAGAGATAGATATATAGATAGATAGTTAGATAATTAGAAAGATAGATACACAAATAGATTGTTAGATAGATAAATAATTATATAGATAGAAATATAGAAATATAAATAGATCGATAAATAGACATATAGAAAAATTTATATATAGATAGATAGACAAATTGGTAGATAGATAGACAGATAGATCAATAGACAGATAGATAGATAGATAGATAAATAGATAGATAGACATATAGACATATAGATAGATAGATAAATAGATAGTTAGACATATAGACATATAGATAGATAGATAGATAGATATAAAGACAAATAATTTGGTAGATAAACAAATAGATAGATAGACAAATAGACAGATAGGCAGATAGATAGAGAGATAGTTAGATAATTAGATAGATAGATAGATAAATAGGCAGATAGGTAGATTAGCAAATAGGCAGATATGTAGTTAGGTAGATAGATAGTTAGACAGATAGATAGATATATCGATAGATAGATAAAAAGATAAGAAGATATACAAATAGACAGATAGATAGTTAGATTTATAGATAGATAAATAGATAGACAAATAGACAGATGAATAGATAGACAAATAGATAGGTACACAGATTGACATATAGACAAATAGGCAGATAGATTGATAGACAGATAAACAGATAGATAGACAGGCAGACAAGCAGATAGATAGATTGATAGATAGAGAGATTGATAGATAGCCAGAAAGATAGATTGACAGATTGATAGATATACAAATAGATAGAAATAATAATAAATAGATAGAATAATAGACAGATAGATAAATAGACATATAGATAGATAGATATATATATATATATATACACAAGACATATAGATAGATAGATATACAGATATATATATATATATAGATAGACAGATTGATAGATAGACAAATAGACAAACAGATAGATAGATATATAGATAGATAGTTAGATAATTAAAAAGATAGATACACAAATAGATTGTTAGATAGATAAATAATTATATAGATAGAAATATAGAAATATAAATAGATCGATAAATAGACATATAGAAAAATTTATATATAGATAGATAGACAAATAGGTAGATAGATAGATAGATAGATAGACACATAGATAGAAAGATAGATAGATAGATAGACAGATAGACAGATAGATAGATAGATAGATAGGTAAATAGATAAATAGATATAAAAATAGATAAATAGATAGATATTAAAATAAATTGACCGATAGTCAGTTAGATAAATAGAAAGATAGAGAAATAGATAGATAGACATATAGTTAGATATACAGATACACAGATAGACAGATAGACAGATAAAAAAATAGACAGATGGATAGATAGAAATATATAAATATTGATAGTTAGACAGATAGATTTATTAAATTGATAGATATATAGATAAATAGATAGACAGATAGATAAATAGATAGATAGATAGTTAGACATATAGACAGACACACAGAAAGACAAATTGAAAGTAAGATAGATAGATTGACAGATAAACATATAGACAAATAGATAGATAGGCAGAGAGACAAAAATATAGAGAGAAAGATAGATAGAAAGAAACATAGAGAGAGAGAGAGATATATATATATATATATATATATATATATATAGTTAAACAGACAGATAGATAAATAAATAAATTGATAGATAGACAGAAAGTTAAATATATAGATAGACTATTATACTGATAGACATACAGACGTATGCTTAGATAGATAGATAGACAAATTTATAGATAGACCGATAGAAAGATAAACAAATAGAAAGATAAACAGATAGAAAAATAAACAGATAGATACATCGATAGACAGATATATAGATATGATGAGAATGAATATTGCATGTCCCCGCACCTGCCCAACCCAGAATAGCCTGGGATTGAACTAGGAAAGCCAGGCATGCCCAAGTCAGGGTCTAGTCATCACAACTGGTCCACCTCACAAGGGCCCAGGTCTTGGACCATGGACTCCTGTGGGCCTTGTCCCCTGGACAGTGTGTCTAGGTGCCATGTGCTAAGATGATGGCAGCATTATATCAATATATTATACATAACATAGATGTGTTAATGGTTATGTGTATCTATATATACACATAATATAATTATTGTGTATTACAATATACAAAATACATACATAATGTATATAGAATATACATACAATGTGTATTTACACTCATATTGAATATATAAATATACACATTGTATATATATAGAAATTATTATGTAGATACATGTATACATAAAGTAAATACAAAATATACACATACATATCTAGTATATAGAAAATTTAAAATTATGAATTAAAAAAATTAAATAACTTAAAAAAAAAATTTATTTAAAATTATAATTATTACTTATAAAATAAAGTATGGTAACATAATATTTCGAAACAAATCTAAAATATAAAAATTATTACATATCATTAAGTCATAAAATTATAAAAATTATAAGATCATTTTCAATCTAACTGTTATGATCTGTACAACTTTAAATTTTTTCATATACATCATCATATGTATTTTGTTGTATTGTAGATATTTGATCTTGAAGACTCATCTATATATTTTTGTAATCTTTCTATTATAACAAATTTTCAATAATATTGATTGTAATTTGATTTTCCTATATAAAATAATATTCACAATCATAAATATGATAGACTTTATTATATACTAAACATAGTAAAGATTAGAAAATCATGAGACATTTTCGATATCACGAAAAAAATTTTATATAATTTTTAAAAACTAAATTCATCTATATTCTTCATATCCTCTAAAAAAAGTAGAATATTAATTGATGTCTAAATATTTCAACATGTTATAAAGACTCATATTCGACAGCCCAATCTATCATTTACCTCTAACTTATTTGAATTAAAAAGTTATCATCTTCAAATTCTTCATAATCATAACTTCATTAAATCAAAAATACTTATTTTCTTAAAATTTTAATAAATTTTTTAATTAATCAAAAATTTTACATTTTTATTCTTATAGCTGATTAATCCATAATCTAAATATAAAAAGTGGTTATAGTTATACATATAGTAAGATACAATTATTCATTGTATATGTTATTATACATATAGTATATATAGATATAAATAGTTATATATAATTAAACATATAGTTATATATAGATATATTCATACAAGTAGTTATATGTAGTTGTACATAAATATATACAAAGTTATAAACAAATATATGGATTTACATATATGTATACATATATGTATACATAATTACAAATATAGTCATATTTAATTATATAGAGTTTTATATAGTTATACAAATATTTATATATAGGTATACACATATAGTTTAGTTGAAGATATAACTGATGAAAAGTTTTAGATTACTAAAAACCTTACAAAATTTTGATTTAATGCAAACCAACCTAAATTCTACTTCACTGAAAACACTATCTCAAGATTTTGCAACCTTAATGTCGAAAATATATAATTCTATAATATATATGTACATATATACTAGAGTATATATGTACAAATATACTGATATATATGTACATTTACATATATAGCTATATAAATGTATACACTAGTATATATGTACATGTACATATATACGAGTATATATGTACAAGTATTTATATATACATATATACTTAGTAAATGTACATAGACACTGTAGTGTATATCTACATATATACGTGTATACATATACACTACAGTATATATGTACATGTATGTACATTTACACTACAGTGTATATGTACATGTATGTACATTTACACTGTAGTATATATGTACAAGTATGTACATATATACTGGCAAATAATTATACATATATACCCGTATATATGTATATGTACATATGATATATGTACATGTACATTGCAGTGTACATGTACATATATACTCAATCAAGTTCCACGAGTAAAATCACTTGGCTACTCAACGGATGTTCTCATGTAGATTTCAAGTGAATAGGCGACGCACAAACTATATGATAAGCAATATTAAATAGAAATGCATAATAGTCAATAGATGTTCATAATTCAGCCATGAAAAAAATTTAATAGTGAACCAAATATGATCACAAGTTTCAAATTTTATGAACATTATTTCAGCATTCATTAGTTTAATAAGGAAAATAACTAATTGTGATATGATTACAAGTCTTAAATTTTATAAATATTTTATCAGCATTCATTAGTTTTATAAGGAAAAAAAAAGTAACACATGATAGCTATCATCCAAATCATGCCAAATTTCTATGGCTATTTTGTATTGATCCATAGCTTCATATAATTATAAGTAGTTATAGATAAATGTATAGAAAGTTATAAATAAATATATAGATTTACATATATGTATACATAGTTACAAATATAGTTATATTTAATTATATAGAGTAATGTATAGTTATACTACTATTTATATATAATTATACATATATAGTTAAACATACTAATGTATGTTGTTATACATGTAATTATAAATATAGTTACATGTGGTTATACATATAGATAAACAAATATTGTTATTCATATATTTATACACGTAGATATATATATTTTTTCATATAATTTTATATATTTATAGATATAGTTCTTTATAGGTATAGATATAGTAAAATACATTTTTATTTACTGATATATACACATGTATATTAAATATAAGTTGTAAATTATATATTTAAATATAGTTATGTATAAAGATTTTATAATTATACATATAATAAGATACAATTATTTATAGTTATATGTTATAATACATATAGTATATATAGCTATAAATATTTTTATATAGTTAAACATATAGTTTTATATAGATATATTTATACAAAAAGTTATACATAAATATATAAAGTTATAAATAAATATATAAATTTACATATATGTATACATAGTTACAAATATAGTTATATTTAATTATATAGAGTTTTATATAGTTATACAAATATTTATATATAGTTATAAACATATAGTTAAACATAATGTTGTAATTTATTATACATGTAATTATAAATATAGTTACATGTGATTATATGTATAGGTACACATATAGTTATACTTATATTTATGCATGTAGGTATAAATATATTTTTATATAATTTTATATATGTATACATATAGTTATATATAGGTATATATATGGTAAAATACATTTTCATAAATTAATATATAAGAATGTATATTAAATATATGATGTTAATTATATTTTTAAATATAGTTTTGTATAATATTTTATAGTTATACATATAGTCAAAGAAAATTATTTATAGTTATATGTTCTTATATATTTGGGATCCAATGATAAAAAGAAACAAAACAGAAAACAAACAAATTCAGCTTACAACAGATCAGAACAAAGTAAATGCAGTCTAGTATATCAGGCATGCAATATACAAAAATAAATACAATTTAAATTCCCCTAGAAACACATGATGTCATCCACAAAACAAAACAAAACTCAAGCAAATTAGGCAAATATTAGATCCACATCCAGATATGTCAACAAAGCTTGTCTCATCCTGCTAAAATTGTTAATGACTTGCTTGCAATATAATTGGAAAGCCAATCAAGACCGTCATAGAGGCCCTCGCCAGAGGTAGCACACAGGTGCTCTGGATGTACTAATGGCATTGGCGAAGAGAGTGAAATCCTAGCTTGTCAGATATTTTACCTGCATTCATCGCTTTGGGAAGATCTTGCTTATTGGCAAACACCAACAAAACTACATCTCGAAGCTTTTCCTCGTTTAGCATCCTATGCAACTCATCTCTGGCTTCAACAACTTGATCTATGTCATTGTTGTCCACCACAAATATGAGACCTTGGGTATTTTGGTAGTTATCCCTCCAGAAAGGGTGAATCTTGTCTTGACCCCGAACATCCCTCACAATGAAATTGATATTTTTGTATTCAATAGTATCTACATTGAAGTCAATAGTAGGAATTGTGGTGACAATTTCACCAAGCTTCAACTTATGTAGAATGGTTGTCTTACCGCCAGCATCAAGACCTAGCATCAAAATCCTCATCTCCTTATTGGCAAACAGCCTGATGAACAACTTTATGAATGTAATCCTCATTTCTTCAACTAAATCTGAATCCCTTTGTCATATGGCAGTAAAGAGGTCTGATGAGAGAAAGAAACAGAATCAATAGACTTCAAGAGATGGTCACCAGAGAGGGAGGTCAACCTCTATATGTTCTTATACTTATAGCATATATAATTAAAAATAGAGTTATATATAGTTTAACATATAATTATATATAGATATATTCATACAAATAGTTATAAGTAGTTATACATTAATATATACAATGTTATAAATAAATATATAGATTTAATTATATGAATACAATATACATAGATACAAATATAGTTATATTTAATTATATAGAGTATTACATAGTTATACAAATATTTATATATAGTTATACACTTATAGTTATAAATATGTATGTAGTTAAAGATATAGTTATATATAACTTTTTTATAGTCATACATTTAGTAAAATACAATTATATATAGTTATATATTATTATACTAATAGAATATTCTTTTAAGAAATATAGTTATATAGAATTACTCATATAGTTATAAAATATTATATACTAAAAAAATAGTTATATATAGCTATTAATATAGTTATAAAAATAGTTTACATATTTACAAATATAGTTAAATATAATGATGAAGAGTTATATATAGTTATACAAATATTTATAAATAGTTATTATATACAATGATAACAACAGGCTCTCAAATGCCCAATTGAATTACACCACTATAAAGAAAGAACTTGTATCAAAATTTTTTTCTTTTGGCAAGTTAATCTCATATTTAGTGGGAACCAATGTCATAGTATATACTAAATATTCTATAATCAAATATCTCATAGAAATGAAAGATGTCAGGCCTAGATTGATTTGATGGATTTTACTATATAATAGTTTTAACTAGAGATATTAGATAAGAAATGTACATATAATCAAAATTGAAAATAGCTTATCAAGAGTAGAAAATAAAAGATAGAAGAGTTGTTGAAGAAGATATTAGAAAGATTTTTTATTTGAACAAATTTATAGTATTAAATGAAAATGTAACTCCATGGTATGTAGTATTGAATGAACCTTATTATTGCAAGTAGTACTCTGATCAAAATTTGAGGCAAAGTGTTATAGATTGGAGATTAGTAGTATTTTACAATAATGTCAATTTTTGCTCTTGCTCTCACGTATTTGTGGAACATGTTAATATTAATGTGCTCAAGTATATTTCTTCTCAACATAAATGTTGCTATTTACATATGCATATATATATATGGGTGTGTGTGTGTGTGTGTGTGTGTGTGTGTGCATATACACTCCCCTACACACACACACAAACATTTATACATCCATATACATTACTATACATAATATATCAGCATACACATTTTTGTACTTTTGTATATATTCACACATGTATCTACATTTTCAAAGTTGTGTGTATATACTTGTATGCATACATATACTAGTGTACACCCATACAAACACACACATATACCTATAGACATAATGTATTTTTAAAGGTACACATGAAACTATTATATATATGTGTGTGTGTGTGTGCGCGCGTGTGTGTAAATGTACTTAATTTTTTTTTGTTTTTAAAATTTAATTAAAGTAAAATATTATATATTATACACAATTTATAAAATATTGTAAATTCTTTATATTTAAAACAAATATTTGTGTGTGTGTGTGTGTGTGTGTGAAGCATATTAATGTGTATAATGAAATTATGAAATAAATATATGAGCTTCTATTTTATTCAAATAGTTTGTTTAATATTATATTAAAATAACTATCATTATTCTCATATAAATAAATGAAGTTGACAAATTTGTAAATTATTTTGTTTTTGAAATTATGTTAAAAATAAAAATATAGTTCATAAATAGATAATATTGTTTTTGTTTTTATATATAGTATTTTTATTAAAATATTAATGTATATGATAAATTTCTACCTATTATTTATTGTTATTAATACATTTTAGAAACTTTAATATTCAACCAAATATAATGTAGTGCATATAAATACATGCCTTTAATGTTTGATAAAAAATCAATTATTTCTTAAATTATGTTCAAACAAAACATATTATCATATAAATATATGAGTAAATTTTTCTACAAGTAATTATTTTTGTTATTTTATTCAAAATATATAAATGACCATATAAATATATGAATTTGTTTTTTTAAATTAATATTTTTAATTATTTTTTTCAAATTGAATACATGACAATGTTTTTTTGTAAACATTTCAAACATTGTTTATTTATAAAAAATATAACATATTGAATATTATGAGGTGCAAATTTTATTTTGTAAATAAATTTTATTTTTAAAGTTTTTTCTTTGTAAATTGAAACTACATCACATATTTTTTAAAATATTTTTTAATCTATTAATTACACAAACATATTGTTATTTGTTTTGAAATTTACAACATGAATTTTAACAAATAAACATTTTATTAGAAATTAATTTTAGTTAAATGATATTAAGTGTAACAAAAATACAAACCCTAAACATATTAAATCATATGATTTATACAAATATATAAAAATGCAATAAAAATGCTATTAAGGTTGAAAAAATTAAGTTTAACTTTCTAAAATATTTGGCAAAATGATAAAGATTCAAACAAATCCAAAAGAAACATGTATGCATGAGATGAATGATATAAATGGATATTAAGTTTCTGAAGCATGTAATCATACATGTTGTAGATGTAGTTATATATAGTTTTTCATTTAATTATATATATCTAGCCATATGGCTATGTATAGGTATTGATGTAGATAAATAGATTTATATATAGTAATATGTTGATATACATATTGTTAAATACATTTATATATAGTTATATATATATATATATGCATATATATATATATGTATATATGTATATTAAATATATGTTGTATATTTATATATTGTTATGTTTATGTATACTATTTGTATAGTTATAGATATAGTAAAATACACTTATATATTTATGTGTTATTATTCTTAGGATCATCATATTTACATAATTTATTATTTAAATATTTAATATGTTGTTATATACACACTGCTCACCACACACACCAACACTCATTTTGTGATTAACATCGATAATCACAAAATTGTCGAGTTGAAAAAAACATGGAAATCAAGTCAGCATAGATACTTTGCACCATCAACATCAACACAATGAGAACGTATTATATCACACATGCATGAAGTATGTATACAAATCAGTTTATATAAGCAATCCACGCATACCATGGTGATTAATGAAGAAGAATTTCGAAATAAAAAATAATAGAATCAAAACACACACTCTTGCATTAAGATAATCGATGAAGAATTAGGGTAGAAAACATACCTCAAATCAATAAGAAATTTCACTTACTCTTCGATTAGGTTTTGATGCATCGGTGTCGAGAGAAAGAGGCTGACTTTGGAGGACTTGGGTGCTTGTTAAAGTTGTCTCTCGAGTCTCGATAACAAGTGACTAAAATTACCAAAATTACTAAAATTACCAAAATGTTTTTCATTATAAAAACATTAAATAAACAAAAAAATATAAAATACAAAAAGACACATTTTTTATTTATTATCAAAATATTTTCAACAAAATTCATGTGCATGTAGCAAGGTACACATTAAAAACAAACACCTTACAATTTTTCATTATAAAATTAATTAAACAATAAATATAAAAACAATTTTAAAAAATAATTGTTTAGCCTTATAACAAAAAAAATCAAATAGCTACAAAATCTACAAACTTAATATAATAATACATACATGAAAAGATGATTTGTCTTCTAGTCACTCTCCTAAGAGTTATAAAATACTCTTTATGTTAAAAAATATATATATATTTATTTATTTATATTTATATTTATATTTATATTTCATGGTTATAAATTTTTAAGAATTTATATTAATTTTAATGAAGATAATATGAAATAAATGTAAAGGCATAAAATTTCATATTATTTGATATCATTTATAGTATTTAAAATTCTAAAAATTACTTAAATTGAAATGATAATTTATAAAATTTATATTTATTATTTTAAAAAAGACTGAATACTAAAAGATAATAGTAAAAATTTTACTCAATTATTTAATTCTTATAAAATATCATAGGGGCAAACATCTATGTATTTATTTTTGAATAATAATTTAGTTTCTTTTAAATTTAATGAAAAAATTTAAATTTTTATTATAATTCATGAATTTCAAATTTTGTATTAATTATTTTTTTAAAAGTTTTCTATAATCATAAAATTTTTTTTGTACTTATAATAATATTAATATATACTAGTTTATTCATTAATTTAGATATTTTTGAAAATATATTCTATTTAATCAATGATCAATTATTTTACATTTATATTAGTATAAATTTTAATGTATGGTCATTTAATTTTTAAAATATCTTAAAAAATTATTATAATTATAGAATTAATTATTTAATGTTATTTTAATAGAAATTATTAAGTTTCATAATTAAAAATTTTTGAAAAATTTTTTGTATAATTTTTAAAAAAAATTATAATCATTAAAATAGTTATTTTAGTCCTTAGTAATATACTTTTTTTTGTATTTTTATATTTTTTAAATTATTTATATATAATTTTTTTTATGATTTTACGAGGAGAATGTGTCTTTCAATGAACATTCGTCTATAGACAATAGCATACATTTAATAAATAAAATATTAAAACAAATAAAAAATTAAAAAAAATAAATAAATTAAGGATTGTCTAGAGAAATATCGTCACTAAATTAATTGTAGTATTAATGATGTAATTAGTATGGGAAATTCTGTCGCTAAATTCTTGGCTATATTCTGGATTTTATTAGGTAGGGAAATTCCATTGCTAAATCAATCGCTATATTCCGGATGATAATAACTAATAAAATTCTGTCGCTAAATTAGTCGCTATATTCCGGATGAAATTGGCTAGAAAAATTTAGACTCTAAATCCATCTCTATATTTTGGATGTAATTAGCTAGGGAATTTCCATCTCTAAATCTGTCGCTATATTCCAAATTTAATTTGCTAGGGAATTTCTGTCGCTAAATCCATCGCAATATTCTAGATTTATTTGCAAGGGAAATTTCATAGCTAAATCCGTCGCAATATTCCGGATGTAATTGGCTAGGAAATGTTCGGTCGCTAAATCTGTCGTTATATTCTAGATTTAATTAGCTAGAATTATTCCATGGCTAAAATCATAGCTATATTACAGGTTTATTTAACTACGGAAGTTCCGTAGCTAAATCCATCGCAAAATTACCCACTTTTCTTTGTGTAGAATTTACGTGGCTATTCCATCGCTAATGCATTTCAAAATTTTATTTCAATGAAAAATCAGAAATCTTACTTTTCACAAGTCAATCTCTCACAATTTTGCTATGGATTGATCCCTAACTAAAATTCAATATTACATTTTCTTATAGTGATAGACATATAGACATATAGAAAGATAAACATATAGACAGATATATAGATAGACAAATAGACAAATAGACATATGGACAAGTAGACCGAAAGATAAATAGACAATTGGACAGATAGACAAATAGTCAGATAAATAGATTGATAGATAGAAAGATAGACAATTAGATAGATAGATAGGTAGTTAAGCAGATATGCAGATTGGTAGATAAGTATATAAGCATATAGATAGCTAGACAGATAAATAGATAGATAGATAGATAGATATATAGATAGATAGAAAGATATATAGATAGATAGATAGATACAAACAAAGATATATAGACAGATAGATAGATAGCAAGATAGATAGATAGATAGATAGACAGATTAATAGATAGATAAAAAGATAGACACACAGATAGATAAATAGACAGATAGATATATATACAGATAGATAGATAAATAGACAGATAGACAGATAGTTAGTTAGATAGATAGACAGATAAATAGATAGACAAATAGATAGATAGACAAATAGATATATAGACAGATAGATAGATGAATAGATAGATAGACAGATAAACACATAGACAGATAGATAGATTGAGAGATAGAAATATAGACAAATAGATAGATAGATAAGATATATATATATATATATATACAAATGGATAAATAGTCAGATAGATAGATATATATATATATATATATATATATATATATACACACACACAAATAGACAGATAGTCAAATAGATATATAGACTAGCAGACTAATAGACAGATAGACAAATAGTCAAATCAATAGAGAGATAGATATATATATATATATATATACAAATAGATAGATAGTCAAGTAGATAGATAGACTAGCATACTAATAGATAGATAGACAAATAATTATATAGACTAAAAGATAGGTAGAAGGATAAATAGATAGATAGACAAATAGATAGATTGATAGATAGATAATAAACAGATAGACATATAAACAGATAGACAGACAAATATATAGATAGAGAGACAGATAGACATTTAGAGAGATAGACATATAAACAAATGACAGACAAACAAATAGATAGATAAATAGATATACATATTAAAAAATAGACTTATAGACTTTATAAACTTATAGATAATAAGAAGATAGGCAGATAGATAGACAAACAGATACACAAATAGATAGAGAAACAAATAGATAGATAGACATATAGATAGATGGGTAGATATACAAAAAGACAAATAGATATATAGATAGAAAGATAGATAGACATGTAGACATATAAATAGATAGCTAGATAGATAGACATATAGATAGATAGATACATAGATAGACAGATAAATTGATAAATAGAGAGACAGAAGATATATAGACAAATGACAAATGAACACCTAGATAGATAGACAGATAGACAAATAGATAGATGGATAGATAGATAGACAGGTTGATAGATGGATGGAGAAATAGACATAGAAAGATAGACATATAGACAGATAGACAGATAGAGAAATAAATAGATAGATACATAGATAGACTGATAGATATATAGATACACACATAGACAGATTGATTGATTGATAGATTGATAGATATAAAAATAGTGAGATAGACAGATAGACAAATATATATATGGACAAATAAATAGATATATATATTGACAGATAGATAGATAGAGAAATTGATAGATAGATAAAAAGACTGATGAATAGATAGCCAGATAGACAGAATGACAGATTAACTGATAGACATATATAATTATAGACATATAAAGAGATAGATAGATAGACAAATATATGGATAGACAGATAGAAAGATTTATAGATAGAGAGACAGATAGATAGAAAGATCGATTGATAGATAGACAAATTGACAGATAGATTGATACACAAATAGAATAATAGACAGATACACACATAGACAGATTGATTGATTGATTGATAAAGAGGTAGATATATAGATAGACAGATAGATAGATAGATAGATAGATAGATAGATAGATAGACAGATAGATAGATAGCAAGATAGATAGATAGCAAGATAGATAGATAGATAGATAGATAGATACATAGATAGATAGATTTATAGATTCATTGTAAGTCATATAAATATATAGACAGATAAACATATATATAGATAGATAAATAGATAGTTAGATAAATAGACATATAGACATATATATAGATAGATAGACACATATACACATATACACATATATATAGATAGATAGATAGACAGATATACAGATATGCAGATAGATAGATAGATAAATAGATAGATAGGTCGATAGGCAAATATGTAGTTAGACATATAGATAAACAGATAGATAGATAAATAGATCGATATACACATTGAAAGATAGAAAGATAAACAGATAAACATATAAACATAATTATAGATTTATAGATATACAGATAGATAGATAGACAGATAGAGAGATTGACAGATATATAGATAGACAGATAAAGAGATACATAGATATATAGATATACACATAGACAGATACACAGATAGATAGGTACACAGATAGATAGATAGATAGACATATAGATATATCGATATATAGATAGATAGCTAGATAGGCAAATAGACAGACTGATAGATAGATATATAAATATATTGACAGATATATAGATAGATATATAGATAAACAAATAGGTAGATTGATAGATTGACAGATAGATAGTTATATAGAAAAATAGATAGATATATAGATAAATAGATAAATATATAGATATATAGATTGATTAATTTTTTTTATTTATTTATTAATTGAATGATTGATTGATAGATAGATAGATGGATAAAAAGATAAATATATAGATAGATATAGGTAATAGATAGATAGACATATAGAAAGAAAGATAAATAGATAAATAAATAAATATATAGTTAGATAGATTTATTTATTTATTGATTTATTCATTGAATGATTGATTGATAGATAGATAAATCAATAGATAGATAGATGAATAGTTAGAAAGATAGATAGTTATATATATAGATAGATAGATTTATATATATACATACATACATACACACACACACACACACACACATATATATATATATATATATATACAGAAATATACATAGTTAGTTAGATAGATAGATAGAGAGTGAAACTAAATAAACATATAGACATATACATAGATAGATAGACAGGTAGAAAGATAGATAGACATATAGTCTGATAGACATGTCGATAGAGAGATAGATAGTTAAATCGATAGATACACATATAGATATATAGATAGATAGATATGCTGATAGGCAAATCAGCATATATATATATATATATATATAGATAGATAAATAGATTGGCAGATTACTAGATAGAAAGTTAGAAATATATACTTATAAATAATTAGGCATATAGAAATATAGATAGATAGACAGATAGCAGAGAGACATATATAGATAGACATATATATATATAGAAGATAGATACATAGACATATAGACAAATAGAAAGATAGATAGATAATTAGATACATAGATAGACATACAAATATACAGATTCACAGATAGATAGATTGACAATAGACAGAAACATAGATAGATAGATAGATAAAAAGATAGACAGTTAAACATATAGATATATATAGAAACATAGACAGAGAGATAACCAAATAGCCAAATAGGCAGATAGATAGATAGATATATATATATAGATAAATATATTAAATGATTATTTAATTGATTGAATGATTGATTGATGGATAACTAGACAGATATATATATATATATATATATATATATATATATATATATAGAAAGATAGATAGTTAGACAAGTATACATAGATATATACATAGATTGTTAAATAGACATATATATAGATTTATAAATAAACAGATAGACAGTTAGAATTATAGATTGATAGTCATATAAGTAGATTGGTCAGATAGATCGATATATATATATATAGATAGATACTAAGATAGATAGATAGATAGATAGATAGATAGTAATATAATAGATTGACAAATAGATAGACATATAGATAGACAGGTAGATAGAGAGACAAATAGACAAATAGATAGATAAATAGATAGGCAAATAGATAAAATGATAGATAGATTTATCTATTAACAAATAGATTGAAAGAAAAATAGATAGATAGATCGATAGATAGATAGCCACATAGTTAGATAGCCACAGAGATAGATTTATTGATAGATAGATAAATATTTAGAAATATAGATTGATAGATAAATAGATAAATATATAGATAGATAGATTCATTAAATGTTTGATTTATTGTTTGAATGAATGAATGATTGATTGATTGATGGATAGATAGTTAAAAATTTATATAAATAGTTAGAGATAGATATAGATATATAGAAAATTTGATAGATAGGTAGAAAATAGATACATATATAGATAGTAGATAGATTTATTTATATATTGATTGAATGAATGAATGATTGATTGATAGATAGATGGATAGATAGATAGTTATCTAGATATATAGATAGTTAGATAGATAGTTATCTAGATATATAGATAGTTAGATAGATAAACATAAAAACATATTCATATTTGGATCGATAGATATATAGATAGATAGCTATAGAGATAGACATATAAAGAGATATACATATAGACAAATAGATAGAAAGATAGGTATATAGATAGACGGATAAGTATATAGTCTTATATATGTAGAGATAGATATATAGATAAATAGATAGAAAGATAGATATACAGTTTGATAGATAGACAGACAGACAGATAGATAGATAGATAGATAGATAGAAGGTTGATAGATAGATAGACATATTGACATATAGACAGATACATAGATAGACTCATAGACATAAAAATAGATAGATAGTTAGATAGATAGAGTGATAGATAGATATGTAGATAGAAAGATAGATTGATCGACAGATATATGGAAAGACAGATAGACAAAGAGATAGATATATATTTAATTATAGACAAATAGAAAGATAGACTAATGGACAGATTGATTGTTCAATAGATAAATAGATAGACAAATAGACATATAGACAGATAGACCTAAAGATAGTTAAATAAATAGATATATAGATAGATAGCTAGATAGATATATAGTTAGAAATATAGATAGACAGATAGATAGTTAGAAAGATACGCAATTAGATAGATAAATAGATAAATAGATAGACAAGTAGAAAGATAGACTAATATACAGATATCCTAATAAACATTAGACATATAGGCTGATAAACTAATATATAGATACACAGAAACACAGATAAACAGATAGATAGTTAGAAAAATAAATAGATTTATATATTGATAGATATACAGATATACAGATAGACAGATAGATGTATAGATAGATAGAGGGATAGATAGATAGATAGATAAATAAATAGCCAGATAGCCAAATAGGCAGCTATATAAATAGATAGATAGATATATAGATATATAGATAGATAGATAGATTGTTAAATAGATTGAATGATTAATTTATTGATTGAAAATTTGATTTATAGAAAGATAGATGGTTAGATAGATAGATTATTATATAAATAGATAAATATATAGATAGATAGATAGTTAACAAATAGACATATAGATATATACATAGATTGTTATATAGTCATATATATAGATTTATTGATAGATACATAGATAGATAGAATGATAGATATATAGGAAAATAGGTAGATAGACAAATAGATAATTAGATAGATAGATAGAAAGATAGATAGGTAGACATATAGATAGAAAGATAGATATATAGACAAATAGACAGATATATCGATAGATAGACAATATATAAATAGAAAGATAGATATAGATGCAGAAAGACAGATAGTCAGAAAGATACATAGACAAATAGATATATATACATATAGATATATTTATAGATAGACAGATAGACAAACAAACAATTATATATATAGATAGATAGAAATATAGACCTATTGAAAAATAGATAGATAGATAGATAGACATGGAGACAGATAGACAGGTAGATAGAGAGAGAGATAGACAGATAGATTTATAGACAAATAGATAGATAGATAGATATATATATATTGACAGATAGAATATCAAAAAGAAATGAAGAAAGATAGACATACAGATAGATAGATAGATAGATTGATTGATTGAATGATTGATAGATAGATAGATATATAGATAGATTGATAGCCAAATAGCCAGACAAATAGATTTATAGATCGAAAGATATTTAAAAAGTTAAATAGATAGATAAATAGATAAACATATATATATATATATATATATATATATATAATGATTTATTTATTTATTATTTGAATGAATGAATGATTGATAGAAAGAAGGATAGATAGATTGAAAGATAGATAATTAGATAGATAGATAAATAGATAGATAGATATATAGAAATATAGATAGATGCATAGAAAATAGATAAATATATATATATAGATATATAAATTGATTTATTCATTGGTTGAATGTTTGATTAATACATAGATAGATGGATAGATTTATAATTAAATAGATATATAGAGAGTTAGACAGATATACATATAGACATATACATGCATAGATAAATATATATATATATATATATATATATATATATATATATATATATATATATATATAGATATATATAGAGAGATAGATACATAAATCGATAGATAGATAGACAAATAGACATAAAGATAGGTAGACAAAGAGATAGATAAAAAGATATCCTTATAGATATAGAGACAGATCGATTTATATACATACAGATAGATATATAGTTAGATAGATAGACATATAGACATATATACAGATAGACATATAGACTTATAGACATACAAACAGATAGATGGATGGATAGACATAAAGATAGATAAACAGGTAGATAGTTAGAAAGATAGATAGAATGATAGATTGACAGATAGATAGAAAGACAAATAGACAAATAAATAGATTGATAGATTGATAGCAGATAGAAAGATAGAATTATAGATAGATATAGTGATATATAGAAAGTCAGATAGACAAATAGATAGATAGATAGACATATTGTCTTATAGACAATTATATAAATAGATATATAGATAGATAGTTATATATATATATATATATAGAAAAATAGATAGTCAAATAGATTTATACATAGAAATATAGATAGACAGATAGATATATAAATACATACATAAATATATTTATAGATAGATAGATAGATAGTTAATTGACATATAGACAAAAAGACAAATAGATAGATATACATATAGATAGTTAGATAGGTAGACATGTAGATAGAAAGAAAGATAGATTTCTTGATTGATTAAGAATTTGACAAATAGACAGATAGATAGATGGATAGATAGATAGATAGATAAAAAAATATACAGGTAGAAATGAAGATAGGTAGATAGGTTGATAAGCAGAAAGGTAGATAAACATATAGATAGATAGATATACAAATAGATAGACAGATAGATAGACAAATAAGATGATTGATAGATACATAGATAAATCGATAGACAACAAGATAGAGAGACAAAAGACATATAGATAGAGAGCCATATAGATAAAAAGATAGAAAGACAAATAGGCAAACAGACATATAGATAGATAGATAGATTGACATATCGACACATAGAGAGATGGATAGATAGACAAATACATAAGATTGATAGATTTATAGATAAATATATATATATATATATATATATAGATACATAGATAGATAGATAAATAGATAGACATATATATAGATAGGCAAATAGACAGATAAAAAGATATACAGATAGACATATAGTCAGATAGTTAGATTTAAATATAGACAGGTAGACAGATATAGATAAGACAGATAGACAAATAAATAGATTGACATATAGACAAATATACAGATATACAGGTACACGAATAAACAAATATATAGAAAGATAGATAGATAGATAGATATATGGATAGATAGATAGATATATGGATAGATAGACAGACAGACAGATAGATAGATAGATAGATAGATAGATAGACAAATAGATAGATAGATATACAGATCAATAGATAGATAGATTGATAAATACATAGATAGATATATAGGTATATTAATAGATTGACAGATAGATAAACAGATAGATAGTTAGATAGTTTTAGAAATAGACATAGAGAGATAGAAAGATAGAATGATAGATAGACAAATAGACTGGTTGACATACACATATATAGATAGATCGAGACAAATATCGACATATTTATAGATAGGCATATAAAAAATAGATAGATATACAAATATACAGATGGACTAATAGATAGATAGTTAGATTGACAGATAGATATATAGATATATAGATTGATAGTATGACAGATTGATAGATAGATATATAGACATATAGAATAATAGATAGATTGACATATAGACGTATAGATAAAGAAACATATAGACTTATAGATAGATAGACAAATTGATAGGTTGAGAAATATATAGATAGACAGATAAATAAATAGATAGATAGACAAATAAATAGATTGACAGATAGAGAGAGAGATAGATAGATTGATTGATTGATTGATCAATCAAAAGATAGACAGATAGACAGATAGGCTAAAAGATAGATAGATATATAGATAGACACTTAGATAGTTAGATAGATTGACAGATAGATAGATTGTAAGATAGAGAGATAGATAGTTAGATAATTAGATAGAAAAGTAGATAGATTGAAAGATATAAAAATAGATAGATAAGTAGATTGATAGATTGACACATAGACTAATTGATCGATAGAGAGATTAATAGATACATAAATAGACAGATAGATAGATCGACAGATAAATAGATAGATAGACATATAAATAAATAGAAAAAAAGATAGATAGATAGATACATAGATAGACATATAGACAGATATTCTGATAGTCAGATAAACAAATAGATAAATAAATAGATGGATAGATATACAAATAGTTTAATAGTCAGATAGACAGATAGGTAAATAGCTAGATAAACATATAGATAGATAGATACATAGAGAGGTAGACATATAGACATGTATAGAAATAAACAGATAGATAGAGAGATAGATAAATATATAGATATATATATATATATATATATATATATATATATATATATATATATATATATATATATATACTATTTTACACAGACAGTTAGATAGATAGATAGATAGACAAGGAGATATATAGTTAGATAGATAGATAGATAGAATGATAGACAAAAAGATATATACACAGCTAGATATATATACATATATAGATAAACAGATTGATAGATAGATAAATAGATAGATAGACCAATATAAGATAGACATCAGAAAGATAGATAGATAGACCGATAGATAGATAGATAGATAGAAATATAGGCAGATAGACAAATAGATAAATATGCAAATAGATAGACATAAATAAAAATAAATAGATATAGATTTAGACAGATAGACAAATATGAAATTAGATAGATTGACAGATTGACAGATATATAAATAGAAATATATATAGACAGTTAGACAAATAAATAGATATATATATATATATATATATATATTTTTATTTATTTATTTAGATAGATATATAGATAGATAGATAGATAGATATATAGACAGATAGATAGATAAATAAATAAATAGATAAATTTATAGATAGATAGATAGAAACATATATAGTTAAATAGATATATACACCAATAAATATAAAGATCGAAAACCAAATTTATTGATAATTAGATTTATAAATAGGTCGTTAGATATATAGACAAATAGATAGATATACAAATTGACATAGAGACAGATAGATAGATAGTTTGATAGATAGATAGATAGATATTTTGATAGACACGTAAACAAGTAGATAGATACATAGATAGATATGTAGATAGCCACATAGTCACATAAGCATATAGACATATTGATAGATTGACAGATAGACAGATATATAGATAGATAGATAGACATATAGTACAGATATGTAGATAGATAGTTAGATAGATATATAGATAAACAGATAGACTTATAGAATGATAGACTGATAGATAGATAGATATATAAATAAATAGAAAAACAAATAGATAGATAATTATATAGATAGAAATATAGAAATATAGAAATATATACAGATAGACAGATCGACCAATAGACTGATAAATAGATAGATAGACATTTAGACAGATTGACAGATAGATAGATAGGCAAATAAACAAATAAAAAGATAGATTGAAAGAAAGAAATAAAGAAATAGATATGTGTATATATATATATATAGTTAGATAGATAGATAGATAGATTGGGAGATAGAAATATACATAGAAAGAAAGAGAGATAGATAGATTGGGAGATAGAAATATACATAGAAAGAAAGAGAGATAGATAGTTTATATAAATAATCATATAGACATATACATAGATAGAGATATAGAATATAGACAGATTTATAGATAGATAGATAGAGTGATAGACATATAGATAGATAGATAAATAGAGTGATAGATAGATGGATAGATAGATAAATAAACATAGAGATATATAGACAAAAAGATCAATAGACATAAAGACAAATAGACTGATAAACATATAGATAGATTGATATAAAGTTAGATAGTTATATAAATAGATAGAATGATATACATAAAGATATATAAACAAATAGACAGCTAGACAAATATAATTTTTTATGTATTTTATAATTTTTATATTATTTATACTATCTTTCAAGAATCGCACTTCTATAGAAATTTAACATACATTTAATAAATAAAATATTAAATCTAATAATAAATTAAAAAAAATTAAATAAGTAAATATTGGCTAGAGAAATTTCGTCACTAAACTGATTATTATATTCTGGATTTAATTAGCTAGGGATGTTCTATCTCGAAATCTATCGCTATATTCATGATGTAATTAGCTAGGAAAATTCTGTCGTTAAATCTATCATTATATTTATGATGTAATTAGGTATAAAAATTCCGTCGCTAAAATTCATCGCTATATTCTGGATTTAATTAGCTAGGGAAGTTATGTCTCGAAATCCATCACTGTATTCAGGATGTAATTAGCTAGGAAAATTTTGTCATTAAATATGTCACTATATTTATGAGGTAATTAGCTAGAAAAATTTTATCGCTAAAATCCATTGCTATCTTCCAGATGTAATTAGCTAGGGAAATTTCATCATTATGTTTCATATACAATTAGCTAGAGAAATTTCTTTGCTAAATCTATCGCTATGTTCCGGATGTAATTAGCTAGGGAAAATCTATCCTTATATTCTAGATTTTATTAGCTCGGAAAATTCCATCATTAAATCCGTAGCTAAATTCTACACTTTTCTTGAGCAGAATTTGTGAAAATACTCCATCTCTAATCTATCACAAATTTGTTGCACATTTTTATTTTAATGAAAAATCATAAATCCCTTATTATTCCCTAGCTAATCCCTCGCAATTTAGCTAGGGAGTGATCCCTTGCTAAAATTTCTTAGCTAAATGAATATTTTCTTGTAGTGTTGACTTGTAGGATTAAAATGTGGTTTAGGCCTACTGCTAATGTTAAATAAACATATAGGATTGCACATTAAGAAAAATAATAAAGTTTATGATTTTTCACTCTCTGTAGAAATTTGAAATGATTAGATTAATTTAAATTATACATAACAATTAATTATTATTTAAATTTGAATTTAATTTTGAGAAAATTTAAAGTCGTGATTTAATAAATAAATAATTTATGAACTTGATTTTTAATGAATATATTCATTTTATTGGGGTTTTTAAGAATTTGAATTTAAGTTGTTATTATTTAAAAGAGTTTTAAATATATAATTAAATTCATTTATGACTAAAGCCCAAGCAAACTTGTATATATGTGTGTGTGTGTGTGTGTGTGACATATTTGATGATAGCAATCATCTTTTATAAAATAGAGAGAAACCATTTCTTTTTGAGAAGACGCATCTAAACAAGTATTCAATAAAATCATTCATTATTTGTTTGTGTATGGGTACTTATAGAGGGTTGTCTTTTTTTAGAAAGGCAGTACCTGTGAAGATCTAAATAAACCATGACACACACTTTGAAGGCTTGAAAAATCGATCTACAAAAGGTAAGTTTCGTTTACCCTTTATTCGTGTTTTTATGAATTGCATGTGATTCTTGGTGGGTTAAAAAATAAAAATTATAAATTCCATTGTGTTTATATTCGAAATAGATTAGATATTCTGTCCGAAACCCCAATAGTGGCATCAGAGGAACTTGTATTTTCATAAAAACTAATAATGCCATATTTGATCGTATGTATGTGATGTATATTATTCTAGCATAATTTGCATTTTTGAATATATGTGATATTATGGTTTGTGTGATCAACATAGTTAATAGGTTTTGTTAGGGTATTAATTGATTGAATCCAAAACTTAAAAGGATTCATTAGTATGATTGAAAATGCGAATGAAATATTAACATTAAAGTGTTTAATAGAATGATATATGATTCTAGCTTTATCTTAATCAGATTAATACATGGACTAAATTCATAAATCAATTTTGATTTATCAGTGATTGTTTATGGTGGTGCTAAAATAAGCCCTATGTGTAATGAGATTACATAATATGTTGTTTTACTATGATTTTGATAGCTTTCGGCTTATTTTAAATTTATTAATAAGACTAATAAAAATTTATCGATGAGATTAATAAAAATTTATTGATAAAATCAATGAAAATTATTGATAAAATTAATATAAATGTTTTGATAAGATCAATGAAAATTTATTAATGAGATTGATAAATTTATTGATAAAATTAATAAAAATTTATTGATGAGATCAATGAAAATTTAATAATAAGATCATGAAAATTTATTGATGAAATCAATAAAAAAATATTGATGAGATCAATAGAAATTTAAATTTTTTTTTCCTAGGGTACTGCCCCCGACCCCATGAGGGTGGCCCCCCATGAATCCATCTGCTAACCAGCTAGTAAAACCACAATAATAACTCTACATTACACCTTATAAATTTAATTTTTTTTAAATACTCGGCTATTATAATTTATTTATTTTAATGCAAATTTTTTAAGCTATATGATAACATTAAATATTTTGCATGTTATGTTGCTTCACATGGTGCACAATATGGCCTTTTAAATCAATGTGTTTGGTAGAGTATTATTTTTTTTCTCAAGGGTTGTCGTTATTAAATATGGCTTGCATGTCAATTTTGTTTTATTGTAATTTTTTAATTATTATTGTAATAAAACAAGAGAGACAATGCAAGCCATTGGAAGTCATGCAATCCAATCATGATGATGAAGGAACTAGGTGTCTATGCACAAGTTGGTGGTCAAATCAACTTCATGGAGCTGCTTATTATTACATAGGATCAATGACTATTGATCTTCATATTGGCTTGTGGAGATCAATCTAAATTAAGGTCATACCGTTGCATGTTTATTATATGCATGTATGAGATGCTATGTATGATATTACATGAGTAGGTGATACTAGATAGATAGAAAGACAGATAGGTAGAGAGGTAGATAGGTAGAAAAATAGATAGATAGATAGATTGATTAACAGATGGAAAGATAGATATGAATATAGGCAGATAAATATATAGACATATACATACATAGAAAAATAGATATATAGATAGACAGATAGATAAGCAGATAGATAGAAATATAGGTAGATATATAGATTAATAGATAGATATAAAGATAGATAGATAAGAAATAAATTGATAATCTGATATAAAGAATTAGAGAAAGAAAGAAATGTAGATAGATATAAAGAAAGATAGATAGACAGATAAAAAGATAGATAAGCACAAAGACACATAAATAGATAGATGGAAAGATAGATATACACATAGACACATAAATAGATAGATAGATAAATAGATAGATAGACAGACAAATATTCTAGTAGAGTAATAGATAGTTAGAAAGTTTGGTACTTAGATAGATAGACATACATACAACCAGATAGATATATAGATAGAAAAGATAGAAAAGATAGATAGATAGATAGATAGACAATTAGACAATTAAATAGATAGACAAATAGATAGATAGATAGTTAGACAATTAAATGGATAGACAAATAGATAGATAGACATATAGGTAGATTCACACAATGACAGATTAATAGATTGAAAGATAGAGAGATAGAAAAATAGGTAGATACACATATACATAGATAGATAGACAGACTAATTGATTGATAGATAAATTTATAGGTAGTCATATAAACATATAGACAGATAGATAAATAGGTAGGGAGATACATAGAATGATAATTAGATAGAGAGACATATAGATAGAAAGACACATAGACATATAGATTGATAAATAGATAGATAGACAGATGGACATATATATATATTGATAAATTGATTGATAGACAAAAAGATAGTTAGACAATTAGAGAGGTAGATAGATATAATGGTAGACAGATAGATAGATATGCACATAGAAATATAAAAATATAAAAAGATAGATAGAAAGATAGATAGATAGTTATACAGATACACATATAGACAAATAGAAAGATAGACAGATAAACTAATAGACAGATAGAGAGATAGATATACAATTTGATAGATAAATCGACAGACATTGAGATAGATAGATAGATATACACATAGACACATAGAATAATAGACTAATTGACTAAAAGATAGATAGACACATATACTGATAGACTGATAGACTAAAGTATATATAGAGAGATAGACAGATGGATAGATAGATAGATAGCTAGATAGACAAATTGATATATATATATATATATATATAGACTGATAGATAGAAATATAGATATATATACTAATAAATAGATAGACAAATTGATAGATACATATATAAATAGATAAAATGATAGAATGATGCACAAATAGACAGGTATGATAGATAGATAGATAAATAGATAGTAAAATAGATATATAAATAGATAGATAAATAGTCAAATAGATAAATAGATAGAAATATAGACACATAGACAGATATACATATAAATAATTTGATAGACAGATCGACATTTATATAGATAAATAGTTAAATAGATTGAATGATATATAAATAGATTGAATCATTTATATAGATGATAGACAAATATACATATTAAGTTAGATAGATATATAGATAGAGAGATAGATAGATTGATATATAGTTAGAGATATAGAATGACTAAAAGATAAATTGATACATAGAGAGATATACAGATTGACATATATATTGATAGTTAGATATATAGTTAGATAGATAGTTAGAAATATAGATAAAGAGATAAATAGATATACATATAGAAAGATTAACATATAGATGGATCGCTAGAAAGATAGATAGACCTTTTGATAAATAGACTTATAGATTAATAGATAGATAGAAAGATACGTAGATAATCAAATAGATAAATAGATAGATAAAAAATCTATACACACACACACACACACCCCCACACACATAGATAGATAGATCGATAGATAGATAGATAAATAAATAGATATATAGATAGATTGATAGATATATAGTTAGACAAATAGAATGATAAACAATAGACAAATAGATAAATAGATGAAGAGTTAGATTTAGAGATAGATAAATTGATAGATTTATAAATAATAAATAGATAGAGATAGATAAATAGACAAATAAAGAAAAAGACAAATAGAGATCTAGATAGATAGATACATAAATAAACACTTAGATTGATATATAGATAGACACATAGATTGATATATAGATAGAAAAATTGATTGATAGACAAATACATAGATAGATAGATAGACACATGAGAGATGGACAAATAGATAGATAGAGATATTGAAAGATAGACTAATAGAGAAATACTCAGATAGATAGAGAAATAGAGAGACAAATAGACATATAGACATATATAGTAATATATATTCTTAGATAAATAGATCTACAAACAGAAAGATAAATACATATATGCATAGATAGATATACAAATAGATAGATATAGAAATCCAAATAGACAAATAAATAGATATACACAGAGATAGAAAAATAAAAATATATATAGATAGATAGCTATGTATATCAATAGAAAGATAGACAAATAGAGAGATAGACCGATAGATAGATAGACATATTGCACTACAAGAAATAACATTATTCAATGTAAAGTGCTTGTCGCTAACAATTAACAATGGAAATATTCCCTAGCAAAAAAGTTTAGCGACGGGAATTCCCTAGCTAAATTAATAGATATTTTTGATATATATATATAATTAAACACAGACACATACATATAGAAAGACACATAGATAGATATACACATATAGATAGGGATCAAGATTTTGATTCCGTAGATAATTTTAGTGATGGAAAAATTTAGAGATGGAAGCTTCCCAATCTATGTGTCTAACTATTTGTCTGTGTATTTGTATACGTATATTTTGATTACTTTATCTTTCTATTTGTCTATCTATTTATCTATCTATTTATCTATTTATTTATTTTAAATCTACATATCTATCTATCTATCTAACTATGTGTCTATCTATATGTCTATATATATATATATATATATATATATCTATATGTCTATCTATATGTTTATCAATCTTACTATCTATATGTTTGTCTCTCTTTCAATCTATTTCTCTGTCTATCAATCTTTCTATTTATCTAACTATTAATCATTCTATCTATCTGTCTATCAATATTTCTATCTATCTATCTATCTATATATCTTTCTATCTATCTATATATCTTTCTATCTATCTTTCTGTCTATCTATCTGACTATCTATCTTACTATCTATATGTCTAACTATTTGTCTATCTATCTATCTATATATCTATCTAGCTATCTATATGTCTATCTATCTCATTATCAAACTATCTAATAATCTATTTAATTATCTATATATCTATCTATCTATTTAAGTATCTATCTATCTATCTATATATCTATTTGTCTATTTATAAGTCTACAATCAATCAATCAATATATATGTCTATCATTCTACCTATAAATCCATTTATCTATGTGTCTATGAATCTATCTATTAATTTGTCTATCAATTTTTTTATCAATCAATCTATCGATTTGTTTATATATAACTCTATTGATCTATCTATCAATCTATCTGTATATATTTCTATTTATCTTTCTGTATATCTATCTATTTATCTTACTATTTGACTATATATCTATCCATAAAACAATCTTTCTATCCGTCTATCTATATAACTAGCTAACTAACTAACTATCTGCCTATTTATCTATCTATCTATCATTTTATCTATCTATAAATCAATTTGTCTATTTATATGTCTATCTATTAGACTCTATTTCATACTATCTATTTTTATATCCATCTAACTATCTATATATCGACTTGACTTTCAATATGTATATCTATGTGTCTATCTATCTATCTAACTATATATATATATATATATATATATATATATATATATATATATATATATATATATATCAATCTATCTATTTATCAATCTAGATATCTATCATTCTTTCTATATGTCTATCTATCAAACTATCTATCTATCTATATGTCTATCAGTGTATCTATTTGTCCATTTATCTGGTTATCTATTTGTCTATCCATTTGTCTATTTATCTATCTAACTTTGTGTCTATATATCTATCTATTTATCTATATATCTATCTATCTATCTATTTGTCTATCTATCTAACTTTATATATATATATATATATATATATCTATCTATGTATCTATCTATTTATCTATATATATATCTATCTATTTGTCTATCTACAATCTATCTTTCAATCTGTCTGTCTATATATATATATATATATATTTATATCTATCTATATATCAATATATCTATCTGTCTATCTACAATCTATCTTTCAATCTGTCTGTCAATCAATATATATATATATATATATATATCTTTATCAATATATCTATCTGTCTATCTGTCTATCTAACTATTTATCTATCTATCTATCTATTGATATATATATATATATATATATATATATATATATATATATATTTATCTATTAATCTATTTATCATTTTTTTATCTATCTGTATATCTAGTTAATTGTCTATCTGTATATCTAGCTGCTATCTATCTTTATATCAATCTATCTTTCTTTCTATATATTTGTATATCTATATGTCTATTTATCTGTCTATCTTAATTCTATCTATCTATCTATATATGTATTTGTCTATTTATATGTTTAGCTATCTGTCTATCTATTTATCTATCTATCTATATATCTATCTTTCTATCACACTATCATATTTAATTTGTCTATTGATCAATCTATCTATTTGTCTATCTATTTTTCAATCAATCTATCAATCTATCTATAAATCAATTTGACTATCTATTTCTCTATCATTTTGTATATCCATTTGTCTATCTATCTTTCTATCTATCTATTAGTCTATTAATCTATCTATCTATCTATCTATCTTTCTGTCTATCTATATAACTATTTCTCTATCTTTCTGTCTATTTATCTATCTATCTATTTATCCGTCTAATAACTATCTATTTATCTATCTATCTATCTATTAGTCTATCTATCAATCTATCAATCTGCATATCTATCTATCAATCTATCTATCTAGACATCTATCAGTCTATATATATATATATATATATATATATATATATCTATTTATCTATCTAACTTTTTGTATATAAATCTGCATATCTATCTGTCAATCTATATATCTATCTTTTTTTTCTTTATATCTATCTTTTTATATATCTATCTGTGAATTTTTCTATCTAACTATGTGTCATCAATCAATCTATCTATCTATCTTTCTTTCTTTCTGTCTCTCAAATAATCTATCTATCTATCTGTCTATTTTTCTATCTATCTATCTCTCTGATAGTCTATATATCTATCTGTCTATCTATTTGTTTATCTTTTGTATATCTATATGTTTATCTATATATATATATATATATATATATATATATTTCTATGTTTGTATATATCTATATGTCAATCTATCTATCAATCTATCTGTCTACCAATCTTCATATCAATCAATCAATCTAGTTATTTATCAATTTTTGTATCAATCTATTTATTAAACTATTTATTAATCTATATATCTATCTATCTACCTATCTTTCAATCTATCTATCTATCTATCTATTTTATTTTCATATCTATTTATCTATATATTTGTCTACTAAACTATTTACATATATATCTATATATCTTTCTATATGTCTGTATATTTATCTTTCTGTATGTATGTATGTGTATCAATCAATCTATCAATCTATCTATCTGTCTCTATGTCTATCAATCTATCTATCATTATATCTATCTATTTGTCTATTTATTTGTCTATCTAACTATCTATCTATCAATTTTTAATCTATGTATTTATCTATTTATATGTCATTCTATCTATCTATCTATATATCTGCCAATCTACATTTCTATCTATTTGTATATCATTCGATTAATCTATCTATCTATCTATAGGTTTATCTTTCTTATTATCTATCTATATGTCTATCTATTGATCAAACTATCTATCATTCGAATATTCTATCAATATGTCTATCTATCTATTTATCTATCTATTTGTATATTTATCTTTGTATCAATCTATTAATTTTTATCTGTCTATCTATCTATCTATCTATTCGTCTATCTATTTGTCAATCAATCAATTAATATATCTCTCTATCTATCTATCTATCTATCTATCTATCTATCTATCTGTCTGTCTATCTATCTTTCTATCTATCATTCTTTGCATATTTTTGTTTATCTATCTTTCTATCTATCTATTGGTCTATTAATTTGTCTATCTATCGAATATTTTCTTTATCTTTCTATCTATCCATCTATCAACTATCTATCTATCTGTCTATCTATTAGTCTATATATCTGTCTATCTATCTATCTATATATCTATTTATCTATCTGTCAATCTATCTAATTATATATCTATCTTTTTGTATATAAATTTGTATATTTATTTGTCTATCTATATATCTATATGTTTATCTATCTTTCTATCTATTTTTCTAGATATCTATTTGTCTATATATATGTGTATCTATCTGTCAAACTTTCTATCTATCTATTTATCTATCTTTCTATCTATTTATCTGTCTATCTATCTATCTACCTATCTATTTTTCTATCTATCTATCTATGTTTCTATCTATCTGTCTGTCTGTCTAATAATCTTTTTATCTATCTATCTTTTTGTCTATCTATCTATCTATTTGTTTGTCTGTCTATCTAATCTGTCTATCTATTTGTATATCTATCTATCTATCTATCTATATTTTTGTCTATATGTATGTATATCAATCAATCATTCTATCTGTCTTTAAATCTGCATATCAATCAATCAATCTAGATGTCTATCAATTTGTCTATCTATCTGTCTATCTCTCTATCAATCAATCAATCTATTTATCTATTAATCTATATATCTGTCTATCTATCTATTTGTATATCTATTTGTCTATCTATCTACCAAACTTTTTATCTGTCTATCTATATATCTATTTGATTATCTGTATATATATTTATTTGTATGTATGTCTATCTATCAATCTATTTGTGTATCTATCTATCTCTATATCTATCTATCTATATTCATTATATCTATTTATCTGTATATCTATTTGTCTACCATTTGTCTATCTATCTATTAATCTAGATGTCTATCTATCTATTTGTCTACCATTTGTCTATCTATTTATTAATCTATATGTCTATCTATCTATCTGTTTGTCTGTCTGTCTATCTATCATTCTACCTTTCTATATATTTGCCTATTAATCATTCTATCGATCTATCTATCTATATGTTTATATTTCTTATTATTTATCTATATGTTTATCTCTCTATCTAACTATCTATCTATCAACTAATCTATTAATTGGTCTATCTATATGTTTAACTATCTTTTTATCTATCTATCTATCTTTCTTTCTATATGTCTATCTATCCTTCTATCTGGCTATATATTTTTATATCTACCTGACTATCTATTTATCTATTTATCTGTCTATCTATCTATATATCTATTTATCTATTTATCATCTATATGTTTGCATATCAATCTGTCTATCTATCTGCCTATCTATTTGCCTCACTAGAAGAAAAAGCTCAAATAGCTTGTGAAATTTCTCTAGCTTTGTGGGCTTTTCCATCGCTAAAATATAATAACGATGGATTAGTTATGGATTAACGATGTAAATTATTTCAAGCTAAAGTGTTCGTCATAAAATATTTACGAGAAAAAAAATTTAATGCAAATATTTTATGAAAATTATTATTTAATGACAAATAGCTTGCAATTAATATATAATCATAAAAAAAATTTCTATAAATTATTTAGCGAGTTATTTTTATCGAGCTAATTAGCTATGAAAAATCCATATCTAAAGTCATTGCTAAATTGCTGCCATTCTTTGCGACAAAATCTATGATAATATTAGTAAGGAACATTTTTAAATCGAAAATTTTTATATCTTATCCATTACAAATCTGTCGCAGATTTGAAATTCATTATAAAATCAAACATTTTTACTATTCCCTAGCTAATCATAAAAAATTAGCTAGTGAATATTTATCTAGCTTAATTTCCATAGCTAAATAGATAATTTATTGTAGTGATCTGTCTATCTGTTTATTTGTCTATGTATCTTTAAATCAATCTATATATTTATCTTTGTATCAAGCTATTTATGTATTCTTTTTCTATCTATCCATCCATATATTGATCTGTTTATCAATCAATCAATTTATCTATCAATCTGTCTATCTATTTTTTATCTATTTATCTATCAATCTATTTATCTATTTGTCTATATATCTATATATATATTGGTTTATCTATTTTTATATCTATCTATCTATATATCTAATTGTATATCTATCTATCTATCTGCCTATCTATCTATCTATCTAACAATCTATTTATCCATCTATCTATCTGCCTATCTTTTTGTCTATCTAACTATCTAACTATCAATCTACATATTTATCTATGTGTCTACCTATCTATCTACCTTTCTATCTATCTTTCCATCAATATGTCAATAAATCTATCTATGAATTTTTCAATCAATCTATCTATCAATTTGTTGATAAACCTATTTGTCTATGTGTCTTTCTTTCTGCCTATCTATCGATCTATTAATTTGTCTATGAATCATTCTATCTATCTATCTTTCAATCTATCTATCTATCTTTCAATCTATCTATCAATCTTTATAACAATCTATCAATCAATCTATCTATATGTCTATCAATCTATTTATCAATCAGTTTATAAATATGTCTATATATATATTTATCAATCTATATATATATATATATATATATATATATATATATATATATCAATATGTCTATTAATCTATCTATCAATCTATCTATCTATTTTTTTATCCATCTATTTATATATTAATCTATCAATATATCAATCTATTTGTCTATCTATTTATCTAACAAACTATATATCTATCTATTTTTCTTTCTATCTGTCTATTGATCTATCTATCTTTCTATTTATCTGTGTGTGTGTGTGTATATATATATATATATCGATCTATCTATTGATCTATCTATATATTTGTTTATTTATATATCAATCTTTCAATCATCTATCTGTATATTTATATGTCTATCTATCGGTCTATTTATGTATCATTCAATCTGTCTATCTAACTAACAAACTATCTATCTATCTATCTTTCTATCTATCCATCTATCTATTTATCTATGTATCTATCTTTCAACTATATGTCTATCTACCTATCTATCTATCTATCTATCTTTTTATTTATCTATCTGTTTATCTATCTATATATCTATTTTTATATTTATCTATCCATCTTTCTATCTATCGCTCTATTTATATGTCTATCTAATTGGCTATATATCTGTCTATTTATTTGTCTCTCAATCTTTCAATAAATCTATCTATCAATCTATCTATAAATCTAACTATCAATGTGTATATAAATCTATCCTTCAATGAATATATCAATAAATCGATCAATCTGTATATTAATTTGTCTAACTATATCTATCTATTAATTTATTTGTCTGCCTGTCTATTAATCTATATATATATCTATTTATCAATCAATCTATCTATCTATCTTTCTATCTAATTATCTATCTATCTATCAATATATCTATCTGTCTGTCTGTGTATCTTTTAATCTATTAGTCTATTTATTCTTTATCTATCAATCTATCTGTACATCTATCTGTCTATCTATTAGTCTATTTATTTGTTTATCTATCTATCTAATTATTTGTATATCTATTTGTCTATCTATTTTTAATCTATTTTTCTATATATCTGTCTACCTATTAATCTATCTATTCATCTATCTATCTTTTTATCTATCAGTTTATCTATCTGTATATCAATTTGTATATATATCTTTATATCAATCTATCTTTCTAACTATCTATATATCTATCTATGTGTCTATATATTTGTCTATCTATCTATCTATCTATTTGTCTATCTATTTATTTATCTATCTATCTGTCTATCTATCAATTAGTCTATCTATCTATTGATCCATCCATCAATTTGTCTATCTACCTATCTATATAAATGGTCTATATTTAAGTCTATGTATTCTATCTATCAATTTGTTTATGTATCTGTCAATTAATCAATCTATCAATCAATCTATAAATATATCTATAAATCTATCTATTTATCTGTCTATTAATCTATCTCTCTCTCTATCTATCTATTAGTCTATTAATCTGATTAACAATCCGTGTATCAATTTGTCTATCTATTTGTATATCTATCTATCTATCTATATGACTATGAATCTATGTATCAATCTGTATATCTATATGTATATCTATATATCTTTATTTCAATTTGACTAGATGTCTGTTTATTTATTTATCTATTTATCTATATATTTATCTATATGTCTATTTATCTATTTATCTATATATTTATCTATATGTCTATTAATCTATCTATATGTCTGACTATTTATTTATCAATCAATCAGTCAATGAATTTATCTATCAATCTATATATCAATCTATCTTTCTTTCTATCAGTATATCTATCTATCTATTTATCTGTCTATCTATCTATCTATATGTCTATCTATCTATCTATTATGTCTGAATCTCTCAATCAATCAATCTATTAATTTGTGTATCAATTTGTCTATCAATCTATCTACCAATCAATCATTCAATTTGTCTATTAATTTATTTATCTATATATCAATTGTCTGTCTATCTATATATCTATCTATTTGTCAATCTATTTGCATATCTATATATCTATCTATTTATCTATCTGTCTATCTATCTATCTATCTATCTATCTGTCAATTGGTCTATATATATTTCTATCTATCAGTGTGTGTGTGTGTGTGTGTGTGTGTATCTATATCTATCGATCTAAATATTAATCTGTCTATCTGTATATCTATCTTTCTATCTATATATCAATATATCTAAATTTCTATCTATCAGTCTATTTATCAGTCATTAAATCTAACTATCTATCTTTCTATCTATCAATCTATCTATGTATCTGTGTATCTATCTTTTAACTATCTACTATCTATTTGTCTATCTATCTATCTATCTATCTATCTATCTTTATGTCTATCTATTTTTAATCTATCTATAAATCTATTTGTAATTTTATCTTTCCAACTATTAATCTATCTATCACTCTATTTATATGTCTATCTAATTGTCTATATATCTATCTTTTAATTTTCTTTCAATCTATCAATAAATATATCTATCAATATATCTATAAAACTATCTATCAATTTGTATATAAATCTATCCTTCAATCAATCTATCAATAAATCTATCAATCTGTTTATCAATCTATTTATCTATATCTATCTATCTATCTACTAATCTATCTATAAATCTATCTATCAATATATCTATTAGATATAGCAATCTATCTTTCTATCTATTTATATGTCTATCTATCTATATATCTATATGTCTGCCTATGTATCTTTTAATCTATTAGTTTATTTATGTTGTATCTATCTATCTTTCTGTCTATTTGTCTACCTATCTATCTGTATATTTATTTTTATATCTATTTAAGTATCTATCTATCTAACTATCTATATATCTATCTATGTGTCTTTATATTTATCTATATATCTGTCAATCTATTTGTCTATTTATTTTTTTATCTATCAATCTATCTAACTATCTATCTATCTATATGTCTATCAATCAATATATCTATCTATCTTTTAATCCAACTATTAATTTGTCTATCAACCTATCTATCTAAATGATCTATATTTATGTCTATCTGTTCAATCTTTCAATTTTTTATCTAACTGTCAATTAATCAATCCATCTGTCTATAAATATGGTTATCAATCTATGTATCAAACAGTGTATCAATTTGTCTATCTATTTGTATATTATCCATATATCTATCTGTTTATGAATCTTTGTATCAATCTGTTTATCTATTTGTATATCTATCTATCTATCTTTTAATTTATATATCTTTCTATTTGTTTATCTATCTGTTTATCTATCTATCTATCTATCTTTCTTTCTTTCTATCTATCAAACTATCTATAAATTTGTATATTTATCTACCTATTACCTTTCTATTTATCCATTTATCTATATGTCTTACAATCTATTAATCAAATAATTTGTTTGTCTATCTTTGTATATATCTATTTATTTATCTATTTGTCTATATATTTTTAAATCTATTTATTTATGTGTCTAAATATATATATATATATATCTATCTAATTATCTAACTAACTATCTATTTATCTACCTATTTATCTATCTATCTGTCTGTCTATATATATGTCAATCTATTTGTCTATCTATTTTTCTATATATCTATCTATCTATCTATTAGTTTGTCTAACAATCTGTCTCTCTATTTGTCTATTTATGTGTCTATATATATATCAGCCTATCAATATATATATATATATATATATATATATATATATATCTCTCTCTCTCTCTCTATCTAATTGTCTGTTTATATATTTGACTTTCTATTTGTCTATCTATATATCTATCTATTTGTCTAACTATCTAAATATCTATCTATTTATCTATCTATTGATCTATCAATCTATCTATCAATTTTTCTATCAATTTATCTCTCTATTTGTCTATCTATGTGTCTCTATATCTATTTGCCTATCAATTTGTCTATCTATCTCAATATAAATTTATCGATCTATATGTAAAGGTGTCAACCGTGCCAACCCGGCCCGGCATGAGGCATGGCACGGTTCGGACGTGCCTGGGCCGGCCCGACACGGGAAAATGTCGTGCCCGGGTCCGGGCCATGCCTGACCCATCACGGTTCGGCCCGTGGCATGGCACACCGGCACTTGTTCATCCCATGTCGGGTGTCCCCCGAGCCCGACCTCGCGAGCACCCCACGCCCCTCCCGCAAAAAAGATAATGGGTCGGGTCTGATCGGACCCGTCCCGCAGTCCCACAAGGTCCGAACTGACGCAATCCCCCCACCCCCAACTTGAAAAAAAAATTAATAAAAAATTTAATTTTCAGCCGTTGGATCTCACCTCCAATGGCTAGGTGGCAGGATCCAATGGCCCTCATGATCCTGCCGCCTAAAAAAGTAAAAAAATTCAAAAAATTAAAAAAAATTATTTTTTTTAAAAATTATTATCTTTAATCTATAAATTCCACCCTCATCTATTTAATATTTATGTTTTCATAAACATAAATTCTCTCAAATCGTTCAATTTCTCTCTCAAAAATCTTACTTCTCTCTCTCGGTACTCGGGATTTTCGGCATTCAGCTTGGATTTTTGGGAATCTCAACTTGAGTTTTGAACTTAGAGCTTGACTGTGCTGCACCGTGCACGTGACCGATCACACTGCTTTTACCGGGTAATTTATTTTATGTTTTTTTAACTCTCTCTCTCTCTAGTTTCTCTCTCTATACCAAAAATAAAAATAATTAAAAGCTATCTTCTAGTCTCTAAAAAACTATTCTGAATAACAAAATTCCTAAAAATGACAAATACAACTGAAACATATTTAAATTTAGAAAATGAAAAAATTGCACAGAGGTCTGAGGCTGCTAAAACTTTGGTTTCTTCAGTCATCTCAATCCAAACTTATAAAAAACAAAAAACTAGAAGGACTTCTGTAGTTTGGACTCAATTTAATATAATAAAACAAATAAATGGTAGGGGTGAGGAACAAGAAATGTCATAGTGCAAATATTGTATGTGACTTTTAACATGTAAGAGTTCGTTTGGGACTGTGCACCTTAAGAGGCATGCCGAATTATACACCAAAAAACATGGTCCATTAGATCCTAGGCAAACCCAACTTGGCGCTGCATTTTTTGAGACCGGATCGAGTTCAGTCTCAAAGTTTACTCCCTTCATATACTCTAGTGAGTTGGGTAGGGACGGCATAGCCAGACTTATCACATTGATGGGTCTTCCGATCAGATTTTTGGAAGATCCAAGGGTAGTGCGCATCATGTAGACATATTTTCAGCCTACTTATCATATGATTCCTATGTCCACATCTAGGAATGACATACTAAAGATATATAAGTTAGAAAACAAAAAATAATAATTAATGAATTTATGGCATATGGTGGATTGGGGTCCCTGACATCCGATATCTGGACAAGTCACGATGAATCATCCTATGCATGTCTCACCAGCCACTATGTAGATTCTAACTGGACTATGAATAAAATAATTTTAGGATTCTCTGATATTCTTTATCCTCATGATGACCCGGTCATTTTTGAGTGTATGATGAAAATCTTTAGGGAATATAAAATTCAAACTAAAATTTTTAGTGTCACATTCGATAAAGCATCTAATAATGAAGTAGCGATCAACATGTTTGTTAGGAATATTAGAGACGCACCATTAGGAGAGATCTTTCATGTCAGATGCATGTGTCACGTGATTAACCTGATTGTTCAAGCGGGTATGAAGGTGTGGTCCCCCGCATTGGATAATATACGTAATTCACTAAAATATATTCACACTCCTCGCAGACAACAAGAGTTTGGTAGTTTCTATTTGTCTGTGAATATTAAGAAGAAGAAATTCCAATCGGATGTGAGACATCGTTAGAATTACACGTAACTGATGTTAGAATCATGTCTAGGATACGAACATGTGATATCCAACTACGTCAATAGTAATAGTGACGAACTTATTATTGACGACACTGACTGGGCTTCAGGAATTTCATTTATGAAATTCTTGAAGATTTTTTATGACGCGATGAACATGTGTTCATCGGTTTATATGCCAATGACTTGCATTGCACTCCGGTGCAAATGCAACATTAGTAGCATGTTTAGGAAGTATCGAGCTGACCCTACACTTAGCCATATGGTTGCAGAGATGGAAACCAAGTACTTGAAGTACTGGTCCACCGTTCCATCTCTTTATTGCCTCACTACATGCATGAACCCTAGGGTTAAGGTTGAAGGGGTAGAAAACACCCTGACCTACATTTCCTCGTGCATGAACCTGGAAGAGCCACATGAAGTGTTCATTCATGAGAAGTTGACTGACTTGTTCACATACTACGATACTAGGTATGGTGGTGGTAGTAGTGAGACTATGATTACTGCTCAATCCTATCACATTCTGATACTAAGAATCTTGATATATTACAGTGGTGGAAATCATATGAGTCCATATTTCTCGTGCTATCGAGGATGGCACGGAATCTACTGACTCCTCCGGTGTCAAGCTTAGCATCGGAGTCTGCTTTTTCTGTTGCAGTGACCGTGATTTCGCATAGGAGATCGAGATTACGTCCAGATATTGTTGAGGCCTTGGCTTGTTTGAAGGATTCGATGTTTATCATATATGATCGTGCTGGAGCTGGGACTGGGATAGAGACTGCAGCCGCATTCACTACAATAGTGGGGGAATTGATTGCTGATGATGATGATTCATATAATACTGATCTTGATGTTGCGGCTAATGATGCTCATGATATGCCGATTGACAATTTATGATGATCTACTATTTTTTGATTTCGATGTTTTGTTTTTTATTGATTGTATGCTTTATTTATATGTTATGTTGAAACTATAATTTGTTTGGGTATGACCTTCGGTATCAAATGGCTGATTGGTCATTTTTCATTTGAGTTGCTTATGTTTATTTTTATTTTTATTTTTTTTAACAAAATGTATTGATTTATTTTTTTGTTTTAATTTTCGATTTAAAAATTTATAACTATATTATATAAATCTAATTATTTATAAACTAATGTTATAATACATTATAAAAAAATTTTAAACTTTGTTATTTTAATAAATTTTAACATTTTTTATATTATAAATATATAATATTATACATTATCTAAAATTTTATATATAATTTAATAATTTATATAAATAAAATAAAAAAGAAAATTCAAAAAAAAAAAAATTTTACTAGCCCGTACGGCCAGGCCGGGCCCGAGCAGGCCTGGCATGGCACGGCACGATCTGTCATGCCTGCGGGCCACGCGGGACCTACTTTTTAAAATATTGCCGGGCCAGCCACGGCACAGTATAGTAACCGTATCGGGCATGGCACGGCACGGTAAGGTAACCGTGCCGTGCTTGGCCCTGCACGAAGGCACGCTTGTGCCCAAAAAAAATGGGCCGGGCTGGCCAGGCCGGGCCCATTTGACACTTCTATCTCTAGGTCTATCAGTTTGTCAACAATATATCTATCAATCTATTTATCAATCAATCTATCTATCTATCTATCTATATGTCTATTTATTTATCTATAAATCTTTTATCTATCTATGTATCAATGTGTCTATAAATCTATCTATGAATATGTCTATTAATATATCTATCAATCAATCTATCTATCTATCTCTATATATCTATCTATAAATCTATCTACAAATCTATCTATTAATTTTTCTATATATATATATCTATCTATATATCTTTCTAGCTGTTGATATGTCAGTCTATCTATCGTTCTATCTATCTTTTTGTCTATCTATCAATTGATCAATTTATCTTCTATCTAACTATCGATTTGTCTATATATCAGTATACCAATCAAATAGTTTATCTTCCTATTAATCTATATATCAATGTGTATATCAATATATATATCATTCTATCTATCAATATGTCTATCTATCTATCTATCTTTCTTTCTATCTATGAATCTTTCAATTAATCTTTTTATTGAACTATTTATCTCTCCATCATTTTATCTTTTTTATTGTCTTTATGTCTATCTATCTATCTATCTATGTATCTATTTGACTATAAATCTATATATCTACCTATCTACTTATCTTTCTATGTATTTGTCTATCTATATGTTTATCTTTTTATCTATCCGTCTATATGTCTATATGTCTATATATATATATATATATATATATATATATATATATATATATATATATATATCTGTATGTTTGTCTGTCATTCTATCTATATAACTATCCATCTATCTAATTTTGTGTGTGTGTGTGTGTGTGTGCGTGTGTGTATCTATTTGTCTATCTTTTTATATATATATGTATTTATCTATATGTCTATCAAATTATATATCTATTTGTCTATCTTTCTAAGTATCTACCTACCTACCAATCTATCTATATATCCATCTATATATCTATTGATCTATCTATCTACCTATCTATATGTATATCAATCTGTCTATCAAACTATCTATTAATCTATTTATCAATCTATCTATCAATTTGTATATCAATTTGTATATCAATTTGTTTATCAATTTGGCAATCATTTTATCAATCAATCTGTTTATCTATCTTTTTATGTATCTATTTGTTAATCTATCTTTTATCTCTCTATCTATCTATATATTTATCTGTTTGTCTATCTATATATTTATCTATAAATTTATCTAACTATTAGTATATCTATTTATCTATCTATCTATATATCTATCTATTTATCAATATATCTATAAATCTATCTATATGTGTCTATCAATCTATCTTTCTATATATCTATCTATCTAGCTATTTAATATATATATATATATATATCTATATCTATATATAATAAATGTATCTATCCATCTGTCTATAAATTGATCTATCTATCTGTCAATTAATCTGTCTATTTATCTACCTATCTATCATTCTATCAATATGACTGTATTTATTTCTGTATATCTTTCTATTTATATATCAATCAATCAATATATCTATCTATCTATCTATCTAATTATCTATCTACATATCTATCTATTTGTCTATATAATACATCTATCTACTGATCTTTCTATCTGTCTATCTATCTATCTATCAATATGTTTATATATATGTCAATCTATTTGTCTATCTATGTGTTTATCTATCTTTGAATCAATTTGTCTATCAATCTGTCTATCAATTTGTGTATCAAACTATCTATCTATTTATCTATCTATTCTTCTATCTTTATATATATTTATCTATCTATCTGTCTATCAATTTATTTATATGTCTATTTATCAATCAATCTATCTATCTATATATCAATTTATTTATCAATTTGTCTATCTATCTCTCAATTAATCTGTCTATCAATCTATCAATCAATATATATATCAATATGACTATCTATTTGTCGATCAAAATGTTTATCTATATCACTATCAATGTGTCTATAATTTATATAATCAATCTGTCAAACTATCTATCTATCAATCTATTTATTAATCTATCTATCAATCTGATTATCTATCTCTATATATTTGAATGTAATTATCAATCTATCTATATATCTATCTAAATATCTTACTATTAGTTTATCTATTTGTCTATATATCTATCTATCTATGTATCTATTTTTCTATCTTTTTGTCTATCTAACTATCTATCTATATATCTATCAGTCTAATATTATTTCTATCATTTTATCTATCAATCTATCTATCTATCTATAAATCTATCAATCGTGTTTTCTATTTATAAATGTATCAATTAATATGTCTATTTATATATCTATCTAACATTCTATCATTTTATAAGTCTATTTGTAAATCTATCTCTCTATCTATATGACTATCAATCTATAAATCTATATATGTATCTCTTTCTATATATGTCTATCTTTCTGTCAATCTATCTTTCAATCTTTTTCTTTATCTATCCATCTATTTGTCTATCTATATGTCTATCTATCACTCTTTCCATCATGAAATCTAACTATCTATATATCTTTATATCAATTTGTCTATTTATCTATATATCTATCTATCTATCTATCAGTCTATGTATCTTTCTATCTTTCTATCAATTTTTCTATGTATCTGTCTATCTATCTATTGATCTGTTTGTCTTTCATTTTATCTATCTATCTATATATTTATATATATCTTTCAATTTGAATATTTATTTGTCTATCTATCTTTATATCTACCTGTCTATCAATTTATCAATTTGACTATCAATCTATCTATTTATCTATTTTTCAATCAATTTGTTTATCAATCTATCTTTCAATAATTCTATCAATTTGTATATCAATCTTTCTATCAATCTGACTATCAATTTACCTATCTGTTTATCTATCATTGTATCTATCAATATGTTTATTTAGTTGTCTATCTACCTATCTATATGTCTATCTATCTATCTACTTGTTTATCTATCTATCTTGAAGAATATCTATCTGTTTATCTATCTATCTATTTATCTATCTATTTTTCAATCATTCTCTATATATATATGTTTATTAATCTATCTATCTATCTTTATATCAATCTATCTATCAAACTATCTAATACCTATCTAGATGACTATATGTTTGCATGTCTCTCTATTTGTTTGTCTATCTGTTTGTCTATTTATATGTATGTATTTATGTGAGTTTATCTATCTGCCTACCTACCTTACTATCTCCTAATTTGAATATCTATCTATTTGTCTATCTGTATGTCTATCTATTTATGTGTATGTCTGTATGAAAAACTATCTTTTTTTATATCAATCTATATATCTATATATCTGTCTATCTGTCAATTTTTCCAGCTGTCTATCTGGTATCTACCTGTTTGACTTTTTGTCTATCTATCTATCTATCTATTTAACTATCTATCTGTCTATCTAACTATATATTTTTCTATCTATTTGTCTATCTATTTTTCTGTCTGTCTGTATGTCTGTATGTGTATATATTTATCTATTTATCTATCTATATCTTTATCTTTCTATCTAATTATCTATTTAGCTATCTATTATCTATTTGTCTATCTATTTTTCTATCTATCTATCTATCTGTCTGTCTGTCTTAACGTCTATCTGTCTATCTATCTGTCTATTTATTTGTATATCTATCTATCAATATTTATATCCATATGTGTATCTTTCTGGCTATCTATGTATTTATCTATCTATCTGTTTTTCTATCTATCTGCCTATCTATTAGTCTATCTATATGTCTATATATTTGTATATCTATCTTTATATCTATAAATCTATCTATATAACTATCTATCTATTAAATCTATCTATCTTTCTATTAGTCTATCTATCTATATATCTATTTATCTATCTATCTATCTATCTATTTTTCTATCTTTTTGTCTATCTATCTATCTAATAATCTGTCAATCTATCTATCTATCTAAATACATTTTGTCTATCAATATGTCTATCAATTTATTTATCAATATTTTTATCTATCTATCTATCTATCTACTTATTTGTCTACAAATTAATCTATTTATTTTTCTATCTTTCTATATATCTATCTATCTGCCTATATATAAATATAGATATAGATATATATGTGTGTGTGTGTGTGTGTGTCAATCAATATATATATATATATATATCTATCTTTTATCTATCTATCTATTTATTAGTCTATCTATATGTCTAAATATTTGTCATTATACCTATCTATCTGTCTATCTATCTATCTTTCTTTCTATTTGTCTAATAATTTGTTTTTCTATATCGATATATATCTGTCTAAAAATATTTTTTATCTATCATTCTATCTATCTATCTATTTTTCTAAATACATTTCAGAAATTCTACCTATCTATCTATTTATCTATCTGTATATCTATTTGTATATTTGTCTATCTATCTATTCATTTATATGTCTATCTATCCTTCTATCTTTATGTCTATCTATCTATCTAACTATCTATTTGCCTATCTATCATTCTGTCTATCTATCTATTTATCTATTTGTATGTCTATATATCTATATATTTGTCTATCTTTCAATCTATCTTTCTATCTTTCTATTAATCTATTTGTATATATTTGTATATTTATCTGTCTATCTTTCCATCTATCTATTTATCTTTCTATCCTTCTATCTATCTTTCTGTCTTTCTTTCGATCTGTATGTATATATTTATATTTATATTTTTGTATATCTAATTGTCTATCATTCTTTTAAGATATCTATTTTTACAATATTCTATTTATTTATCTGTCTATCTATCTGACTATATATATATATATATATCTCTCTATCTGTCTATCTATAAATATGTAAATCAATCTATCTATCAATCTATATATGAATCTATCTTTAAATATATCTCTCAATCTGTCTATCATTCCTTCTTTCAATATAATTATCATTCTATTTATCTTTCTATCTCTCTATTTGTCTAAAGATCTACCTATAAGTCTATCAATATATGTGTATGTCTATTTATCTCTATATTTGTCTATCAAATTGTCTATCAATTTGTTTATATATGTATCTATCAATCTATGTATTTTGTCTATCTCTCTATCTATCTATCAAACTATTTTTTTTATCTATCTATCTATATATCTATATATCTATTTGTCTATTTATCTATCTATCTATCTATCAATTCGTCTATCTGTTTATATATATATATATATATATATCTATCTGTCTTTCTATTTATCGGTCTATCTATCTACCTATCTATCTATTTGTCTATCTATATGTCTATCTATTTATCAATATATCTATTTGTCTATCTAACTACCTAACTATCTATATATCTATTTATTTATCTATCTATCTCTCTATTTATCAATTTATCAAATATTTTATCGATCAATCTGATTATCTATATATCTGTGAATATCTATCTATCTATCTGGCTATAATCTATTGGTGTATCAATATATCTATCAATGTATCTTTCAATTTATCTATCAATTTGTTTATCAATCTATCTATTATTCTATCTATCTATCTAAATGTCATTTGTTTATCTATCTTTCTTTTTATATATCTATTTATATATATTTAAATTTGACTAATGATATGTTTATTAATATATCTATATACTATCTATCTCTATGTATGTCTATCTATCTATTAAATTGTCTACCAATCTATCAATATATCTATCTAATTGTTTATCTATCTATTTGTCTCTCTATCTATCATCTATCTATCTATCAGTCTATTTAATTACCTATCTATCCATCTATCTATTTATCTATCTATCTGTCTAACTATTTGTGTTTCTATCAGTCTATCTAATTATTTATCTATCTCTCTAACAATCTATCTATCTATACAAATATCTGTCAATTAATCAATCTATCTATCTATCAATATGTCTCTCTATTTGTTTTTATATCTGTTTGTCTATCTATCTAATTATTATTTTGTCTATGTATTTGCCTAACTATATGTCAGTCTATTTGTTTTTTTATCTATCTATCTCTATATCTATATGTCTATCCTTCTATCTAAATATATAGCTCTCTCTTTCTCAATCTTTCTCTATATATATCTATCCGATAATCAATAGATCTATATGTCTATCTATATGTTTATCTATCTGTCATCTATATTTCTAGAGAACTATCTACCTATATGGCTATCTATCTATATTTCTTTCAATGTTTATCAATCTATCAATTAATCTATCTATCGATATGTTTATCAATCTGTCTATCTTTCTATCTATCTATTTGTCTATCTATTTGTCTATATATATATATATATATTTCTGTCTGTCTGTCTATCCATCTGTCTATCTGTCTATCCATCTGTCTATCTAAGATTATATCTTTCTATCTGTCTATTTGTATAACTATCTAACTATATATATATATATCTATTATTCTGTATGTCTATCTATTACTATATCTATCTATCTATATTTCTGTCTATCTATCTATATATCATTCTATCTATATATCATTTTATCTATCTATCTATTTACATGTTTTTCTATATGTCAATCTATCTATCAGTTAATCTTTCTATCTACCTTTCTATCTGTCAATATATCTATCTATTTATCTATCTTTGAACTATTTGTCTAACTATCTATCTATCTATTTGTATATTTATTTGTCTTTCTTTCTAACTATAGATCTATCTATCTTTTTGTCTATATATATGTGTGTGTGTGTGTGTGTGTGTGTGTCTGTCTGTCTACCTATCTCTCTATTTTTCTTTCAATTTATCTATCTATATATCTATTTATCTATATTTCTATCTATCGATGATATGTTTATATATCAATCTATCTATCTAACTATTTATCTAATAATATATCTATCTATCGATCTTTCTAACTATTTCTCTAATAAATTATATATATATATTTATCTAAATATCTGTATATCTATCTATCTATCCATTTATTTATCAATATATCTATCTATCAATCTGTCTATCTATTTGTCTATCAATCTATCTATCAATTTAGTTATCAATATGATTATCAATATTTTTATCAATCTGCCAATTAATGTGTCTATCAATATATCTATCATTCAAATTATCAATCTATATTACTATCTATCTATATATCTCTATAACTATTTGTTTATCTATATGTCTATTTGTTTATCTATATATCAATCTATCTATTATCTATCTATTTATCTATCTATTTGTTTGTCTATCTATCTATCTCTTTGTCTATCTATCTGTTATTTTTTCTATATATATATATATATATATATATATCAATCTATCTTTCTTTCTAGATATATAGATATTTGATAGATAGATACAAATATATAAACAGATATATATATATAGATAGATAGATAGATAGATAGACATAGTTATAGACAGACATATTGATAGAAAGATAGATAAATAGAAAGATAGATTGATAGATAGACAAATAAATATACACATTTATAGATAGATCAATAGATAGATAGTTAGACAGATTAATACATAGATAGATAAAGATAAATATAGTTAGAAAGATAGATAGACAAAAGTTAGATATCTAGATAGATAGATTGAAAGCTATATAGATAGATACATAGATAGACACATTGAAATACAAATGGATAAACATAACGATAGATAGACAAATATAGAGAAAGATTGATAGATAAGCAGAAATATAGATAGATATATAGATAGACGGATAGATAGATAGATAGAAAGATTGATAGATATATAGATAGAGAGACATATAGATAGATATATTTATAGATTGTCAGATAGATAAATAGATAGGTAGAGAGATATACAAAGAGATGGATAGATAGAAAGTTAGATTGATAGACAAAAAGAAAAATAGATTGATAGTTAGATTTATAAATATATTGATAAATAGATTGATAGACATATTGATAGATAAATTGATAAACATATATATTGATAGATAGATAAACAAATAAAGAGATAGATAAACATAAAGATAGAAAACTAGACACATAGACAGAAAGATAGACAATAAAATAGAAAGACAATTAGACAGACATATTTAGGAACATATATATAGATAGTTATGATGACTGGTAGGCAGACAAAAAGACTGACAGATAGATAGATAGATAGATAAACCGAGTGTTTGAAAGACAGACAAATAGATAGATAAATAGATAGACATATATATATATATATATACACACACACACACACATAAAGATTGATAGACAAATAGATAGTGCAGATAAATAGTTTGATTTATTGATTGATTATTTGATAGATTGATAATCAGATAGATATGCATATACAAATATAGAAAGAAAGATATATAAATAGTCAGATATATAGATTTATAGACAGATTGATAGAAAATATAAAGATAGATAGATAGGCTTATACAAAGAATGATAGATAAATAAATAGACAAGCAGGTAGATAGACAAATAGATTGATTGATAAATAGAAATTTAGATAAATAAACAAATAGTTAGATAGATAGTCAGATAGTTAGATAGATAGATAGACAGATTAATAATTAGATAGATAGACAGATAGTTAATGAAATATATAGATAGATAGATAGATATACACATATATAAATAGATAACAGATTGATAGTTTTATAGACAAATAGATAAATAGATTGTTAAACAAATTGATAGATAAATAGATTGATAGATATATACATATTGATATATAGATAGATAGATCAATCAATAGAAAATAGGTAAACATATAGATAGATATATAGCAAGATTGATTGAGTGATAGTTAGATTGAAAGAAAGAAAGATATATAGATAGACAGATATATATACTTATATATAGACAAATAGATATATATATATATATATAGTTAGACAGACATATTGATAGATAGATAGATAGAAAGATAGATTGATTATTTAATTGACAGATAGATAAATAGATAGATAGACAGATAGATAAATATATAGATAGACAGAAAGAAAGACAAATAGATAAAGAGATAAATAAATAGATAGGCAAATAGATAGAAAGATATATAGATAGATATAAATTCACATTAATAGTCAGATAGTTTGACAAATATATAGACATATAGATAGAAATATAGATAAATAAATTTATAGACATGTAGATAGACAAATAGATTGATAAATAGATATATAGTTAGATAGATAGACAGATAGATAGAAATATAGATATATATCTAGATAGGTAGATAGATAGATAAATAGATCGAAAAAGAAATAGATAAAAAGATAAATAAATATATGGGCAAATAGATATATAGATATGTAGATTTATAGAAAGTTACTTAAATAGTTAGATAGTTTGATAAATATATAGACAGATAGATAGACATATAGATAATAGATTTATAGATATTTAAATAGATAATTAGATCAATAAATAGATAGACAAATATATAGATAGATAGATAGATATATAGATAATAGACAAATAGATAGATAGATAGACAGACATATAAACAAACTGATAGACAGAGAGATCGATTATAAATAGATAAATAGATAAATAGATAAATAAATAGATAGATTGATTGCCACATAGTTAGACAGACAAATAGACATATAGATAGATAGATAGATTTATAAAAAGATAGATAGACATATTGACAGATAGATGGATAGATAGATAGACAAACAGATAGATGGATAGATAGATAGACAAACAGATAGATAGAAAGATAAAGAGACACAAAGATAGACATATAGATAGATAGATAAATAACTAGTTAGACATATAGGCATATATATAGATAGACATATAGATAGACAAATAGACAGACATTATACAAAAAGATAGACTGACTAATTGATAGATAGATAGATAAACAAATAGGTAAGCACACAGATTGAAAGACAAATGGACATACAAATAGATAGGTAGCTAGTCAGAAAGATAGTTTGATTGATTGATTGATTGATAGATAGATACACAGATAAATAGACAAATAGATAGATAGATAGAAAATGGATAGATAGATAAATAGACATATAATTAGATAGATAGATAAATAGATAAATATACATATAGATAAACATATTGATAAAAATTGATAGAAATTTTGATCGATAGATTGAAAGATAGATTGTTAGACACATAGATAGAAAGAATGATTGAAAAATAGATAGATAGATTGATTAATAAATTGATTGATAAATATATATATAGATAGATATCTACATAGACAGATAAACAACAATATAGATATATAAATAGATAGATAGATAGATAAATAGATAGATAGACATATAGACAGACATATACATATAGAGATAAAATAAAGATTGATAGAAAGATAGAGAAATAGATAGACAGAATGATATATTGACTGATAGATAGATAAATAGATAGAAATATAGATAGATAGATAGATAGATATATAGATATACAAATAGATAGAAAGGTAAGATAGACAAACATATAGATAGATAGATATATATATATATATATACACACACACATATATAGATAGAAAGATAGACTAATAGATTAACAGATAGACTGATAGATATATATATATATATATATATATATATATATATATATATATATATATATATATTGATAGACAGATTGATAGATTAATTAATAGGCAGTTTGATAGACAAATTAATAGATAGATTAAAATATAGATCGATAAATAGATCGATAGATAGATATATTTGTAGAAAGAAATAAATATAAATAGATAGACAGATTAAATAGAAAGATAAATAAAAAGATAGATATACAAATAGACATATAGATAAAGAGACAGATAAATAGAGAGATATACTAATAGATAGACAAACACATACATAGACAGATAGACAAATAGATAAAAAGATAGATAGATAGATAGATAGTTAGTTAGTTAGTTAGATAGAAAGATAGACATACAAATAGACAGACATGTAGATAGAAAGATAGTCAGACAGATAGATATACAAATAGAAAGATAGACAGACATATAGATTCACAAATAAGCATAAGGTTTGATAGACATATATATATACAGATAGAGAGAAAGATAGATAGACATATAAACAAATAGATAGATAGATAGACAGATAGATAGACACAAAGATAGATAGACAAATTTGACAAATAGATAGATAGATAGACATATAGATAGACAGGTAGATTCACAGATAGATAGATATATACATTGACAAATAGATAGATATAGAGATAGTTTGATAGTTAGATAGAAAGATATATATTTAGATAAAATGATCTATAGAGAAATATATAGACATATAGATAGAAAGATAGATTGACATATAGATAAATAGATAAATTGACACATAGATAGATAGATAGACAGATAGACAGATAGATAGAAAAATTGATATTCATATAGATAGATCTATAGATAGACAGATAGCTAGAAATATTGATAGTTAGATAGATAAACAGATAGACAAATTGATAGATAGATAGATAGACAAATAAATGATAGATACAATGACAGCTAGTTTTACAGATAAATTGATAGATAGTTAGATAGACAGATAGCTAGAAATATTGATAGTTAGATAGATAAACAGATAGACAAATTGATAGATAGATAGATAGACAAATAAATGATAGATACAATGACAGCTAGTTTTACAGATAAATTGATAGATAGTTAGATAGATAGATTAACAAATAGATTGATAGATAGATAGATATATAAACATAAAGATAGGTAGGTTGATAGATGGGCAGATAGATAGATTGATAGATAGATAAATAGTTAGATAGACAAATAGGTAGATAGATAGTTAGATAAATAGATAGATAGATAGACAAATAGATACATAGTTAAATAGACAGATAGACAAATAGATAGACAAAAATCTCTTTCAACAAAATTCAACAAATCTCCAAAGTGAAGAATTGAATTTCTAAATTCATTTCCAACAAATTTTATACCCTTTCGCACAATTAAGTATTTTATACCCTTCTGCACAATTAAGTATTTACAAAACTTAACCTAAAATAGAAATCAAAACGTCAGAAATTTCTAGAACCTTAACTTGGACTTAAAATTCGCGTTGGGTTTCTTTCTTATCCTCATTGGAAAATTTTATATTTTATCTTTTCATCTTTGGAAAATAGTTGCCTTTAACCCTTGAACCAAATTTCAAAAAGCTACCCTAACATTGGTCGTGTCATGTTTTTGATTCCTAAAGAGGAGTAATGAAGTTAGAAGATTAATTTTGACAGTAAAAATTTCTCATATAATATTTCTTGTCAATGGAAAGATCATCACAACCGACCAATAATAGTTGTCTATGAATATTATATTAAGTTTTAATTTTTGTCTTTTTGATTTTATAATTGAAAAGAATTATCTAAAATAAACATAGGGTACTAGTATTTACATCAATTTGGTATTATGGGATTAAGATCCTTGGGCTACTCTACTAGGTCTTTCAAAACAAAATAATTTTTTCATTATTTTTTTAAAAGTTATAATAGCATGTAGAGGTGTCAAATGGGCTGGGCCTGACCGGCCTGGCTTGGTTTTAGGTGGCCCAACTGGGCCATCGTGTCGTGCTATCAGTAACCGTGCCATGTCTGGCTCGGCATGGTTTCATCAGGCTAGGGCTAGGTGCGGCATGGCCCATCAACCTTGGCAGGTGATGAAACCATGCTGGGTCAGGCCCATATGGGCTAGTTTTTAATTTTTAATAAATTTAAAATTTTTTATTCATAATAGTTAATGTTTATATATTTATAATACTTTAAAGTTTTTGTTATTGTTTTTAGAATAGTTAATGTTAATTGTTAACTATAAATAAATAATTAGATTTTAAATTTTTATTTTATTAAATTTAATAAAATAGTAAGTTTATTTATTATAATAAACAATTTAAATTTTAAAACTAAATGTGTATGTATATCAGTATAAGTGTATGAATTAATAAAACATTAAAACTTAAATATGAATAAAAATTAAAAATCTATGCAAAATGAAAATTCACAAAAAATTAATATTCAAGCATCAATTCACACTCTCAAAGTAATATCACAAACAAATAATAAACAAACACAAATATAATGTAAATGACTAAATTAGAATCAAATATTAGACATCAGTGTCTTAATCGTTAACTGTCAACGTCATAAATCATTATATCATTCTCAATATCAATGTCACACGGATCATCATCAGTAATCAACTCCTTCATTTTTGTTGCAATCTCAGCATGATCTTTGATGTCCAAGCTCGTATCCTTTCAATCCTTCATGCATGCTAAAGCCTCAATAATATATGGACATTATCTTGATTTACTATCCGAAATAATATTCACTGTAAAAGAAAAAATAGACTCTGATGCTATACTCAACATAGGAGGAGTCAATAGATCCAGTGCCATCTTAGATGGCACGGGAAAGATGGACTCGTATGATTTTCATCACTATAATGTATTAAGATTTTTAATATCAGAATGTGATAGGATTGAGCAATAATCAATATCTAAGTACCGAGACAGCTCGCTCATATTCGATGGTCTACCCTGTCATTTCTTCTTTACTAACTGAATTAAAAAGTCATCATCTCTGAATATGATATACATGTTCGTACTTGGAGTCTCACTAGTACTAATACCATACCTAATATCATAGTATGTAAAGAGCTTAGTCAACTTCTCGTGAATGAACCCTTCTGGTGGATATTTCAGGTTCATATACGAGAAAATGTATGTTAAAATATTATCTATTTCCTTCCACCTTAATCCTATGGTCCATGCAAGTAGCCACATAATAAAGAGATAGAATGGTAGATTAATACTTTAAGTATTTAGTTTCTATCTCTAAAATCATATTGCTAAGTGTCGGGTCATCTCGATATTTCCTAGATATGATATTAATGTTCCATATGCACCTGAGAACAATGCAAATCTTGAAAGTATAATTGACGAATACATGTTCGTCGTGTCATAAGAAATTTTCAAGAATTTTATAAATGAAATTCTACTAGCCTAGTTAGTGTTTACAATAATAAGCATGTCACTCTTACAATTGACGTTATTGGATATTACGTGTTCATATCTAACACAATTTCAACATCAGATATCTATAATTTCAATGGTATCTCACAGCTGATTAAAATTTTTTTTCTTAAGATTTATAGACAAACCGAGATAGAGGTGTCAAAAGGCCCGGGCCCGGCATGGTTCAGTCATGCTTGGGCCAGCATGGCATGCTATTGTGTCGTGCCTGAGCATGTGTTGGGCTGGCATGGCATGATAAGTGTTGGGTCAGCAAGGGATTTTGGCCCGCGTGTCGTGCCTAGCACGTGGGCACTACACGGGTGACCACGCACTGAACATGGTCACGAAGGGGGGAAGGGGATGACGAACGATGCTCGACATGTGAAAATCAATGATCCCCGATAGGGTGACGGTGGTGTGGTGGCTCTCCATTGAAACCCTAATTTATTTAAAAAATTAAGGTTTCACCTCAACCAACACAGGGCCGAAAAGCCAAAATCAGGGCTGATTTTGGAATTCAGGCCCATGTCGAACCTGACCTCTACAAAATCATGTCATGCCAGGCATGGCATGCCAACCCAGTTGGGCCCGAAAAAATTTGGCCAACCGGCCCTTTTAACACCTCTAAACAAAGACTATCAAAGTCTTGTTTATTAGCGAGACATGTAAATATATTTTAGTGAGTTATGTATGTTTTTTAAAGTGAATACACACTCTTTAATCTCTTCTTATACTATCAGGTTAATGACGTGACACATGTATCTAATGTGAAAAATATTTTCTAATGGTAACTAGGAGATTTTTTTAATAAACATATTAATTGCTGCTCTTTTAGTAGATGCATTATCAAATGTGATAATAAAAATTTTAATTTGAATTTTATATTATCTAAAAATTTATATCATGTACTCAAAAATAACCGGACCATCATGAGGATGAATAATCTCAGAGAATTCTAAATTTTTTTTATTTTGTATTTATTTTGAATCACATAGTCGATAGTGAGGTATGCATAAGATGCATCGTCATTACTAGTTCAGATATCAAACGTTACATATATCATTTTATTATATTTCATAAATTCATTAATTATTATTTATTTTTTTAACTTATAATATTTTAGTATGTTATTTCTAGATGTGGACCTAGGAATTATATCATATGCATGCTAAAAATATGTATGCATGTTACTGACTGTCATTTGATCCTCCGAAATCTAATTGAAAGACCCATCATAGTGATCAATTTGACCATGCATTTCTTCCTCAACTAATTGCGGTATATGAAGGGGGTAAACTTTGAGACTTAACTGGATCCAGCCTCAAAAACTTATTACTGATGTTGGTTTGGATTTGCCTAGAATCTAATGTACCTTATTTTTTGGTGCATAGTTTGGCATACCTATTAAGGTGTCCAGTCTCACACGAACCCATACATGTTAATATTTTTTAAATAATATTTGTACTGTGTCGATTCTTCTTCGGCACTCCTAATATTTTAGTATTTTAATATATTAAAGTGAGTCCAAACTACGAAAATTCTTATAGCTTTTTATTTTATTCATGTTTGGGTCAAGACGACCGGAGAAATTAAAATTGACAGTTTCGAACCTTTCCATAGAAAATTTGTTATTTAAATTAGAATTTATTTTATTTTCGCTATTTAAATTATCATTTGTTTTTTTAAAAATTTTTAGACTGGAGAGAGAGAGAGAGACTAGACTAGAGAGAAGTAGAATTTTAATTTTTAGATTTAAATTTTAAAACTTTAAATTTTTAAAACTAATAAATAAAAAATACTTGTAATTTGTAAGATGTAAACTTTTGTTTTTTCATGTCCACACTACATGTGCACCGTAATCCACATCAAAGCTGAGTCTTGAAATATGAAATTCTAAAATCTCGAGAGCTAAGAGTGATAAAATTACAGAGAGTGGGAGAGAAGAGCAGGAGATTTATGTTTTTAAAACATAAATCTTAGAATTGGGGGGGGGGAGAAATTTATAGATTAAGAAAAGAATTTTTTTTTAAAAGTATTTTTTTTTGATTTTTTTAAATTTTGATAATTAATTAATGAACATAATCTATTGGCTTAGATTGATTTTTTTTTTACCATTGGGTAGGTTCGATAGTCGAATCCACCTGGATGGTCCATTCCAGAAGCTTCTGGAATGGAGTGGAAGGTAGAGCATCATGCCTCAGACTCGGATCGAAAAACACTACGGGTTGGGTTCGAGCTCGGTGGAAATTTTGGATTCGTCAACCTCAGCTAGTCAGGTTCGGGTCGAGGGGGTGAAGCTGGGTGTGTCGGGGCATATCTCGGCTCATGACGAGATACCTTGTACAGGAGTCATGGTACCGTGTCGTGCCTGGCCCGACACGTGGCCTGGTAGTCTCAGGCACATCATGACATGAGTCGTATCGTGAATAGGCTTGGCACGAGTCATTTTCATGCCATGCCCATCTAGGCACGTCCGAATTGTGCCGTGCCTAGCCAGGCACCTCCGAATTGAGATGTGCCTCGAGGCTAAGCTAGTCTGGCCCAACCCGTTTGACACATCTAGTAGCATGTTAAATCTTATGATAATATCTTTGTTGCAATATCTTTGATCTTTATTCATATCTAGGCTAGATTAGATAAGGTTATGATATTTCATATTGGCTTCATGATATTTTAAAGGGAAACTAATGAATGCCTAGCCAAGTTAGAATGAATTATCAACTTTAGTAGAATGAGTTTGATTATTATTGACAACCATATCATTCTCACAATTCTCACCAGACTCATTACGAGGATATGACTGCATAAATTTAAAGGATTAATATTTGAGAAATATTCAGGCATCTCTCCTGCTTTTAATTGATAATTTAACCCCTAGTAATTTCTTGGCTAGCTAATAGTTATGAATTGTTAATTTAAGTTCTATATTGTTTTGGAAGATCATAAAGTAAGTTTTGATTCTATGAAATTAATTGACAATATCAGTTAGTATCTATCTAATGTTAACAATTAAGAGATATGAGAGAAAAATTACTTGTTTATGCCCCATCAAAAATGAAAACTAATTAAAAAATTAATATTTTGCTTCATTATATTATTTTCAATAGTTAGATCAATAGTTGTTGTGACAAGATAATTCCTCAGCAAATGAGTATGCTGCTAGGTTCGATGAGTTTCTAATTCATTGTAGCACCCTCGAGTCTGAGACATACATGCAAATTTTTTAATGGGTTCGAGTGGCCTTTGTCCTGATTTCAAAGCCAAGCTATTTGTCCGGAGTATAGTATTTTGTAAAGGGAATATGCCTTAGTTCATTACTTGGATGAGATTAGATGTGTCCAATAGTTTGTGCTGGGTTGACACACCCTATCTTTTTAGGCCCTGCTAGGCCAACATGTCGTGCTTTGATGCCATGACTCTAAAAAAGGGCAGTCATTTATGACTTATTGGCGTGCAAGCTTTCTAGGTCATGTTAGACTTGGTCGGGCTGGGCCATATCAACATATCTGCCCACTAGGCATTGCTCAAAGCTATGCTAGCCTGGGGAGATGGTTTGGTCAGCCAGGCTGAAACCTGCCCACACTGGCTGGTGTGCTGGGCTGGCCTCATCTTTTGTGACACATGGGCTAGAAACCATGGCATGATTAGGCATTGCAGTGCCACGGGCTTGCTCATGCCCGTTCTAGGCACAATTCTGGTTGTGCTTGGGTCACTTGGCCCATTGGATACATTTAGATGAGATTTGTCACTTACTCTTCGTACGAGCCTTAGATTTCATGCACCGGACTTCTAGACCTACCCCTCTATTGTTTTCGATACGTCCCCTCTCAAATCTTTTCAGTTGGATCACAAAGGAAAGAGAGTTGAACATGACTTTCTATGGTAGGTCTATATTCTAAGTGTTTTCATTCTCAAGGATATGAGTATGTTGTTGTCAAATGTTCTTGTCCTTATAAAATGAATGTTATCAAGAAAGTCATAATATATCCAACATATGATATTTTGACTTATCCGATTAATAATAGCTGTAAATTACTTTATGATATTATGATACATTGGAAAACATGCTCATTCATCATGTGCTTGGGGAGTTCTCATCACTTGCTATCATGCATTGCGTATTCTCCTAACCTCAGTTCATTGAGGATTATATATACTTCCATTTTTATACGTTATGAAAATTGAGGATCAAACTTAAAGGTAATTGTAGATAGTGATAGTTATATTATTTCTGTTTGTGGATCTGTCATGACCAAGGTAGGTCTCGGGGTAGTTGTAGAGGTATTGCATTGTAATAGAATATATATCTATTATAATTCTTTTAAATATTAATCTTTTGGGTTGTTTTCTAATGAATATTTTGTTCAAATTAGATATAATTTTTTTATTTGATATGAGTCTTCTTGTTGACTCGACTATAAGTATGAAAATTATTAAAAAGCTTATTTATTTCACTGCTATTAGAACATAGATAATTAATGTAATTTATATAATTAATTATTTTTTAAATTTTCAATGAGATCTTATTCTGATGTAGGTTTTTGTTAGCAGCTAGATGAGTATTCAAATTTCAGTTGACCATTAGTCTGCATAGATAAGAGATTTATAACAGACTACTATATTTTTTGAGCAATCATGTTTTATGGAAAATTAAGATGCATACAATAGTTGTGAGATATAGTGTATAAGCAAAGTATAAGGTAACATCTTTAACTATTTGTGAGATTTTTTAAATTATATATTTATTTTAAGAAATCATATTTCAAATTTTTTATTTCACCATTATTTGTGAGACTCTTAAATTTAATATTTGAAGAAAACACATATATGATATATATTAACTATTTTTTTTTCGGGAAGAAGATTAAATGCTAAACTATTACCAAATCTGATACTATTTATCCATTTGATAATTGAGCATCAATATCATAAAACATGTGTTTTATTAAATACTTATTTATTTTATACTGCACATAAAATTAATTATGAGTTCTGAAATTTTGATGAGAACATTTTTATTTTTTTTAATGCTCAAAATATTTGCATGTGATGTAATTAACTTATATTTTAGATCTCTAATAACTGAAAAGCATTGCACAATAACTTGTAAGAAACATGTGTTGGAAAGTTGTCAAATTGACTCAACTTGAACTTGAAATAATAATACTACAAATAGATGAGCATTGATGGCACCTAGAATATCTTATTCCGAAGCAAAATGATCTAGATAACAGAAATCCAAGATCTAAGTAATTAGTGTTCAATAGCCAAACCAAAAACCAGTCAAAATGTATCAAACTTTGTCTAATGTTTTTTTAATTCAGATAACGTTATTTAGGAGAATGTTACTGCTGATCATGATAAAAATTGAATAGCCATACTTAAACAAATAAACTTTATGCTGAATATAATTAGAATACAATTTAAAAAATACATAAGCAAATACAAGATCATGACAAGTTTTTGTGCTATTCTTGCTTGGTTAAATTTTGATGTATTCATTAGATGTGTTTTGAATTTTATTGAAGCTCATGTTTGATTCTCACCATATTAATTTTTTTTGATTCTGCATTTTGTTGAATGAGTTTAATAAGTGAGCCATGCTTTTAAGTAAAATTGGATATATTTTAGGATCATGTTTCTGTTCATGTAAATCTGAGGAATGTAAGTTTTCCTTGGACTATCCAGATGGACAACTGATTAGGACTAACCAAACGAACATATTGATCAGATCACTTAAGCTTGTGAATCAAAAGGTTGAATTGGCCTATACAAAGGGAAAGGATGCAGCTTCTACCAATGTCTCTAGAATGAGGTGTTGTTTTCTATTTTTTTTTGCAATTGTTTCTATTCTTTTATGAAATATACTATTTGTTTTGCTACTATTAATTAATTTTTTGTGTTCTTGGATTTCATATGAATAAGAGTTGAGTTTCAAATGGCATTATTGACTGACTATATTTGTGGAGCATAAAGATGTGCTGCTAAAAATTAGGGAAAAAATAAGCATAAAACTATTGAATGAATTATAATTATTATGAATTAATGTAGAAAATAAGGTAATATAAAAAAAATAAATTATAATATTTATTTTCAAGTTGATATATACAAGTCTATTACACCATGTTTTAATTAGTAAACTATAATTAGATAAATGAGGTCTTTACAAGGTTATTGTGAAGATATCTATTAGCTATTTTGTTATTTAAATATATAATGTAATAATTATCTTATCTTGTATATTTTCTATAAGAAATAAATAATTCATTTTTATGTGTTTCATATGCTTGTAAAAAATAGTAAAAGACAAAAATAAATATTATATCTCTTATAATAGATGACATATCTGAAATATCTTATAAGTAACTAATATGATCCACTTAATTGATTTATATAGAATTTTTATAATTAGTTTATATAGAATTAAATTAAAATTTTGAATATCTTAATTGATTTATATATGTATATATATATGTTATTTTTTTTTAATTTGAAAGGGTAGAAACCTGACAACTATCAGATTTTATGTCATATCCATTGAAAAATAATCTAGTTGCTTGGATCTTATCCTTTTTTTTACTTTTTAATTTTTTTATTTTTTTTTTATTTTTTTCATTGGTTAGCCTTTAGAAAGCTTGAGCCCATAAGCCTATCGAAGCTGCTGGACTCCAATAGTCGAAAAGACTGTTGTGCATGTGTCAAATGGGCCAACTCGGTCTGGTCCGACCCTACCCATTTTTTAGGCCCATAGGGGTTTGCGTGCCATGCCAGACACGTCATGCTACAATACCATGCTGTGCTAGGCACATCATGGTTCTTTGAAGGATAGGCTTGGCATGGCCCACGGCCCAAAATCAGCCCAGGTTTTGGCTGGTTTGGATCAGATCAAATCTGTTTTAGGTTAAGATAAAATTAGGAAAATTAAGGTTGGCACCATCATCACCCGTCAGGCGTGCTGAGCTATTGCTAGTCGGGCATCACCGAGTCATCTTCCATTGGGCATCACTGCATCGGCCATCATGCTTCACTTTGCTCGTTGTCGCCCGTGTCATGCCCATGTGCCAGGAACCTTGGTCATGCATGGCACCGCATGCGGGCAAAAGACCCTTAGCATGGCATGACGCGAATTGTACTGAGGGTCCACCTGGCACAGGCCCTGGCATAGTCCTAGACCATTCCGTGCTGGGCCAGGCACGCCTGAACCATGTCGGACTTCGGGTAGGGCCTGAACTGCTTGCCCAGTTTAAATCCTCTAAATTGTTGGGGTGGTGGCTCGGGCTGGGGGAGGGGGGCGCATTCCCGTGTGCCTTGCTAATTAAAAATATTCATCATGTGTACTAGGTAGGGTGAGAATTTTTTTAAAATATTTTTTTAAATCGACTGGGTACGATAGGCACGTGCCAAATGGACGGTGCCAGCATCTTGGTCTAAGGTTCTAGGTCATTGTACCTGTTGTGATGGATCATGCCAATGGGCCAGGCACTAGGGTCGTGCCTAAACTGGTACCCCATGGCCCAGCACGACACGAGTCATGCCTAATGCCTAAAGATGTCAAATGGGTCGTGTCGTGTTAGGCACGACACGGTGCACGGTCCATTGACCTAATATGACATGGTGTGCATTGCAAAGTGCATGGAGTTGCCGACCATGCCGAACTTCCGAACCAGGGAACCTAAAAAAATTGCCACATGGCCGGGCCCATTACAATCATCCTTGTGGCCAATTTTTTTTTAAATGGACAGCCCCATTATGGGGAGGTCGAATTTAAAATAAAATAAAATAAAACTACTCAATAGGGACCTCGTCGGGTGGTCACTTGGGCTGGTTAATCATACCATTGGGTTAGGCACACAGGTCATGCTTAGCCTAGCATGAGCCTAGCATGATGCTCGTACCATTGGGTTGGGCTGGTTAACCAGACCCGGCACGGACTCGTGCTGGGTCTGGTTGGGTGCTACAGAACCATTTCGGGCCTTGGGTTGTGCCCGGGCTGCTCGACCAATTTGAAACCTCTACTCGGGCCGCCATGACTCAGGTTCGGGCAAGGTTCTGGTCTATGCTGTTTCGGGCCAGACACAGCTTAGTCAAGTCGTGCCTCGTGTTGTGTTTGGGCCACATGGCCTACTTGTCACCTCAAATAATATAATGTATCATAAGGATACTTGAGTATGTTAGTATTTATAAGAATAATAATGAAAAAAATAAAATAAATGAACAATGTGAGAGTGACAAAACTTATGAAATCAGGTGTTGAATACAAATCTTCTTCTCGGTGCATGTCGGTGTTCAATTTGAATATGAATGCCTAATCACTTGCAAGTGCTAATGACCCTCGAAAGAAATCTAAAGCTATGGAGTCTTCTTTCACATATCTCAATATGTGAATAGTTGTGTCGATGTAAACATTTCGAGAAATTTTTTAAAATTGATTAAATATATTGATTGCATATGTTATATTTAATCTAATCAAAATTAAATAATTAATATTTTTTATGATTCTATTATATATAATAAAGTGATCTGGAGTGGTTATATAAGAAGTAAAATTAATATTTGGATCAATAAGAGTTTGCTAGAGAACAAATTACAAGATCAATTTTTGTAAGTATATATCTAATATGTGATAAGAATATTCCTCCCGATTATAATATTCTTTTATATCAAAGAAATATTTGTGCTTTTTAATGTTTTTTGTCTAAAAAAGTGTTTGAAATTTTTTTTTTGAGTTAGATAATTTTTAAATTGTCATTATTTGTAATCAAAATGAAATCTACGTAGAAAATCAATAAATTTATTATGCTATTATTGCTTCTATGGAAAACGAACAAGAGGATAAAACATGTGTAATTCAAACTTGGTGATTGCCTATAAAATTTTACAAATTTGGTTCTCTATAACTGCTTCAAAACATATAATACCTTTTGTAATTTTCAAATGACATCATTGATGTGTTGCATGAAATTGACATGACTACTTCATATATATTTTATTATAAAGATTATCTTGAAAAAATATTTTCTTTATATCTAATTGATGTATATTCTAATTGTGAGATTTTACAAAAGATATGAGAATTCATATTAAATACTTGAGTATCTTCTTTTTATAAGTATCCTTCTATTAAATAATCTATCTTTTTATATGAATCTATCTTTATATGAAATACTCATCTGTATGAATAATAAATTTTTTTTGAAGATTATAGTACTAGTTCTTAAGTTTTGTTAGAGTGGAAGACATATATCTTTTCTATGATGACTTGGTATCATCCAGGATGATATAATATCTTAGATGGAGACTTGAGTATGTTAATATCATAAAAAATATTAAAAAAATAAAATAAAAAAAATAATGCACGAGTATGATAAAATTTGTAAAATTCGGTGTTGAGTTTAAATTCTTTATCTCTTTTAGGAGTGATTGGAAGGTCAAGGTAAGAGGTGCTAGATGTAGGATAATTTGACTTTTTAGTATGCTCGTATCTTTAATGATCGGCTCAAGTATATCTTTTTATCTTGATATAGACTTTAAGTCATAGGTGGTTAAGTTTATAGTTATCGACTTAATATGAGTCTCTACAAGTGAAGATTCGTAGACCAATGTATCATTCAGGTGTGTCTGAAAGAGATATTGCTACATGAGAAATCTCATTTTTCTCAGTTTGATATGATATGAATTTGTGGTGACTCATTGAAAGTAATATCACACTGAGTACTAAAATACTCTGGTGTGGTTGATACGTGACTCTATATGCTAACTGGTAGTTTAGGCAAAACTATAGGTAATGGAGGAAAAGTAATGAATTAAAGTGTAATATCTAGACATACACTTTTTGTAGATTCTTCAACAAATGAGTTTAGGAAAAAAAAAGATAATATTCGTACTAGAATTTTAAAGGAAGACATATCTCAAGATCATATATGTCAATTTGTCTCATTTTGAGGAGCGATTGAGTGTAAAATAAGTGTATCAAAAAATTTTGAGATGCAAACTAAATATCAATTCTCTAGTATGTAGGATCTGGAAGGATATATGTTGAGAAATCACAGACAAAGGTATCTGATTAATGAGGTAGATTATGGTTAAATAAAATCTTTCCAAATTTATTTGAACATTTTTTTAAGTAGAATTGTTTGAGATGTCTGAATCATATATCTATTTTTTTTTCACTAATCAAGTTTTGTTGGGATGTGTAGGTGCAAGAAGTATGTTATATAGTTTCATGATATATACAATAAGTGTTGAGTTAGTCTAATATATATTCTAATATATTATCATTTGTTAATATTTTAAAATATATTTATCAAATTATTTTTTAATATTTTATGAAAATTTTAAAAAATAGAAAAAATCTAAGATCTATCTTGAAAAAATTATATCGATGTATATCTAGAGCAATAATTAATATATACGATGAAATACCTAAATTTTTCTATGATCATATCTCTACTATGTTCCCATACGTTTGACTGTATTAGGTTGAATGCATATCTACTCAAACTAGACTGTCATGTAAGATATGATGTTTTAGTAATCTATTATCCTGATATGTCTCATACTTTAGGATTATAATATTTTTAAAATTATGATATGATATTCTCAACTTGGTTAGGAACGAATGACCAAATTAAGAATAAACAAGTAAAAGGTCAAACATACTAAAATATTTAGAATAAGATATTATCGTAGAAAAGAAAATAAATAATTTGTGTTACTTAAACTCAAATAGAGTTTTTTATAGAGTCAATTGATTCTGCAAATAAATATTAGTAGAAGTAAATAATAATCTAAGAATCTGAAATAAGAATATGAGTGAAATAATCAAAGATAATTGTAAGAATGGTAGGATCTAACCCTTAGGTACACACGAGACATTGAGTGCATACATGATTTTTTGTGAGCAGGAGATCAAATATATCTTACAAAAGTGCTTGTCTTTGAGGCCTTCTTTTTATGGAATTGAAATGAACTGACTTCACAAGCCAGAGTAAACAATTTAGATTCCTTGGTCGAGCTAATTTGACTTTCCCTTGGCATGATACAAAGAAGGACCAAATAACCTTCAGATCCAATCGATAGAGTACCAAGCAAAAGCAGTCTAATACGGGACAAGAGGCTTTTTGTTCACTCACATTCTAGTGCCAAGGTGCCCAACTAAAGCAAAAAGGCAGATTCAATCTCACTGAAGTTATTAATAGGGTACCACTCCTCGCATCAACACCAAGACAATCTCAATTAAAAAAAAGTTAAGGCTTTGTTGTTTTCTTATCTTGAAATATTGGAAGATGCAGCTATTATCGGGAAGTGATAGAGGGATAAATCTGTTGGCAAAGCAAAGATAGTTTGACTCTCCTTTTCCATCTCACGAGCATGTAAGGGTAAATTCTTATTAGGATATTTCTATCTTTTGTTTTAATTCTTTTTCTCTCAAGATTGTCCATCTTGTTTTTGGGGGGAATAAGCTTATATTTTTTTCACTGGCTATGGAGTACTCAGTGTTGATAATTAATCTTTGCTTTCGTTATTGTTTCCACTGTTAAGAGAATAATCTTTGCCTACCCACTTTTAATGTGAATGACATATCCGTTGCATAATTGATCGAGTGAGAAAATGGAAGTGCGCTAGCACACTTCGGCTTTTGAGCATTCATTTGCTTGGTCAACTATCCGTAAGCATAACTATTGATTCAATTCTTGGTGAAAGGTTTCATGAAAATATCTTAGGTAGATGAATTTAGATATTTGAAATAAGAGCAAAGTGGCAGAGTGGTCAAAAGTGGATAAGATATGGTCATTGGTAATATGACTATTAATTCCTCTATTAATAATTTAGGAATTTAAATTAAGAGTATGAATGAAACAGTTAGTGATACTTGTAAGAATGGTAGGATCCAATGCTGTCTTAGAGGATAAGTTTGTATATTTTTCTCTAGTAAGAATATTAGGATAGATGAATTTTGTGAGAATAGTTAAAAGCTCTTATAATTGATATATTTCTCAAAATATTATGTAAAAGTTTTGAATTTTTTTTGAAAGTAATATTCAATAATTACATTTGCTATGACATACTCTTTTGTAGTATATATTCTGAATTGAGATTTTGCTCTATCTATCTCTATTGTAATAAACTCTTTCTACGTGTCAAATAAAATTAGGATATAATGAATATTAAATTCTAATTTTTTTCTCTCTCAATGAAACCCTAATTTTTATTAAATACTAATTTTTGGGGTACACAGTCTTCTTAAATTGCATAAAACCATCCAACACTGCTACATGCCACCACAGCGTTACAACCACACAATTATATCATGACCACGGTTCAATCAACTTGCTCCTCGTGCACTCTCTACCATACACATTAGTTGTGTGACAATTTCTAAATAATTTTGAAATTCTTGCGTGCATTGTGCTGGTATAGGGAACACATTTTTTATTTTAGGTCTTGTTACCCTCATTGTCACACACACACCACACACACACTCTCTCTCTCTCTCCCACACTTTAAGGTCAAAATTTACTCAAAATTGGCTTTGATTCAATGTTAAGAATTAATGTGGAAATGAAAAAAATATAATCATGATGAATGATAGCATCATAAAATTAATTTGTTATAAAATGAGCAAAAAAGATTGAGGTAGCATATAAGGTGGGTATTCCCATTTAAAATATAAAAAAGAAACATCAAACTATTGAATGAATTATAAAAAAGGACATTTTGAATTATGAGCGGCATTATAATTGTTATATTATCAAGCTCAATTTACTGTCATAATACATATTGTCACAACACATTCTAGCTGCATAAAGTTTTGTTTTTAAAGTTGTGTCAATACATCACCAAATTGTTTATGTATTATATAATTTCATGAGGAAAGTAATGACTAGCAATAAGCATACATTTTTATCCTTGTCAACAATCATTTTGTTTTGCATTTGGCTTGAAGGATGAGATATTTTTTTAGTATGATACTGTTTCATAGTTCATTGATTAGACCCATCCATTTAGGGTTATCATAACATATTTTCAAAAACACTCATGCAAGGTTTTCTTTTCATAACTTGTTGGAATTAAAATGGAAAAAATGTAATTTTTATTCATTAATTGGCAATTGTCATATGAGTATGATATAACATTGATATAAATAAAAGTACTATAGTGTGTAAACATAAAACTTGAGAACAGAAAAACATTTTAAGTCATGTTACAGTTGATCTAGTCCCTCGAGGTACCTAAATATGATTTTGAGTAGGTGGACGCAAAAGACTATAAGGAAAGGAAGGAATTAACTAGTACTAGTTAGGGCTATTCAAAGCGTGGACTGAGTATAGGAGTAGTTCTTTATGAGCATATTTGCAGGCTATTCTATTGTGTATACAAATTCTTTTGAGATTCCACATTGAATTAATTAACTTTATATGTTTTGTTTGTTCTTGAAAAAAATATGATTAATGATATTGGCTCAGTGATTTGATAAACATCATAGAAAAACATTCAAAGTCATGTTACCATTTTATGAACATATTAGCAAGCTATTCTATTGTTTATACAAATTTGTTGAGATTTCACATTGAATTAATTAACTATTATGTGTTTTGTTTGTTCATGAAAAAATATGATTATATGATATTGAGTATTGACTCAATGATTTGAATAACAATCACACCCTAGAATGATTTTTAAATCATTATGTTCATGTGAATAATTATTCTTATTATTACTAGTGGGATTCGATTTTACCTAAAGATCATAATCTTTTTCATGTTTAATTTTTCGTTTAGTTAAAGTGACCAAACTAACAAGTAATTTTACAATATTTATGAAATCCAAGTAAAAGTAGGTGAAAGTAGTATCATACTCAAAATGCTCACAAGTAGCATTGTTGATTAAAGTAACATTCAAGTAAGGAAAAATTATATTTGGGTATCTTAATTCAAAAAAAAATTACATTTTAAGATCTAATTTTTTTATGATTTGGTATATCAAATTGAAAAATATTTATATTTTAGGTACTAAAATATATTAATTCAAAAATATTCCTCGTCCACGTTAGCTATATTAAAAAAAGTAAACATCATCATGCTATGTATGAAAAAAATGGAAAAAATAAAACAATTTTTTTTCATATATATATATATATATATGAAATGATTTTTATTTTCATTTCTATTTCCATATATATACATACACACATTAATGTATGCGTGTATGCACTATATGTTTGTGTGTGCAATACTATGCAATAAAAGAAACACATGATAAAATATTGTAGGAAACATACAATGGTAATCCTAAATATATAATTGTAATTTGGATTAGTCCAACTCATATGTCATATGCTTTGATTCATAAAATATAAATACATAAAAAAGGAAGAATCTATGATAAATCATGATATTTCCTCTCAATTTGGTGTGTAACTATTGAGAATACTATGTTAGTAGGGAGAATAATAAGATGAGGTCTTTTTAAGATCATTATGAAGATGTGATGAAATATCAGATTGAAATTATATATTTCATAATTTGACAATCGTAATAAAAATTAGTTGGAGAAGAAGATATATATTTATTTTCATCTAGAAAGTATTTGATCCAAAATATTTCATACATAATTATTGTCATCATCCTCAACTCTATCTCAATATGGTATCTCAAAATAAATATTTGTATCTTATTTTTTTAGAGGATAAGATAGTCTAAATGAAAAATATAAAAATCTATATTAAATTTTTTTTCTATGTAAGCTATTATCAAACTCAAATGTAAATGTCTAACTAGGTGTAGATGTTTGTGGTTACTAAAATAAATATCGAAGTTTGAATATTTTGTCACATACCTTAGCATGTAAATAGTAAACTCAATGTGAATATATATGAATCTTATAAATAATTAATTATACCTATTTGATAAAGAATAATCAATTTGATGATTGTTAGATAATTAATATTTTTTATGATTATTCTACATATAGAAAAATTAAATTAAGGAATTATATTAAACAATAAATTAGTCTTTGCTCTATTAGAGTATTTGTCGAATCACAATCCTAATGGTAAATCTTTGTAAAAATATTAACTGTATATATTCTCTGTCATATTATAATTCTAAAAAAGCATATGAGCCTATCAATGTTATTTATCTTGAATATAACTAAATGTTTTATTGGATTGAATAATTTTCAACTCATTTTTGGTTATAAAAATGACATATACATACCTAATAAGTTGGATTAACCCACCATTTGAGTTCATTCGGATAAACAAAAAAAATCTACAACATATTTGTACAATCTAAAGTGATAATTATCAATAAAAATCTTATAAATTAGTCTAAAGTGATTATTCTAATCTATATAGAGGTATCAAACAAGCCGTGTTGAGTTGGCATGACTCATTTTTTTGGCATGTCTGGGTCATTGTGTCGTGTCCAGCATGACATGGTATTTATCATGGGTTGTGTCGTGCCAATACGATTCTAAAAAGGGGCAGCCTAGCATAGCTCATTGATACGCCTTTTGGTTGGGTCATTCCAATCTGGGTCAGGCTTGACAGGCTAACGTGGCTTATTAGAGACTAGTCTGGGTTAGGTCAGGCTAGCCTGGTTCATTCAAGACTAGTATGTGTTAGGACCAGGCTAGCCAGGCTGAAACTGTCATACACTGGGCATTGTGCTGAGTCATGTCATGTCATTCTTCCTGTGCCAATATCTTTGGTTCAACATAGCTTGACCCATGTGCGGGCTAGCCATGGCATGTCCAGGCACGACTCTGAACTAGGCTGTGTCGTGCGTGACATAGTTGAGTCATGTTGTCTTTCATGTCATGCCCAAGTTGCCTAGTTGACAGTTCTAAAGCTATATGATATAATATTTTTGTAATCTATAAATAACAAATGATTGTATTGCTCAAAATTTGAGTGGTTATTCTTTATACATTTCTTCAAGGTCATTGTAAATAAAGATATTCATGTTTAATTGATGTCGTATTTATTTATGAGAAGTTTTCAATGATATAAGTATCGGTTGTCCCGGCACGTCCCAACATGACTTTCAACTGGGTTGTGCAATGCTAGGCACGATTGAATTATGCTGTACCTGAGTTGTCCTACCCAGTTGGCTCTTCTAACTATCTCTCCTAATTGAAGGCCTATGTGAGACTTCTAATAGAAGTAAATAAAAGTAATATATCGAGATGTATTCCTAAGATCCTTATTTTTCATTGGTTCGTCAAATAATTGTATTTCTAAAAAAATAATATTAGCACTCATTAATATTCTATAATTCTTAAGTGTCTGATACTAATGTAACAAAGAAAGACACTTTATTATTTATGTGCCATTTTATCTCATAATGATGAAAGATCTTTGGCAAAGTGATTCCAAAGATTTTGTGAGTAAGTTAAATAATTTTTCTCTAAAATATAAGATTTAAAAATATACACAATAAGAAAAGATAACATAAAATATTTGATTGATGTGATACTTTATGATGACATCTTATCCTATCATGGAGAGATTTTATAATGTAAGTTGAATAAAATTTTTTTATATAATCTCATTATGTGGAGGATATGCTAGTATAATAAGTTTGATATATGATTTATGATTAATATATTAATTACTCAAGATATTAGACATGTATTCTAATTAATTATAAATCCTAATATTTTTTATATTTTTATTTAATTGATTTTATATTTTTTTTAATTAAATAATTGAAAAAAATTAGAGAAATTATAACTTAAAACATAAAAAATACAAATTGAATTAGTCTAAATTCATCACAAAATCTCACTAGAAGAAAATTTAAATATAAAATATAACTTAAAATCTAAAATGATTGAAGTAAAATATGTAATTTATCAATAAATATGATAAAATATCTAAATTCATCATAAAATTTATATCTACTAGGTTTCTATATATTTGAATGTATTAAATTAAATTAATCTTTACTCATATAATTTTGACGAGCAAGATAGAATGTTTTGGCATATTTTACTACCTAAAACATCCCACTCCAGTGTAAAAACATTTCTAATACTATGATTCAATATTATCTAATGAAATATATTATTGTAGAAACAAGAATATAGTCCATCATATTTATTTATAGAAGGATGTTTATTTGAAATTTTTTGATTCTATAAAATAATATAAGTGAAAGAAAAATAAAGTTAGAATTGAGTTGTTAAGAATAAAAATTCACATAAAAAAGATTAAATAGATAATCATAAATAAATTATATATGAGAAAAAAATATTAAATTTAATATTATCATAATCTAAGTATTATTGATAATTTTTTATTTGCCATTATCATATTTAGGGAATAAAAGAACAAATAGTAAAATACTATCCTTGTCTTCTATTTTAATCAATATTTTTTTGTTTGATCTTTACTTTTTTATTTTGATTTATCTAATTTGTATCTTTGTTTTGTCTTGGAAGTCATGTATTAATATGATGACAAATATTTTTTTTCGGAGATAGTAGATCTCAAATTTGAGACTCATTAGTTACTATTTCTTTGAATTTTGGGGTGTAATATTATTTAGTTATTATTCTATTCCATACTTTATCCTAATGCATGAGCATTATGCATTGAGTATAATCTATAATCTTTGATATATTTGTTTTTTGTGTTCTTTGGAGGAACTTCATTATTAGGATACTACCTAAATAATTATGGCTAGAGTCAAATATGTTGGGTTGAATGACATGTATCTTTGTTGGTCCAACTACTACTACTACTAGAAATTGGATTGTTAGCTCTCAAATCAATGACTCAATACCAATAGAAGTGTCAAAGGGGTGTGTCAGACTAGCATGCTAATTTTGATGACCTAATCAGACCAACATGTTGTGCCTTGCCAGCACATTTTTGTGGGAAGTCAGCCCAGCATGGCACGATGCATCGTCTTCCTTAATTGTTTGTGCCGAGACAGACTGTGTCATGCTGGTTTGGTTTGGCAGTGGCATGACAGTCAGCAGTGCCAGTGGCCACTCCAGTGTCACTGTAGGGTAGTGCTAGTGGCCACTCCAGTGTCACTGCAGGGCAGTGCCAGTGGCCACTCCAGTGTCACTGCAGGGCAGTGCCAGTGGCTGCATTGTGCCATTAGGCTGTGCCCACAGTGGGCATTACACAGTGAGGTGTCATGTCGGTGCCTGTGCCGGTTGCTGGTGCCACTGCTGAACTGACTTTCAAGTTTTTTCTTCAAATTTAAAATATAATTTTAATTTTTAAAAATAAAAATAAAGTTAAAATTGTATTGCATTATAAATTAAAATAAATAAAATTCAGAACCCAATAAAAAAATATTTGTTTAATTTTTTGTGGGTTTAGTTTTATAATGACATGACAATTGATAATAAATCAAAAAATGAACGTCAAAAATAAATTCAACAATACTTATAATAATCTTCTAATATCTATAATTAGTCTATTTGTTATATGATTTGGATTCTCATGTTTGATTTTGTAGTTAATGATAGTTTCAATATCCTTGATATAGCATGATTCATTATCTACTAGTTGTAAATTTATTTTGTTCTAAATATTTATTTTTGAATCATTCAAGTATTTTGTATATGAAAATGTTACTATGCTATTTGATTGTAATTTTGTTCTTATATGTGAAATAATATTCATAGTTATAAAAAAAATAGATTTTGATGTAAAGGTGTCAGATGAGTTATGCCATGCTGGCACGGCCGTGCCACCATGTCGTGCTTGACATGACACGAGAATTAGTCGGTCGGCATGAAACGGCATGGGTGACCTGCATAATGTAAGGTCATGCTGGACCATCCATGTTAGAAGCCCATTGTGTGAAAATGCAATGGGTGTTCAGCTTACTTGGCTAACTAATTGCAATCAGTCATGTAAGCAAGATTCAACTTATATGATCAGATTTTTTTAAATAACTTGTCTCGTCAGGCGGTCACCCAATAGTATTTGACTCTTTACCCATATCTAGTCTGGGTCCCAGGGCTGGTGGACCGTGCCATCAGACCAGACATGTGAGTAATGCCTAGCCCAACACGAGACACAATATTGCATCAGCCCAGCATGGCACGAGTTGTGCCATGGGGTGGCATGGTCGGAAATCATACACTTTAGACCATGCCATGCTTGGCCAAGCATGGTTGAACCATGCCGTGTTATTGCCCAGTTGACACTGCTATTTTAATGATATGCTAAACATTGGAGGGGTCAATAAACTATAAGTCATCTTTGATAGGACATGATAAATAGATTTGTATGATTTTTACCAATTTAATATATTTAAATTCTTAGTATTATCATATGATAGAATAAAATATTAATTGATATCTAAGTACCTAGATAACTCGCTCATATTTGATCGACCAATTTATTATTTGTTCATAAATAACTAAATAAAAAAATTATCTTTGAAAATGATATTCATGTCCATACTTAGAGGCTAGATAAAATTATTATATCTAGTATTATAATATATAAATATGTTATAGTATTTATGTCTACTAATAGTGGAGGGCTCACTAGCAGGCTGGGTAGTGGCCACTCTACAACCATTGCAGAGGCATTTATGTTTACAACCAGTGATTGCATTACTCCATTTGGTAGTTCCCACATTGGGAATTGCACAGAGTGATGCTGTGTCTGTGCCCATGCCAGTTGTTACTGTAGAATTAGTTTTTAAGTTTTATCTTAAAGTTTAAAATATAATTTTAATTTTTATAAATAAAAATATCAAAGCTAAACTATATTATACTGTAAATTAAAATAAATAAAATTCAGAATTTCTTAAAAAAATATATCTATTTTATTTTTGTGGTTTTTGTTTTATGACAATATGATAATTAACAGACTTAAAAAATAAACAGCTTCAACAACAAAAAATCAACAACACACATGTTAGTCCTATAATTTATGAGATTAGTTTGTGTCTATAATATGGGTTGAATCATTAAAGTATGATTCTGACACGTGATAGTTTTGATATTTTCGATGTCGCATAAGTCGTTACTCACTAGCAGCTATTTCACTATCTTTGAATCATTTTTTTTACATGAAAATATTTCTATTATATTTGGTTGTAGTTTTGTTCTCTTATTTTAAATAATATTTAAAATAACAAAAAAAAAGATTTTAATGTTATGTTAGATATTGAATGAGTCATTAATTACATGTCATTTTAGATATAACGAGATTAGAGGTATCAAATGGATTGTGCCGTAGACTTTTTTTAGGTGGCTCAGTTAGGGCACTATGCTGTGTTGGGCATAACCCGGTAAAGAAGTCATGCTATACCCAGCACAAAATGACATGTATTCTTCCAGGCCTGGCATGACTCGACGATCATGTGTTCTGGAAAAATCATGCTAGGTCATGTTGGGTTTTGATTTTATGTATTGCAAATCACAATGTAATAATATAAAAAAGATATCATCATATCTTACATTCTTATGAAATAAAATAAAAATTTTCATCCAGATAAAAAAATTAATAAATCGAAATAATATAATATAAACAAAACAACAAAAAATTGTATCATCCAATAAAAAAAATATAATCATCGATTCTAATGTCACCTGATGTTTGTATTACAAATCATCATTTACGTGTAAGTTTTTGATAATATTACTAGCGGTGGTCTCAATATTTTTCAAGTCCCGTGAGTTAATATTTGTTAGTAATTTTTGTGCTTATGTTATAGTTTTATTCTAGATGTTTAATTTTGAATCCTCCAAATTCTTCATACATGCAAGTATCTCAATGATATCTAGCCATTTTCTTGATCTCTTATCTAAAATGATATTGATTGTAATAGAAAAAGTATATTCTAATATTACACTCGATACTAGATGAGTCAGTAGATTCTGTGTCATCTTAGACAGCATGAGATTGGTGAACTCATGTGATTTTTATCATATTATAATATCAAAGTTCTTGTTATTATTATGTGATAGGATTGAATAGTAATTAGTATTTAAGTATCGAGATAATTTGTTTCTATTTGACGGATCACTCTGTCATTTCTTTATCGGTAACTGAATAAAGAAGTCAACATTTCCAAATACGGTGTTCATGTCGGTTCATGCATGTGGATATGTATGTCAAAATATTCTTTACCTCATCCACTTTAATCATAGAATTCATATAGGCAGCTATATAAAAAATAGATAAAATTATAGACCAGTATTTTAAATACTTCGTTTCTATCTTAATAGATATGACACTAAATATAGGGCATCTAAACTTGCTAAACATGCAAGTAGTGGGACAGTATACAGATAAATAAATATTTGTTGTGTCATAAAATTTTAAAAAATTTTATAATAGAAATTATTGTATCTCAGTTAGTGTCATTAATAATAAGTTCGTTATTTTTATTATTGAAGTTGTCGGATATTACATATTCGTATCCAATACATAGCTTTAATATCAAGTAAATATAATTTTAATAATGTTTCACATTCATTTCGAATTTCTTCTTTAGACTTGTAGATAAACAGAGACTACTAAACTTCTGTTGTTTGCTATGCGTCTTAAGTTATTTTATTGAGTTTCTTATTTTTTCTAATGTGGTGGAAATAACTTATCCTCATTTATACTATTAGGTTATTAATATGACATATGTATCTAATGTGAAAAATCTTACGTGATGATCCTAACAAATATATTAATAGATACTTCATTGTTTAATACATTATCAAATATAATAATAAATATTTTATTTTGAATATGATAATCTCTAAAGATTATTGTTATGCACTCATATATGACAAGAGTATCATGAGGATGAAGAAACTCAAAAATTATAAAATTATTTTATTAAGTTTTTATATAGAATCTATATAGTGAGTGGTGAAGCATACATTGTCGTGACTAGTTCAAATAACGAATGTCACGAACACCATTCTATTATATTTTATAAATTTATTAATTATTATTTGTTTTTTCTAATTTATAATACTTAATTATGTTGTTCCTATATGTGGATTTATGAATCTTATGATAAGTAGTCTAGAATTAGGTCACTATGATACTGACAACCCTAGTATCCTCTGAAAATTAAATTAAAAGACCCATAATGATAATTTGTTTGATCATATTTTTCCTCACTAAATCATTGTGGTATATGAAGAAGGCTAAAGAAACTAAACTAGATTCAACTTCAAAGATCTCCCCACTCTACTTTGTTAGGTTTATCTAAGATCTAATGCGCTATATTTTTTGGTGCATTAATCAGCATGCCTCTTTAGGTATTTAGACTCACACGCATTCATATATGTATATATTTTTTTATAATATTTATATTGTGTTGATTCTTCATTGAAACTCCTAGTTTTTTTATTTTTTATTATGTAAAAGTGGGTATAAACTACAGTTGTTCTCCTAATTTTTATTTTTTAGGTATTTGAGTTTAAGTCGAGAAAATGAGAGAAAATATAGTTCCGCCAGATATTTTTGTGGGGTTATTATTATTAACATCTAAATCTATATTATTAATATTGTTATCGATATACTTACTATTAATCATTTTTCTTTGTTTATATTATGAATAATTTATGTATATTAAAAAAAAGTATTTGGATTTTGTTTTGGAGAGGAGAGAGATAAAGCCGCAATCCACACTCCACAACAACAAGTAATATAATACCATGGGCAACTCCTATTATATATATTTTAAAGCTTAAAAAAATTATAATGTTTAAATAGTAAAGATTAATTTTTTTGTGTTAAAATTTTAATGAAAATGAGAGCAGAGATCTGAGGAGATAATAGAGGAGAGATTTAAGATTGAGAACAGAAATAAAAATGAAAAGCTTAATACTTTAGGACGCACACATGCCTAGCGGCTGGTGCTTGCCATGTTCAGCCACATGTGCATGGCGGATTTAAAAAAAAACTAGGATTGGGCGGGTTGGTCTCGGGCCAAGTGGACCGCATTTGCTTCCTGATCCTGGGTCAGGTTTATCATGATGGTGGACTGTGCCAACGAGCTAGGGACAAGGCAATGTTGTTTCAGATAGGAAAGTGACATGCCTTGCCCGAGGCTTGGCATGACAAAAAATTTGTGTAACATGCACTAACGCTGCAACTACTCGAAATCTAGCAACGGAACACCAGCTGTGAAACATTGTATCCTAATCTGGTTCACTTTCTCAGACATATCAATCTCAATTGGTAAAATCTCTCTAAGATGTTTTGTTAGGCGAGTGAATCAAATCAGGCGTGACTTGTTTTGGTTCTCTAGGTTTTTCTTGTCTCAATTATATAGGTTGTGAAAAAAAATTATTTATTTGTTTCACATGGAATTAATATAATGATGCTGCCAACTAATATAGGATTTTGTTTATCAAACAGGATGAAAAGATAAAAGACAACTGTAATTCAATATATTATCACATGATAATTAGTAGACGAGAGTTGATCTGTGATCACTGCTTATTTATCTCATCACTAGGAGATTCATTTATTATGAGATTTATCTTCACTTGACCAAAGAATAATGTCAAGGTTCCTATTGTACGTTCTGTGTGGTTTATGTGCCCGAGTCTCAATAATTTCAAAGAGCACACTAATCAACCACAATTACTTTGTACTTGTGATATTCACACAACACTTAACTGTTCATCACACCCATAATCACTGTGCTATTACACTCCACATCCTGCACATGCCTGTAGTTTGACTCGTAGAAGCACCACTTCTGGAGCTGCCGTTGCAACTGTGCGTGCCACACTGCATTGTTCTGCCATGGCAGACTAAACCCTAATATGCTCCAATGCCATTTGAAAACCTAATCCATAAAAGAAACTATAAAATATCTTGTTGGGGCAGCTCACATTCAGCAAAGACTACTGTGTGATCATAAGTGTTTTAAACCCTAACATGAATTAGGGCAGCTCAAATGTATATTTTAACTAGCATATGTTTTTTTTATTCGTAGCATGCTGAGGTGCCTTTTTAACCCTAAAAAGTAATATTTGTTTTTTGGTGTATTAAATTGCAAAAAAAGAAAATGCCCCACCTTTAAAGGAACACCTTTTTTTAGGGTTGGGATACATAAATTCAATTTTTCCTGCAAATAATGAGAGTAACGATGCCATGCCAAACTGCCATCACCAACATCTAGAGGTATTCTTGTTTCTTGGTAGCTGATGATATGAACGGATGGATGTGTCCTTGGCTGTCATGGATATTCATTCATTTTCATTAACTCAGCTTAAGATAGCTACTTTATTGTGCGGCATCATGAATATTAGTTCATATTTATCAACATCTCGCCTTGTCATCTCCGCATGCTTTTCTTGTAGGCTTGCTGGTAGGGCTGTTGACCGAAGATCTTCTGCAAAGAAGCGAATAGATTGTCAAATTAATTCTTCACTACCGAAAAAGTGGCATTTTATTTGTTGCATTTTTTCTGCTCCTCATTAGGTGGTGGTGTTCTGCAAAGAACCTCAAAATGATTCAGATGACGACAATTTTTTCAATCCTCAGTCATGGTGTTTTGTATCTGTGCAGAGGGATCTAGCAGCTATTCGTCAGATAAGGATTGGTACAATTTAACAGTGGAGAGGCTTCGTGCCATTTTAAGGGCTCATGGCCTTTTAACAAAAGTGAAAAAGGTAAGCAAAATATAGATCTTGTTTAAAAGTGGCTGGGACAATGAGAACAGAGCTCAATTTTGTCATCTGCTAGATTTTCAGGATGACTTGTTGTCATGGTTGAGATGTGCAAATGTGGATGCGTTAAGATCTTGAAGCTGGCATAGAAGCCCCACACCCCGTGCTCCATTTTCTTGATGCTTGAGGTGGCTACAAAATCTGTTTCGGTGCACATAGCAGGCTGGGAAAGCTCTGTGATTGTAGATCATTGTTATCATCTTAAATTTGTTAGCAATAAATGGCCCATGCAGTTAAGTTATATTTTCTAATTGATTGCTAATGTAAGAAGATCACAGATAATTTTCCAAATTAAAAGTAATCACTGCAATTAGTTTGAAAACAAGCTATCTGATTTGACAGGAAAGATTTATGGCTCATTTTTTAGAAAATCCGATATTTGATGGTTCATTGTGGTTATCTGCTTTGGTGGATCAAACGTGTGAGAATATCGATGGTGTGTGATGAACATGGACAGCAAAAACATGTTTGTCATGTAGAAGAGCACGCTTGCAATCTAGAGCTGTAATAGGACATTTTCCCCCACGAATTCGAGCAAATAGCCCCAAAACAACCAATGCATCTGGGCTCCATCCATAGCAGAATGCAACCCAATCCAAGGCCTTTAACTTTCAATTTGCTCCATGGCAGTATCAACGGCATCAAGCAGAAGAACCATACAAAGTACTGTGCTGTGATAACCTGCAGGAGAGAACGAGACGAATAAAAAAAATAAGAAAAGAAAACATAAAAAAAAGAGGAAAAAAAAGTAAAAAAAAAGGAGAGAGGAAGGTGAAGGAGGCTTGTTCGGGATGCAGATAAATGTGGTAAAAACAGATGGAAAAGTTGTGTCTCGGATCTGTGTGAGCGAGGTGGTAGAACAGCACCTAGTTCAAGAACTCCCACCCATACAAACAGAAGAACCCAGTGAGGGAGCAGAAGACTAGCCCTGACACCACGGCAAACATGATTCTCTATGCTGCAAACATGCCCTTCAAACTAATGATCATGGCCCCCCGTTGAGCACTCCGCCATTCCACAGTGAGCAGCAGCTTCCGGCCAGACTAGAAGAAAAGCGGGTCCAGAGCTAAAACCATACCAGGATGCAGCTTAAAAAATATTTCTTGCATGGCAAACCAGAAGCAAACATCAACAACCAACACGCAAACAGATCCAGGCTGTGTCGTGATCTCGGCTCGGCCTAGTTCATTTTTGATTTCAACCTCTCAGCCAGCCATAGCCATATAGGCAACATTTGCCTTACCATTCATGAGGAAGATAATGATCCACAAAATTGTGGTACACACAATAGGCTCGCAGTTACCACGGGTTCCAATCGTAAGGACGAATGGATTGAAAAGCCAAGCCATAACAGAGCATAAACATTGATGTTCGGGCACATGCTGCCTCTTCAAAATATTGTGGATAAAGTTGCCAACGAGCACGTCTGCAGTTCAGCCATAAAATACACATCAACGAGTGTTTTAATTAAATTCAGAATTACCAAGGGCATTCATTCATAGTCATAGAGGCTCATAGCCCCCCATCTTCCTCCTGCCTTCAGAAATACAATATTTTTATTAAGAAAAAAAAATCAGGTAACACTTTCAGGATAATGCCAGCGCTGAAACACAAATCTTTTTTTTGAAGTTATAGCTTACATATATTGGACACTGACAATGTGGTTGGGTTTGTGTGTGTGTGTGCGTGCGCTCGGGGGTGAACTTGATCAACTAGTTATTTCTCATCACTCTTCTCTGGTAAAATTGAAATTAGTGAATAAAGTCAATTTCTAAAAATTACTTGAATTAGTAAATTTTTAATGTTAGGCTAGTCATCATTTATCATATAGTATACTAGATAAGATTTAAAAAAAAAGACTTAGGAAAAAATCTCACATGATTAATGATCTGGATATGTGGAGAAGAAAACTAATATATTTTTTGCAAAAAAAATATTTAAACTAACTAATCAATTAATAAAGAAAAAAATATAGTTTAAGAAGCTAATGATTATCATAGGAAAAAAAAATAAAATACTTAAAACCAAAATGAAGATGACCATAATTTAAAAAATGCATACAAAATTTAAATCAATATAATAATCATATTTGACTAGAAAACTAATATCATAAGACTCACACCTCAATTATATTAGGAAAATACTTGGATAAAAATAATGATGAACTGATCCTTGATTTTTCATCACCTATATATTGGTGATATCATTAAAGTAAATGATAAAAAATATAAAATGTTCAACAAGCTCTAATAATAGAAACACATCATCAAGACTTGTGATGCACCAATGCAACCAAAATATTTATTAAAGAAAAATTTATCAAGACAACAACATAGTTATTGATAGCAAGTGAGCTACCCTAACATATTGGCTCATAATATATGGGCCCAATTATATGTTACTTGTTATTGAGTATAATAAGCCGTTAAATTTCAAGAGGAAGATAAAATATATGCAATATAATAGTACAATGCACATGTGTGTGAGTGTGAACCAAACCAACATTACTATCAAAGAGAGTAATGTTGGGTTGGCAAATATATGTAAATGCGAGACATTCTTCCAGTATTGAACATATCATAGCAAAAAAAGAAATAGCAGAAATATGTATGGGCAAATATTTCAAAGGAAGGAGCCAAGAACACCATAAAATATTGAGAAAGACTGATAACTGGATCCATCCATAAATTCTCACAAAGAAGATTATACAAAATACATCTTTAAAATCACATATTTTTTGATCTTCAAATGCTATTAGTTTTTTTTATTCATCCTACTACAATTTTTTGTATTTTGGTCACAAGAGCTAGTACTTAGATTGCTGATAATTATTCATTTTTTACTATATTTTTTTCTTATTTTTGAGTATTATGATAATCAATGATAAATTCTCAAAAAAAATATTATAAATATAATAATTTTTAAATTGATTATTTATTTCGTTCTTATTATTCCTGATTGCTATATTAGTAGTTTTATGTGAGTTTTCTTTTCAAACAATTGGACTATGACTTTATTATCTATTCTACAAATATTTATCTGTAATATTAAAAGATTCTAAGAAAAAAATCATATATTATCCAATGGTAAAGTATTTCATAATCTACTCATGCTCTAGAATTGTCGAACCTCTAGACTATGTTGTCATAATATTATCCAATTGTCTTACATAAATATTAATATGTGCTTGAGTATTCATGAAGGGTATATATGATTGCAGTATTTTCTATATCCATAAAGAAATTAAGTAACTGATTTACAAGTCTTTGTAAGTGAATAATTTTTTGAATTTTTAGTTGATACTGTCTTCTTGTGCAAAGATCAAGATGAAATAATAGCAAGAAAATATTTTCTGAATTTTCTATATCCATGACATGAAGCAATATTTCACATGATATCTCACTATTCTTCTGGGGTTGACTTGTCTCACCTTAATAGCAAGAAAACATTTTTTATTAAAGTGACAAGCAACAAATCAAATAATAAAAACACTGATTAAAGGTTTGAAATAATAATAATAATAGAGAAAAAAAAGTAAATCCAACTTATATAACAAATCAACGTTAAGCCTAACTTAGTATGTTGAAGTTGAGCCATAGGAACCAACACAACCAAAAATTTATAAATGTAAAATATTAGGTTTGGAACGTAAAAATAATTTGTAAATAAGAAAATTCATTATTAACTTAAGGTCGAAAGACAAATTCAAATTAAGGTAGCAGTACAAAAAATAACATTAGGAATAAGACTTTGCTTCAAATAATGCAATACAATTCTGATCACTAGGAATAAATATATTCTAATCTTTCAAATAATGCCCAAATTAATTTTTAATAATACAGTGCATTATAGAAAAATATGAATGACCAACACATTCAAATAAAATCATAATAGTTTGATATAGCTCATGATAACATATAATCAAAAAATTTGATGATGATTTGATATAATCCACTTAAATAAGAAAAATATTTTTCCAAGATATATTTATTTTTAGACAACCAAAATGATGAGAAATTATTTATTTTTATTAAAATAATATTAGACTTTGATTTCTTGTTGGGCCAGACACGATAACTGTACCATGTCGATCCAGGCTCAACATGGTTTTGTAGAGATCAGTCCGGCACGAATTCGTCGGGTTTGGCCCAGTCGTGCAGAACCCCTAATTTTAAAAAAAATTAAGGCTTCGGCACGCATCGTCTGCCCCCGTGCATCAGACCCCCTAATTTTAAAAAAAAATTAGGGTTTTGACGTGCGCCATCGTGCCGCCAGGCAGCCGAACCCCTAATTTAAGAATATTTAGGGTTTCTTAGTACGCCATCGCGCCGCCACGTAGTTGAACCCCTAATTTTATTAAAATTAGGATTTCTCGGCTCGTGCCGTGGTACCGTGCCTGGCCAGGCACGACACGACGCCCGGTTGGCCTCGGCACGGGCACAAGAAATTGTAGTGTCATGCCTCATGCCGATCAGGCCAGCCCGGCTCGGTTGACACCTCTAATATCATATGATTTATCAAGGCATGAGAAAGATTTATATTTATTTACGTATAAATAAAAAAAAATTGACAAGAAATACTTATATGTCATTGAAAATATATATATTCAAACAAAAATAACATAATAAAATTCAAAATGAAAATAGAACACCTAATTCTAATTTATAATAAATATTTTTATTACTAATTAGATGATCAATTTTTCTATTAAGATCTTCAAAATTAGTATGAAATATCAAAATAAGTTAAATCCATCGAGTCATTATTATCAATGAATTTATTTTAATAATCTTTCTTTTTCTTTAATTGAAATATTATGAAGATTGATTAAATATTATAAAGTACACAATATGTACGAGACATGAATCAAACTCAATAACAACTAAGGACTTCTGCCTGTTATACCACAATTATAATATTTATTCTCATGAGTATGTTTCCTAGATGGTCCTATATCATTTTTAGGCCGTGCCTCTGAATTATTTCACTTCTAGTGGTTTGAATTGTGATTTCTACAATGGCAATTTTGATTACCACCACAATGCAAGAAAATATGTCTACCACAACCATGATCATGACCATGTCATTAATTTTGGCCATATTCTTGTTCATGTCTATAAGTTTGAACAAATATGACATTAGCTACAGAAAATGACCGACCCAATAGGACAGATTGATATTATTTTAATAAAAATTTATTATTCTAGTAAACCACTAAAAGATAAGAAATTAATTGTAAATATGTTCTCCATATTGCTCTCGCAATAACATATTTAATACATGAAAGCATAATTACAAACAAAGTTGAAATCTTGCAATCAGTCTAAATATGTCATCTTCAATAATATTTTTTCCATATAAGTTTAATTATGAACAAATTTTGAATAAAACTAAGATATAATTGTTAACTGACTTGAAATCATATAATTTCAAATGCATCCAATCATAACATACTTTTAGAAGGATTTCAATTATTTGGTGCTTCTAAGTGTCAAAAGAAACGTGCCGGGCAGGCCGGCCCATTTTTTGTGAGCATGACTATGCTTTCGTGTCGGGCCATGCATGGCATGGTTACTGTGCCATGCCATGCCTGGCCCGACATGGTTTATTCAAGCTAGGCTCGACACGACCAGCTGGCCCGGAGGTAAATGTACAATGCTGGGTCATGCCCGTACGGGCCTATTTAATAAAATTAATTTTTTTTATTTTTAAATATTTAAATTTTGTATTAAACTATTTATAAAATATATATTATATAATATATATTATATAATATATATAGGTAATGTTTAAAAATTTTAAATTTGTAACTTGAAAATTATTTAATATATAATATTAATAAAGTATTAAATTTTATTATTATTTTATAATAAATTTAGATTATAATTTATTAGATTTAAATTATAGAATTTTTAATAAAAAATTTATAACACAAAAATAAATTAAATAAAAAATATCGTTAAAAAAATTACAAAGTCATAAAAACAAAAGCAAACCAAATGTCCAATTGGTCAATAGATACCGAACCAAAAAAAATACAATGTAATGTAAATAAAAAAGTATACAAAACAAAATATCAAAATAAAAAATCAAAATCAAGAATAACATAAATTATCAACTGTCTGTGACCGTGAGACATCAAAATCAAGTAGCAATGACAAATAGAATGTGACGTGGCATGGCATCTGGCAACGGGCAGGGACCAGGGGCAACCAGCAACCACGTCAATCGTCAATTAGCATATCATGATCATCATCAACCACAACATCAAAATCACTATCATATGGATCATCATAATCAACAATCAACTCTGCATTCACAGCGGATATAGTCCGTGTCTCAGCTCCTGCATTATCTTGGATACTAAACCTCGAACCCTCCCAATACTTAAAACAGGCCAATATCTCAACAATATCTGAACGTAATCTTGATCTCCTATCTAAAATCAAGTTCACTACAACAGAAAAAGTAAACTCCGTTGCTACGCTCGATACCAGAGAAGTCAGTAGATCTCGTGGCATCCTAGATAGCACGGAAAAGGTGAACTCATATAATTTTCACTACTATAATATATCAAGATTTTTAGTATCAAAATGTGATAAGATTGAGCAGTAATAGATATCTAAGTACCGAGAAAGCTCGTTCCTATGTTACGGTCCACCCTGTCATTTCCCCGCACTAACTGAATGGAAAAATCATCTCTGAAGAAGATATCCATGTCCGTAATCACAGTCACACTACTACTACCACCATACTTAGTATCTACCCCTTCCACCTTAACCCTAGGGTCCATGCATACAGCAAGACAATAAATAGATGTAAGGGTACACCAATACTTTAAGTACTTGGTTTCCATCTCTACAATCATATAGCTAAATGTCGGGTTAGCTCGATACTTCCTAAACATGCTACTAATATTGCATATGCACCTGAGTACAATGTAAGTCTTGGGAGTATAAACCGACAAACACATGTTCATTATGTCATAAAAAATCTTCAGGAATTTCATAAATAAAATTCCTGAAGCTTAGTCAATATCATCAATAATAAGTTTGTCACTCTTATTATTGACGTTAGATATCACATGTTCGTATCCAACACATGTAATTTCAACGGTATCTCATATCCGATTAAAATTTCTTCTTCTTAAGATTCACAGACAAATAGAGACTACCAAACTCCTGTTGTCTGCGAGGAGTGTGAATATATTTTAATGTATTACGTATATTATCAAACATGGGGGAACACACATTCATACCTGCTTGTACAATCAGGTTAATCACGTGACACATGCATCTGACATGAAAAATCTTTTCTAATATTACGTCTCTAATATTCCTAAGAAACATGTTAATCGCTACTCTATTATTAGATGCGTTATCTAAAGTGATACTAAAAATTTTATTATGAATTTTATATTCTCTAAAGATTTTCATCATACACTCAAAAATGGTCGGTTCATTATGAGGATGGAGAATCTCAAAGAATCCTAAAATTTTTTTATTCATTGTCCATTTAGAATCTACATAGTGATTGGTGAGACATGCATATTCATCGTGACTTGTCCAGATATCGGACATCACGGACACTACTCTACTATATGGCATAAATTCATTAATTATTATTTATTTTTCTAACTTATAAAATATTAGTATGTTATTCCTAGATGTGGACCAAGAAGTCCTACGATAAGCAGGCTAAAAATATGTCTGCATGATGCACACAAGCCTTAGATATTCCGAAAATCTAATTAGAAGACTCATTAATGTGATGAGTTTGGCCATGTCTTCCCTACCCAACTCACTGCAGTATATGAAGGGAGTAAACTTTGAGACTGAACTCGATCCAGTCTCAAAAAATATAGTGCTAAGTTGGATTTGCCTAGGATCTAATGCACCATATTTTTTGGTACATAATTCGGCATGCCTCTTAAGGTACCTAGTCATAAAAGAACTATTACATGTTATATTTCTAATACAATATTTGTACTGTATCATTTCTTCTTCTTCACCCCTAATATTTTTTTATATTATTATATTAAAATGAGTCCAAACTACAATAGTCATCCTAATTTTTTATTTTTTAGATGTTTGGATTGAGACGATGGGAGAAACAAAGTTTCAGCAGTCTCATACCTCTGTGTAAATTTTCATTTTCTAAATTTAAATATGTTTCATTAGTATTATTCATTCAATGGGATTTTTGTTAAATAGGAGGTATAGTCTAGATGATATATTTTAGATATTTAGATTAGAGAGAGAGAATAGAGAGACAAAGCAAACAAAAATTCTTAATTTTTTTAAATAATAATTTTTAAGTTAAAAGTTACAGTTCAATTATTAAACAATAATTAAAATACTCATAAAACACTGTGGTAGATCATGTGCACGGTGCACCACAGTCCAGTTCAAACTTCCAAACCCAAGTTGTGAGTTCCAAAAAACTGAGCCGAATGATAAAATCTCAAAGTCCCAAGAGTGAGAAGAACAAGAACTTTGAGAGAAATTTGAGAGTGTGAGAATAAATATTTATGAAAAACATAAATTTTATAGGAGGTGGGGGGGAGAGGGGGTTTATAGATTAAAGAAATTAATTTTTTTAAAGTAATTTTTATGTTTTTTTTAATTTTTTATTGATATTTAGGGGGCAGACTCATGAGGATCGTCTGATTCTGCCCCCTAGCTGTTGGAGGCAGAATCCAACGGCTAAAATTCAAAATTTATTTTATTTTTAATTGTTGGGGGATTCGAGTAGGGCGAGACCGTGGGTCGGGTTGGAGTGGAATCGGACCTGTGCCCGCACATTTTCCCGATACATATGGTGCTGGCACTAGGGTATGGTGGGTCTCGGTGTCTCGTGGCATGGGCCACAAAAACGTGCTGGGTCAGGCACGACACAAGGCCCGGTTGGCCTCGACATGGCATGGCACGATTGGTGCCGTGGTTGGGCACGCCACGAGCCCGGGCACGAGAAATTCGCTTGTTGGGCCGGCCTAGGCACGACCGAATCGTGCCGACCGTGCCGGCCCGGCCTGATTGACACCTCTAGGTGCCTCGGCCCCGGCCTGAGGCACGGCCCAACACAATCCAAACTCAAGTCAGGCTAGATCGAGGCATGGTTCATGTCGAGCCAAGCGCGACACTATACCCTAGCCCGAAGGCACGGTTCCAGAAGCCGCAACTTCTGGAACCTGTGACCAATGGCTGGTTTGATGGCCAAACAGATCCAATGGTCAAAAAAATGTATTTTTTATTTTAAATCATTGAATTTCGACCCCAACAACAAGGAGGTAGAATTCAACCATCAAACTGATCCAAACTTGATTTATTTAGGGGTAGTGATCTGCTCGTAAACACCACTAAAACAAGTCAAAATTTTATTTAAAAACTTTATTTTTTAAAATAACCTTTTAAAAAACTATATATAAAGAAATATAAAAATTGAATACAATATTTATTTTTTGTTTAACTGTAAAGTTAATTATAATTAATGATTATTTGTATTATCGATAATAAAAATAACTTTTTATAAATATTCATCTTCAATTATTACTATTAATGATTATATGTGAATTATAATTTATTTAAGAAAGATTGTGAGTTGATAATCATCTAATTCAAATTATTTTCAGTCATAATTTCAAACAAAAAATCTTTGAATACTCATATTTCTTTGGGATAAATATGATATACTCCAGAAAAGATATTTTTTTTTGAAGAAGATATATAATTAATATTCTAACACAATTTGATCTTTTAGGTTGTATTACAACAAATACTTTAATTAACTCACATACTAGTTTATTGGATGATACAAATCTTTTAGTTAACTCTACTACTCTCAAGAGAAATGTTAAAAAGATAACTATCAAATCATTATTAGACTAAATACAGCTTATGCAATAAATGTATATGGTTGCTTTAAATACTATACTTAACATATTCATCATAATACAACTCTTCGCATACTAAGGTATGTAAAAAAGTCTAAGAATTAAAATCTCTTTCGACAATAATAGGCATTTATAGTTAATTGGATACTCAAATTCGAGTTGAACAAAAACTTATAGTGAAAGAAGATGTAACAAATTTTTATACTTTTCTTGCAAATAATTTCGTTTCTTGAAAAAATAAAAATCTATAACTATTTCAAGATCTAATACAGAAGGAGAGTGAGTTTAGAGTGAAGAAAATAATTATTTGTAATATACTTTAGATCTAACTCTCATGTCACCTTTTTGGCGGTCGAGCACAACGATTACTTACAAATAAAAAATTAAATATTAAATTGTATTTTAATCCTAGCCGTTGGAATTTATTCCAATGACTATGGTAGAAATCCGAAGGTTGTCGAGTTTTTGCCCATTTTAATATTCAAAAAAATTTTTAAAATTTTTAAAATTTTTAAAATTTTTAAATTTAAATAAAATAAAAAAATAAAATTAATAAAATAATATAATTTTTTTATTAAAAAAAATTTATAAATATAGATTATGAGTTTTAAATTTTTTATTCTCATTTTTTTTCTCATTCTCAATTTTTTTTCCCATGTACTGTCATGTCTTTGTTATTCCTCTCTTTAAACTCTAAAATATTAAGCTTTAAGTATCATATTTTTTTTATAAATCTTAAAGAAATAGGAGTTTGTCTTGATGGTCCATCACTTGTGGCTGCAGGTTACAGTTTTATCTCTCTCATCTCCAAAAACCAAGTATTTTTTTATTTATTTTTTTAAATAAAAATAAATTATTTAAAATATAAACTAAAAAAATATTTGATTATGAGTATAATGATAACGACATTAATATAGATTTGGATGTAAATAATAATGATTATCCTATGAAAATGTATGAGGCCGAAATTATATATTCTCTCATAGTCACAACACAAACTCAAATACCTAAAAAATAAAAATATATAAATTCTATAGTTTGAACTCACTTTAACATATTAAAAAATAAAAATACTATAAATATTAATAAAAAAATCAGCATAATATATATATTAAACACACACACACACACACACACATTTAAGAGTACAAGTGGCATAGGTCATCTAAAAAACATGTCAATCAAAACACCAAAAAATACTATGTATTAAATCTAAAGACAAACCTAATTGAATGGTGGAATATTTTAAGTTTGATCTAATTCAACTTCTTTGACTCCCCTCAAATATCATAATAAATTAGAGAATGAGGGCATACCAATTGATTATTATCATGAACATTTAGATTATATTTTTGAAGGATACTAGGGTTGTCAATTTATGCAAATTTATTTCCAACCTACTTATCGTAGGGTTTCTAAGTCCACATGTATGAATGATATAATTAAATAGTATAAGTTAAAAAAATAAATAATAATTAATTAATTTAGACAATATAATTGAGTAATATCCATACCATCTGATATCTAGACTAGTTGTGAAGATACATTATCTACATGTCTCACCGCCCATTATAAAGATTCTACATGAAAACCTTATCAAAAAATTTTGGATTTTTCCTGAGATATTTTATCCTCATAATAACTCTATCATATATGAGTGCATGATAATAATATTTAAAGATTAATATATTCAAAATAAAATATTTAGCATCATGATTAATAATGCATCTAAAAATGAAGCAGTTATTAATATGTTTATTAAGACTATAAGATACATTAGGAGAGATTTTCCACGTTAGATGCATATGTCACCTTATTAACATGATAGTACGAGCAGAGATAATTATTATTTTCTATGCGTTAAAAAATTAAAAAACTTACTAAAAAATCTTAAGATGCCTAGCAGATAATAAGATTTTGATAGTCTATGTTTGTCCGCGAATCTAAAAAAGAAATTTTATATTAAGTTAGAATTACACCAACCTGATATTGGAGTTATGTGTAAGATACGAATACGTAATATCCGACTATAACAATAATAAAAATGACAAATTTATTTTTAACGATGCTGACTATGATATAAAAATTTCTTTTATAAAATTCCTAAATTTTTTTATGACATGACAAACATGTATTTGTCTGTGTACACTTCCACTACTTGCATTGGACTCAAGTGCACGTGCGACATTAATAACATATTTAGTAAAATTAGAGATAACCTGATCAAGTAGACTACAAGTCATGTCGTGCCAGGCATGACAAGACTTCCTTACAAGGTCCTGTCCGGCACAACATGGTGGCCCGACTGAGCCACCCAAAAATGAGTCATGCCAACATAGCACTTCCTATTTGACACCCTTAAGCAAAAAATATAGTAGCACAAACATATTTTTCTTTGACTAATGAAAGATAAAATATGTTATAGATAAAGAGAATATTAGTTGTAGTAGAGACAAGAGATGCTTAATATTGTGCACACATTATAAAAAATATAATCAGACAAAGAAGAGTTATTATGAATTATTTTTAAAGAAATACAAAGAACTCTACAAATTATTCAGTGATATGAGCTAACTATCAGACTCATCTAGAGATCCTCATAGAGTCTCCCAGCATAACCCATAAAAGAGAGGAAAAAAAAGAACTCCTTTCTTAGGCACAACATATACCAATGCTCATTCAAGTATCATAGTACTTATGATTAGACTTTTAATTTAAACTCTTGTCTCATTAACTTAGATGTCAACATCACATCATAACTAATTATTCTTTGTTTACTTTATTGTATTCATCTGTCACTTCATGAGAACTATCAAAAAATCAAGATCAAAAAGACTACTTGTAGGATTATTTAGCTCCTCAATAAGCACATCTCTAGTTTTAGCAAGCTGAGTATGTCTCTCTCTTATGGTATATACTAAGTCCTAGGTGATCAAGTTTCATCATTACCAACTTAATACGAGTCTGTACTAGGAAAGACTTGTGAATTATTATATTACTTCAGCCAGATAAGATTTTTCCTATCCGACAAACTTTACTCTTTTTAAATTTAATATTATCTGAAATTATTAGTAGATATGATAATTTTATATGAGTAATATCATATCGAATGCCAACATGATCAGATATAACTAACAAATAACTCTCTACTAAGTAATTATCCAAGTAGGATTACAAGTAAGAAACAAATAATAGCAGATCTAAGAGAAACACTTAATTCCTAAAGTCAAAGATGATAAGTACAGAAAAATATTTGTTAAATCATACCTTAAAAGATTGCTTCAAGCCATAACAAGCCTTCTCACAAAAAATACTTTCAGTTCCAAGTGTTGCTACATAAACATGTTCTTGGTGAGATCACCATGAAAGAATACACTTCTCACATCAATCTGATATATAGTTCACATGTAATATATGATAATAGAAAGAAATAACTTAATAGAAATCAATCTAGCCACATAAAATAATATATCCCAATAATTTATATCATAAATTTGTATAAATTTTTTGACTATTAATCATGCATCAAGCCAATCAATATTTCCTTTAGATTTAGTCTTCGCCATGTACACTCATTTGCAAATTAGGACTAACTTACCAAAAGGTTTCAGAATCAAATCTCATGTATAATAAAAAATGATTGTACTTAGTTAATCTAATCATTATATATAACTAAGTATCTCAAAAAGAATATAAAAAATCTTACAACAATTAAACGAGGACAAAAACCCATATGCATAATATCAATGTGAGAATTAGAGAATGCTCATGACAATGAGTGATTAATATATCATATTCTAGTTTCATTTTGAAGAGCAATCGAAAGGTACAAGACTCTATTTTAGACTAGATCAACTGACATGATTTGAGGCTTTTCTTTGAAAGATTGTTGATATATCTATTAAGTATATATATTTAGGTTTGGATCATCAAATCTCTCAACCCTCATCTCCCCTTCTTGGGAAGACTTACAAATCATGTATAATAAGAAACACACCAGGTACATCTTCCTAACACAAGGTTCTAAGAGAGATTTTATTATTTTCCTCAAAATCAATCAAGCTAGTAGTATTAGGTATAGAGATAGATGCAAAAGAAGTGACAACCCTTTTATGAGAAGCAACAACTGAACATTAAAATGATCATACCATTAAAATGTCTAGATGTGCATTCTCTTGAACTAAGGCATTGAAAAAAAAATTCCTCTCCAAATATCACATTAACACTCATAATGATTGTCATTACCACTGGTAAGTAATACATGTAACCATTTTGAGTACTAAAGTACTTAATGAATACACATTTGATGATATGCACAACCATCTTCTCTCTGTCTATAGAGAGTTCATGACAAAAATAAATATATCTATAATTTTTTTCCTAAATAAAAAAATAATGACATATGATCTAAAAGAACAAAAAATAACTAGTTAATTAAAAATTTAATGGTTAATAATGCTTCTCCTCACAAATATCCATGAACACTTTTATGTAGGAGTGTCTGAGTTATTTAAATTAGATATTTGTTCTTGCTTTCAATTATTTTATTCTACACAAGAGTGTCAGCGCAAGATATATGATAAATCATCTTGGACTTCCCCAAGAAATAAAAAAATTAATGACAAGTTTATTTGAAGTATATTTCACAAGATAAATAAAATTTGAAATTTTTCTATAAAAATTAATAGTCATGTATATTTAATAAAATTATCAACAAAAATAAGAGAATATCCTAAGTCATCATATATAGTTATCTTACATTATCCTAGAACATCTGAATGAGTCAAATGAAATTATTTTCTTTAAAGATATCAGATAAAAAACCCTCTTAACAAACTAGATAGAAAACTTTAATATGTTTTTCAAATTGATATATCTCATAATCAATAAAGTCATGTCGTTGATGCTCAGATTCAAAATTTTCAATTTACCTTAATTATGAATATCTCAATCAGGAGTATATCATAAAGGATCAATATTAATCAAGCACCTATAGAGACTCTTGTGGGTGAAACAAAGTATGTACAATCCACACTATTCACTCCCTAGAAAAATCAACTATTTGGTATGTCAATTTTATAGAAATATTAAAAGAAGATAAAAAATATTACAATTTACCACCTAATTAATTAGTAAAATAATTGTCAAGAAATAAATTATTATAATATTATAATATTAAAAAAAAGACATATTAAAAGAAATGACCTAGATTGACATTTTCATATCTCTTAACCCATATAATAGTATCATTAGTCATAACAATATAATAAATTTTAAATTCTACAAAAATAAGATAAGAAAGTGTGATCACCTATAATATTGAATTTGTTTTTTAATCTATAATCCAAGAGTAAAGTAAAGTTGAAAGAAGAAAGAACGACGAATGTAGAAATATCTCAGTGGTTTTGCTAGTTCTAACTCAACTTGACCCAAACCCACTAAATCATGATTTTTTTTAATAAAAATTCACATGAAATCTACCGGCCAAATCAAGTCAGAATTTATGCCAGACCCAAATAGGACGCTAATAAGTTTTGCCATTTGGGCTGATTTCATGGGTCATGCCATGTTGCATGCTAATGTGATATGCGAGCCACACCCCAAGGCCCAAACAATGTTACCGTGTTGGGTGTTCAAGTCAAGTTGAGTTAGAACTAGACATGATACATGTTAAATTGTGAGGCTTAATAGATGGAAAAAGATACCATGTCATTCATCATTCCCTTTTAAATTTTTATGAGTGAAGATCCATTCAATCTATTTTACTCTGATATCTGATAGATTTAACAATTACAATACAAATCATTAAATCATACATCATACATTAAATACTAGCATCATAGTTATTAAAATATGCTTGAAAAATGCCTAAGACACAAACACCATGAAGCACCAACAAAAAATTCCTTACTATTGGCTTTTGGCAAGGCACGATCATTTCTAAAAGACACATGATGCGCCATAAAAAGGTATGCCTCACTCAAGCACACCTCGCCCATCAAACAAGTTGTTGCAGGTTGATTTTGAATGAGTTCGAGCAACTCATTCTTAGAACAAATTAGGGCAACTCATTCTTAGAATGAGCTCGGGCATCACATTTGTGGAACGAGCTCAAGTAGCTCTTTCTTGAAACTAGCTGAAGCAGCTCATTTTTGGAACTAGCCTAGACAACTAGTTAGTGTATACATATATATACATATGCATTCATATATTTATATGTATATATATATAAACACATAACACACACACACATACACACACATAAATATATGAATGCATACTTAAATATATCTATATGCATGCTTATATCTATATATAATTATAAGCATGCATATATATATATATATATATATATATATATATACTTTACACAGTTACATATATATGGATACATACATATATATATATATATATATGTATGTATGTATGTATGTATGTATACACATATATGCATGCATATGTATATATATGTATATGTGCCTACATATATATATATATATATATATAGTCACACACACACACACATATATATTAAATTTTATTATTTTATTTTTAAATTTTGAATATTTGTATTATTAAGAAACACTAATGACATTTTATTTTTAGGTTTAATGTATTTTATTTGATTGTATTTTATTAATATATAAAAATTATATATATTTTTATATATATTATGTTGAGTACACCTGAAAAAAATATTCATCATAATTACACTTTATGCCTCAAGGCTCAAAAAGATTTTTATACTTCAGCGTACCTTTCACCTCGAATAATTATGGCTAGTACAACTCTACAAAATATAATTACAGAATGAAAAATATATATTTTGACTGATATAATTATGACACTTCTATATGATGAAGTATTCTAAAATAAGCTTACATAGAAATAATTTTAATCACAAACTATTTGACCAACTAAATATATTCCTATTATTTCTTATCGTATATCTTTTTATATCATGTATCATGGTGAAAGATTATTTAGCTTACATTCTAAATTTTTTGGAAGCATTTACTTAGAGATGTAAACTAGGTCGAGCAGGCAGAGCAGCCCGAGCACGCCACAAGGCATAGCAAGGCCTAATTCAGAACCATAATTAATTTAGAACCATGCTAGCCTAAATTGAACCAAAGCTAGCCTAGCTAGGCCTAACCTGACTTAGCACGACCTGGCCAAAATGCATGCCAATGAGCTGTGCCAGGCTACTCATTTTCAAAGCCATGCCATAACGGCATGGCTGGTGCTAAAAACTATTTCATGCCTGACACGGCACGACCTATTAGACACCTATAAATTTACTTTATTCAAGATCTCTCATCAAAATATGATACAATTTTACCTATGATAAGATTATACCCATGATTATCAAAGATATATATATTATTCACGTAAGACCAATAGAATTCTAGTGAGTATATATATCATATTTTTTAAGAATGAGTTATTCTTTAATGAATCTAAACATGATAAGAATTTAACAAAGAATCATGAAATCTCTTACTCTTTCATATTTTTCTGGAGTTCCACACGAGGTTCCATCAAAGAGAGAGTATTATAACTCAATTACTTTTAAACTTATTGGTTTGTGCTATGATAACTCTCACTTCAGTTTTCATACGTATCACTAAATACAGGACATATTGGCATCATGGGCTTTATGGGCTACCCATAAAATCCAATCCTACAAAAATTTTGCACTTTAGATGTCCAACCCTGATGATGAGGAGAGCCTATAAAAATTATTACACATCAAAAAATTTCAAGTAAAATATGATGTTTATATGATGTGGGTTCCCTCTCCCTTTGAGCTAGGTTTTGAGAATAAGTTCGGCCCAAACTCATTTTATACTATGTTAAAAAGGGAAATCCTCTCTAGTTCAATTGAGCTTGTAGCTCCCAAGTTGATTCCAGCCCCAACTTTAAATGAGTTGAAAGTTGAGAGACTTGATTACTCATGACATATAATTTTTTTTTTCATCCACTCCTTTCCTTCCCCCCAACCCACCCCCTATTATACCTCACCCCCGGGTAAAAGCAAGTAAAACCCCTTCCCCAACATTATGAATAGGGCATTTTGTTAAAGACCTAAGGATTGCATCCTACATTTCTAGGGATCAAACTCATGTCTTCCAGGGTTAGGTGATCTTTTCTCTTTGTCAAATATACTATCATATTGTTGATACATATGACTTATAGTTATTTTATAAGAAAAAAAACATAGCAATCCGCTCATAAAAGCAAAAAGTCTTATGAGAAACTAGATAATCTTATAGTCACCTCATTTAATCATAGCCTTCTGATTATTTTTTTAAAAAAGATATGTTATTCTCGAATCAATATTCACATATATTTATATATTCATGTCATCTTTGATCTTTTCTTTTATTACATTTTTTATTCATACTAGAATATCTAAATCTCAATTTGAGGTATTATCTAATTAAAGACAGAAAATGATTATGATAAAATAGATAAATATATTTGATTCAAATAGGACTTAGTAACTAATACCTAGACCCATGTGAAACTCTTATTTATTATAGGTGAATGCTCTTAATAAAGATTAGTCATTAAAATCAAGTGGATTGTTAGAAGGTGAGTCTTATTATAAAAAATTTATGTAGACCTTTAAAGTTAATTATCAAGATAATTTCTCTTCAGTAACCAAGTTGACCTCCATACAAGTCCTTATTTCTTTTGTAATTACTCACAAATAGATGATATATCATATGAATGTAAAAAATATTTTTTTTCATGTTAATCTTGAGGAAGAGAAGCATCTGGAGCAACAATCTAATTTTTAAATATAAATAAAATACATAAATTTAGTTTGTAGATTACAAAATGCCTTATATGGTCTAAAGCCACCTATGAGAACTTGATTTTTAATTATCAAGCTTAGTTATCTCCGTTAGATTATACAAGTATGTTATATATTATTTTTTATTTTTCTAGATAATTCAAGTGACAAACTTATTTTATCGATTACATATGTGAATAATATTCTATTTACTTGAGATGATGAGCTGACAATTACTCAATTCAAAAAAATCATAATTTTAGATGAAAAATCTTTTGAAATTCAAATATTTTCTTTTGATTGAAAAAGAATATAATTAAAAAAGTATTACAATGTCACATATGAGATATAATGTAGATATTGTTGAGTTTAATTTATTTTACGTTGAATTTATTTCTCTTTTATTTTTTGAGAACACCAAGCTTGTGGGCTGCCCCAAATTGTGTGTGTGTGTGTGTGTGTGTGTGTGTGAATTATATTGTTGATTATTATTCATTCCAAAAAAAAAGATTTTTGTTTGCATGCACCTCTCTATATCTCTTCTATCTTTCTCTAGTGTTCACCTTAAACCCTAACCTTAAAGAAGCTTTTCATGGTATCAAAGAGATTTTCTAGCAAAGAAGCATTGAAGATGTGGTGCATGGGTCTCTATGAGCTACAACGACTACAACGATGGAATTTTTTGCAATGACAACCATCACACCACTTATGTACACCGAAACCATTTCATTCCAAAAGTTGTACTGATGTATTTTTCCTATTTTGTGGATATCAATAATATGAAGATAGAATTTATATAATAAATGTATTTTTCATTCACAATGATATAACCCATGGCAGCCAACACAACGACGATATTACATAACCCTAAATATTGAAGTGTTTTGGAATTTACAAAATATTTAATTTTTATCTTTCTATTTTTTTTAAATACAAAACATGTTATATGCATGTTTTAAGATTCTAGTATTCTTTTGTGTGGAAACTTGCATTGCATGTGGGGCATCGGCGAGATTGAAGGACAATGAAGACTATGTGGACCACTAAGGATAATCCAATGAATTTTGAGGATAGCTACTTTTACTCTTTGGGATGCATCAGTGGTGATCCAACCTCTAACATTGATAAGTAGATGAGGATTGACACATAATTACTAGTATACTTGTGATAATCAACTGACTTAACATTTTAGGATATGGTCACTTGCAAAAGAGTTTAGGAAATGATCAATTGGTAATTTCGATGTATTATTCAATGATAAATTAATTGTATGATATTATTACTTTGTTGTAGATGTTTATATTAATTTAGCGAAATGAAATGACTCATTATACAACTTGGGCTTAACTGCATGAGAGAATTATTGGTGTGATACTAGTATTGATAGATCTAAGGATATTTGGAGAACAAGTTTGTAGAATTCTTTATATTCATTCATTAGGAGAATGATTTACTAGTTTGTTAGCACATTCTTATAAAGAGAACACTTTCATCTTTTCCATAGAGTTATCAGAAAATGACACAGGTAGCTATAGCTATTCCTAGATTGATGAGTGAGCAAGGAGACATAACACAAATATGCCAAGAGACAAGAAGATAAAATGACACGTTCTTTCTATGGGAGGTCAGAACATACTCAAGAGAGGTGCTAGATATTATACCCCAAATTACTATAAACTTTTCAAGGTTCAAAGATTATACAGTAGATCATCGGATCAACTAACGTTGATTATTCTGCAATTGTATCCACTAGAGATGGGATTACTCCAACGACAATAAGACATCACCCTGGATGTTGAAGTTTTTTTGAATTTACAAAATTAATGTATTTCTAGTTTTTTTTTAAATACAACATATTTTATGTGCATGTTTTAAAATTCTAGTATTCTTTTGTTTATAAACTTTCATTGTATGTGGATCATCAACAAGATTGAAGGATATATGGAACCTATGTGGACCAATGGGTATAACCTAGTGAATTTTTAGGACAACTACTTTTACTATTTGAGGTACAACAGTAAGGATCCAATTTCAAAACAAGAATACATGGACTACTTATTGTAAGGCCAACCTCTAACTAATATTGATAAATAGATGCGAATTTACCCATAATTATGTGAGTCATTATGTCATTTTTCATATGTAGTAAATATGTTTTTGTCTCTTCTATTCATTAGTGAAACATATTCACATATACTATTATTTCATAAAAAAATAAACAAAATGATTCTAATATTACTTTATATATACTCATCATTGAATAAATAATATATATATATATATACACACACACACACACACACACACACACACACACAAACTCTCAAAGAAATCCAAATTCTTATCTTTGCATACAAGTTTGACATTTAAGATTTATATGGAGCAATTTGAAAGGGATGTTCTAAATTAATTTTATGTTTTTTTTATTTTATGTTATATATAATATATTAAATGATTTTATATCATAGTATATGATAGTATTTTTCTTTCTGTCATTTCTCTATAAACATAATATTATATATATATATATATATATAATTTTATTTGTTTTTTTTATCACGTCATAATATGAAATAGTTTGATGATTTAATTTCTACTTTTTTCTCTCTAGTTTCAACACTTAGAAATAGGTTGATATAGAATTATGGTTGTTTTTTATGGGATATATATATATTTTATATGTTTTTTTTTCACATGACAAATATATTTTATAAAATAAAATAAAATAATATATTATATTATATGATTTTATATTATAAAATAGATATAAAATATTTTATGTTTTTGTGATCACATGGTAGTTTTGGTATAAAAAAATTTATACCAAAACCATAAAATACTAAACACCCTACTAGATGTGGGGAACACAAAAACTAACTTCATAAATGTCATATCAAGACCAAGCTTTCAGTGTTGGCAAAGTGGACAATGATGAATGCTTTGGCAGAAATGCCACTTCCCAAAGCATGTTCCGATATCATTATATGGTACCTATTCATTGAGCAAGACATGCAAAATTCGCATTCATTATCAAATAACACAAAACTGTACATAATGATAAATCATGTTTGTAAAGCTCCACCTAAAATACATAAAAAATACCTAGTAATATGCTCAAACTACACATCAAATACCAAAAGAATAAAACTACATTCCAATTAATAGAAATGAAGACTTGCCAAACGTAGAGAAGATAAATTTTCCTCATTCATGAAAAACCATAGAATTTGGAATTAGAAGAATGACAAGCAAGGGTGAGTATCGAAATGTGGGTCTTCTATAAGGGGATTAACCAGAAGCCATTAAAGAAGCAGCATCAGAGAAAACAAGATAATCCACATCCATGCATCTAACCTCCATATGAGTATCTTGCCATTCCCCATAGACAATAAAAACAAAACGAACAAATGCTAAGAGCAAGAGCAACATATGCAAGTTCAACAGCTTAATTGCTGAAAAAGAATCATTCATTGCAGTAAAGTAAACTTTTTTCATTTATACATAATTCAAAAAATACTCAAGTTTAGAAAGGAAAAATCAAAGGTCATACTAACTACACAAATTTTTCTTTTAAATTAGAATTTAAGAGAAGTTAATGTATCGACAACTTTACTCCCAAAGATCAGAGGGGATATTTCTGATGAGTCTTGTTCCCAAAATTTATCGTCCTTCAACAAAGATACTTATTATGACACCAAAACATGACTTCACAATAAGTGATTGTCTTGTTTTTCAAAAAAAAAATCATCAATCCATTCCACAACATTATTAAATTTACCCATATTTTTACTATCAATGCTAAGCTGCATTTTGTGTGTCACTTTTATCTACATTTTGAGTAGACAACAACTTTAATAATGTATGCTCATCATAAGTTGAATTAATTTTTAAATAGATTCAAATTATCTACCAGAAATACGCATGCATACCTATTCTACCAATTTAGGCTAACATAAAAGTTGATGACTTATTAAGACTACTACTTCATCTTCAAATATTTTCTTTTTTTTTGTATAAACATAGACATCTCCATTATTCAAAGGCAGCTAGCATACACCTTAACTAATCACACAAGGAAATGAGTCTTCCAGTTAGTTCCACCCCTAGATAAGTCCAATTTGATTGGAAGTGGGATTTGAACCTGAGAATTTTATGTCCCAAAATTCATTATTAACCAATCCAACTAAGCCCATGGGAACTCCAACATTTTCTCTCTTTGTTATGCATGAGGAACGTTCAAAATATATACGTGCTCATAATATATACTTGTATCATATATGAGGATATATTAAAATAAATAAAATTTGCACTTTTTTTGTATTTCTCTAAATAATTATATTTAGCATAGTAATATAAAAAATAATAGTCCATTGACACCATTCAAATTTTTCACCATGTATTTGGCAAAGTAACAAAATAGAAATATAATAGTTCATTGCCACCATTTAATTTTTTCACCATATATGTAATGGGCATTACCACCAATAATAATCTTTTTTTAATCAAAATAATATCATGAAAAGAATTTCATACTAAATATTTGTCTGAAAAAACTAATTTATTTCAGAAAATCTGAACTACATTTTTGATCAATTTTTTACTTTAAAGAAAAAATCATAAATGTCAAATTTAAACTTATTCATAGCAGAAACATTTTTTATAAAATAAAAATTATCATTGGTGTAATATTCTCATTGATCTCAGTCGAATCATATTAACCAGATTATTATTGATAATAATATATCTTGCTTCTAATTTTATTTTCATGTGATATATTTATAACAACATAACATGAGAATCATCTTCTCCTATTAACTAGTAAAAATTTATATTAACAATGAGTTACATTAGTAAAATAAAGATTTACTAGTCATTAAAAACTCGATTTTTTCAAATTGATACAACTACAATAGCAATAATATGATTTACAACAATCAAACATGATTAAGTAGTTAAATATTCAAACAGTTGGTAGTTTATATAGAGAAATATATTCAAAGTTTTCATTAATTGCATAATCTACAATAAAGTTTGGAATTTATCAACTTCATTATAAATATCTTACACATTTCATTTTTACAATGTTACTCAAATTGTGGGTTATAGATAAACATAGAATAATGATAGAACTTAATACATGAAGTTATCTAGGATAACAAATCAAATATTTGAGAAAATTCTGATCAAGACAAAGCTCATAAGTAGTGTAAGCTTCAAAGATTAAGACAACGCACGAGTTTAGTATTTTTACCAACAAACGCTAAATAAATAAGAAGACTAATATATAAAAGAAATAAATAAAACTCATAATACCTCATGTCAAACTAATGCATAGATATTCAGCACATTAAAGTTTGAGAAAATAAAAATGAGCTAAGATCTCATAAAAACCATAAATATATCGATTGACTGATCTGCAATATGAATATAAGCTATAACAGTATAAATAGATGGGACAAATAATCTGGATGAGCCCAGCACAGCCTGCAAAAGTCAACCATAAACAACTTGGCACGACTAGACACTACAGCATGACCCACAAAATTGGCATGCACTGATATAATTAGGCTTGGGTGATGAAACATCTATGGCCATGCTCTGGGTCAGGCAGAAATCCTAACTTGAGGTCGCACCTAAAACGCATGCGCCTTTTAAAAAAACCATAATCAAGTCGGGTTAGATTAGTCCACACTAGGGCTTGCTATTAGCTCACGCCCAGGCTTGCATGGATCAAACTCAAGTCAGCTCAACAATAACCTAGACTATCACAGGTGTAAGCTGTGCTGGACTAGACATGGCACAAGCATAGCACACAAGCCATTTTAGATTTGTGTATGGCCCAACCCAATACAATTCATTTGACATCACTAGTTATAATAATAATCTCATCGTGCATTATATATGAGAAAGAAACAATCTACTTATATATACTTCATCTATTCATGAAACTAAATTAGAAACTATATATACCATTATATGATTATCAGAAACAAGAATAGGAGAAATATGTGAGTATAAATTATCTTCTTAAGAAGGTACTTGATTCAAAATATCTAAGAAGTATTTGTTATCATCATTCTAAACTATACCGTACTAAAATCTTGATATTACTATTTGTCTCTAATTTTTTTAAAAAATAAAATTATGACAAAAAAAATATTACATCTCATAATATATTTCATATATGTGTAAGTTTGTGCTCAAGTCAAATTTAAAAATTTAACAAATTGGAAATACTTGTAATTAGTGAAAGAAATGTCAAAGCCTAGAGTTTCTTCATGTACTAAAATATGCAAAAAATGAATCTTGAAGAATCCATCGTAAAGAATCTAGAAAACACCTAACTATATTAAATGCATAGACTATATTTAATTTAATAATTATCAGATTGTTAACTTTTATATGTTTTTTTACAAGTAATTAAGATAACTGAAGAGTTCATATCAAACAAGAAATTAATATATGTCTCAATAGCAATATCTCCTAAAATGCAATCTAAAAGATAAATCTCTGTTATAATTTTAGCTATGTAACTCCTTTGTGACAATAAAATATTTCTCCCATAATAAATCATTTATATCCCAAGAAAATATATGAGCCTTCTAAAATTATTTGTTTAAAATTATAATAAAAGATAATCATTAAATTAAAATTTCTAAACTCCTATAAAAAATATAAATTAATTTATAATATATTTGTGTAAATCAAAAAAGATGTCTACTAATAAAATACCTTCAAACAAAGTTCTTGGTAACCATTTCATATCGTTCAAAACCTTTCAAAATCAGCAAATTGAATCTAACTACTATGTCACTGCTCGAAAACCATTGATTATTCTTTATGCATGATTTCTTTATTATCACTAAGAGAAAGATATTATTCATATTTAATTAGTACATCCTTCATCAGTTATATAATGTCAAGTGATTTAAATTTTCATATTGAAATCATTTTATCCACTAAAAAGAGTATCCTAATAATTCACTCAAAACATCTAAGTAAACTCCTTGGTAACAAGTCTCCTTTCAAGTTAGAGATATCAATTAAGTTAGACAGCCCAAGTCGGGTCCAAGGCATGACACAAAAATGACATGCTTGGCATGACATGACACGAAAATGTCATGCCTAGGAGGCATGGACTAAAGTCGTGCCAATCATGACACGACATAGTCCATAACCATGCCTATACATGCTTCATGAAAGCTCATTGCAAGGCTCATGCCATGCCGGGCTTGCAATGGATGTGATGCATACCATGTCAGGCAATCCCACATAGTTTGGCACAACCAACACTAATAGGCATGAGCTACATAGTTCAGCAATACCAGCATGAATAGGCACAACCCATAGAGTTCGACACGACCAACATGAATAGGCATGGCCCACAAAGTTCAGCACGACTAGCATGACCAGGAACAATGTGTGCCTAATACATGCATGTCGTGATGGAGCATTTATTAAACATGCATGTGCATTCACTCACCTTTTTTATAATGTTGTTTATAAATGGAACATATGAATATATTATGAATTTTAAACTTTAGTTTATACATGAGATCTTAGCAAAAAAATATTCATCCTTAATTGCCTAAGTCAGTCTTCTCTTGCTATCACAAAAGTTAAATTCACTTGATAGCACAAACAAGCTTAACAAAAATGATAAATATTTAGAGAGAGAAAATATATTATAAATAAAACTTAAATGAATACATCGTCGTGATGGCTCTTTATATAATGAGGGCTATCTTTCACTAATGATTTAGATTATGTCATATGTCACAATAATATTACATTAGAAATTCCTAAATATTATAGAATAATAAAAGACCTTGAAGTCTTTAGAACCTTCTAGAATCCATTTTGAGCCTCTTTAAGTCATTTCACTAGCTTCACTATTAAGCAATCTCTTCCATTTTATCAAGTATTATTGTCTTGGTATATAATTATTTTTTTCTCTTGACACATTTTTCCAAAATAACTTATATCATCTTTTCATAGAAAAATTTTACTCCTATTAATATTTGGTGTGACTCGCCTCATTTAGGATCACATTAATCATCATGGAATAGCTTCAACTTGCTTACATGAAATACTAAATACACTTTGAGTTTTTGAGATAAATCAAGGTGATATCAGATATTACAAACCATTTTGAGAATACATAAAGGTATTTTGTATCTTCATACTAGTCTCTTGAGTACTCCTTTATGCTGCAATACTAAGTATTGTTTTATCAACACAAATCCCCCACTTGATAAAGTATATCCCTTTGTTTGCTATTAGCCTTCTTCTTTAATCACATAACTATTTTGTGCAAAACAATCCAAATGACTTTATTCCATTAGCAAAAAGATAAATTGTTGAATGTTATCTCGCTTATCCCATCTTAATAATATTTGGGATATATAATTGTTGCCCAATCATAATTTCAAAATGACTTTATTCTATTACTTTTATATGCTACAAGTAATAAGAAAATTAGGCAATATCTATGAGTTTTGGTCAATCCCTTTGTACGATGTTCACAAATTAATACAAAAATATCTTAAATAGGGAATTCAGCTATCCTATTTACCCATTAGTTTTGAGGTTGAGCACTCGTCGAAAATTTTAAATTTGATCCCATCAATTTAAAAATCTCTATTCATAATCACCTTGAGAATTGCTCATCTTGATCACTGACATTGAACCAAGAAATAATCCAATTCTTTATAATATTTTTAAAAAATAATTTTGATGCTTCTTCTGCTAAATATCCTCTAATGATAAGAAAGAAAGTAACACACCCGAGAATTAATCAATTATCACTATAATGTTTCCAAAGCTATCAATTTTAAAAAAATTAATAATAAAATCTATAAAGATACTTTTCCAAGGGCGTTCTAGGATTATTAATGGTTATAGAAGACTTGTTGTCTTCTATCCCATCTTGTTTTGTTGAAAAGATAGACAAAACATCATATAGCCTTCTACATCTTTTTTTTATGTGTGAAAAATAGTATCACTCTTCCACTAGAGCAATGGTACATTGCATATCTATATGGCTAGCACACTTGAAATCATGTACTCCTAAATAATTTCTTTTTGCAACCTTCCAAATGAAGAGGCATGCAATCATTGTTTCTTTTTCAATAGTACATCATCTTCCACACAATTTTTTTTCCTTCTATGACATATTTCATAAAAGATTTAGTCATCACATCTTTATATAATTCTTCTCTAATATGATCTTGCAAGTATTTGTGCGATTGGCTAATAGCTACAAGCTCAATTTTTTGGCTTGGCACATCTGCTACCACATTGATTCTTCCTGATTTGTATTAAAATGCATAATTAAACTCTACAGGGAACACTTACCATCGTACATGTTTGGGAGTTTACTTCTTTTGTAACTGGAAATAACTAATATCTATATTATGAATTTTTATCACAAATCTTAATCCAAAAAAAGTGTCTCCATACTCACAAAAAATCAATCCTGCCATCATTTCTTATTCATGGACTATATATTATTATTCAATTTCATTTAGCTTTCGACTTTCAACTAGAATTTGATGACTTTTTGAACAAATATGTCACCAATCATAAAATCTAAAGTATCAGTGTGTACTTCCATATAATTTGAAATGATATGATAAGGCTAGGACATACTCTTAGGTGATATTTAGAGATGTCAAACGGGTTATGTCATACTAGCATAAGTAGTTTTTTAGGCTCATCTGAGTGACCGTGTTGTGCCTAGCATGATATAGTTTTTAGCATAGGTTATGTTGTGCATGTACGACTCTAAAAATGAGAAATTCGGCATGGCCCATTGGAATGCCTTTTGCACAAGTTTTACTTGATCATATTTAGTCATGCCAAGTTGGATCAGGCCTGGCCAGACTAATCTAGTTCATTCAATGCTAGTTTGGGTTAGGTCTAGGCTAGCCCGAGTTAGGACAAAGGTAGCCCAGGTCAAGACCAAGGTACCAGGCTAGCCTGTGTGGCCAACTAGGCCAAAACTAACCCGCATAGGCCGACATGCCATGCTTGGCCATCCCGTGCCATACCTCCCATGCCAAAACTTTAGCTCTGAATGGTCAGAGTCATGTTGTAGACTGTAGCCATCCATGACATTGAACCAGGTCATATCATGTCAGGCATGGTTGAATCGTGTCATGCTCAGGTAGCCTAGCCAAGTTGACACCTTTAATGATATCTTGTTTTAATTTATCAAAAGATTTTTGGCAAGCTTTGCTCCATACCAAAGCCTTTTATTCTAGAATGTGTTAGTCAAAAATATGACAATGCAAAAATATTTCCAAATAAAATGCTGATAATAATGATCAACTAAAAAAATGATTTCAGCTTTCTCACATTGTTAGTAGCTCTTATTCGATAATAGCCCTCACTATCTTTGCCCATTCATATTACTCCATCACTCACAATAAGACCTAGAAATGAAGTTTCTAGTTGAACAAAAAAATATATCTTTCATTTGATAATTCATATTTCTGCAAGGTTTAAAACACTTACCTCAAATAATTAACATATTTTTTTAATAATTTGTTGCTATACATAATATTAGCATCCAAATATACTACTACAAAATGATCAATGAAAGATTGATTGCAGCACCTTGTTTATAAGTGTATAAAATATGATTAGTAGATTTTTAAATCCAAATAAAATTATCAAAAATTCATTGGAATCATAGCTTTAACTATTTACACTTAATAGAACCCCAACCGCAAATCAAAATTTGAAAAACTATCTTGTATTCTCAAGTTGTTCTAGCAAGTTTGCAATCAAAGAAATTTAAAATTTATTTTTAATCATCAACTTATTGAGACCCGATATTCCATACATAACTACAATGATTCAATTTATTTTCTTTGACATAAAACAATAATACTATAAGGATCCTTTGAAGGTCAAAATATCTATCATCGATTAACTAGTTTAACTGCTTCCTTGGCCATTAGAGTTATAGAGAACCATTCAATAAGATGTCTTAGCATCTAGAAGGGAATTTGGCATCAACTTAATTTGATAGCTCACTTTTATCTTTGGTAGAAACATTTTTAGTAACTCTACAAACATGACATTTCAAAATACATCTAGAAATTTTAATATTCTATAAGTGCCTCGCAAATGACCTCCAAATTCTAAGAAATCTTTTGTGTCATCTGACAAATTATTTCATTACGTCTCACTCATTTTGCTATTTGCATTGTGTACAAGTTTTTTTGTAGATTATTCGATAATTAACATTATTGAAATAATACATTGACAAATAAGATTTAAAATACACATGCAGTCAGCAAAGAAAATTAGAAATACATTTACCTAATTTGTAAAATATAACCTAAATACTAATTACTATTTCAATATATCATATTATGATATTAAGAATTTAAATATATTAAATTGAAGAAAATCATACAAATTCACTTATCTCATACTATCTAAGATTACACTTAATCTACTAACCCCTCCGATATCTAACATAATATTAAAGTCTATTTTTTTGTAGCAATGAATATTATTTTAGATAAAAAAATAGACATTGCGACTAAATATCATAAAAAAATTACTAGTTGATGATGACTCACAATCACATGACATCAATGATATCGTGACTATGACTACAAACACAAGATTAAAATGTGATAGGCCAACCATATAGATAAATCACAGATATTAATGGATTGACATGTTATTATTGCTAACTATTATAATATATCATTCTTTTATTATTTTTTATTTTATTTTTATTTACAATATCATGATGAAACCAAGACTACGAAATAAGCATATTTTTTATTGAGTTGTAACTTTTATTCATTTCATTTATAATGTACTTTATTTTTAATATTTATATGGATAAAAATTAAATTTTAAGTTTAAAGTTAAACTTTATCTAACAAAGTCAATGGCCACAGCCCCACATCCCATACCCAGTGGCCAGTGACCACTGGTTATAAAATTTTAATTACAACTAGTGACAATGGCCACTCTACACTAGCTGCTCATGATTGGCCAATCTGGTCAGGCGACATCACTTGAGAGGTAGACCATTGGGCCATGTCAAGTTTAATCCCATTGCTTGAGTACCCAATTCCTGCCATGTCAGGCTGGATGGTCACACAATCACTATGCCCCACTAAGTAAAGTCATTACATATCTACTATGTGCGATGAGGTATCGATGTCCATTGCATTGACACCATGATACGCAATGGTGAGCAATAATACCGGTACGCGATGGTCCATGATTCTTTGTGGACAATTGATGGTGCCAAAAAATTAGGGTTTCATGGTAAGTCTCAAATTTCAATTGTTCAATTTTTTGATTTTACCCAAAATATAATTTCAAAAAAACCTCTCAAATTAGGATTTACTATTCATCTGGAAATATTTTTCTAATTTCAATAGTAGTTTTGAAAATCCTAATTGATTGATTTAAAGTAGATTTATATTTTTTTGATTTTAAATTGAGAAAATCCTAATTCCAATCGGTAAATTTAATTTGTATTATTAAGTATGAAAGAGAGATAATCACAATAGAGATAAATGAAAGAGATTAATTTCGATATACACAATGTATGAGAATAGGTCACACCATAGACAATTAATGAGTGTAGTTTTTAGAGAAAAAACCAGAAGTAATACACGGAGATAAACTAATTGTTGAAATCGGAGCCATCTAGGAGTTCTTATAGAATTCATACATCATGAAATTTATTAAAGAGAAATATATACAATGTCTCTCTAACTCTAAGCTAGTAGCATACACTTTTCTTTCTTTATGTATCACTAGTTTCATCGCTCATATTCACTAATCAAACTCTTTAATTATTGATAAGAAGTCAACTAATTTCACAGATAAATATCTCATGATATCATCTCTATTTATTAAATTTTTCTTTCTTGTTCTAAAAATAATGTTTTTGGCAATGTTAAATCCTCTAGAAATATTGGATATAACAATATTCAGCTCAATTTTTTATTTTTTGATAATGTCATGTTTATTCCTGATTTATCTCATTGGTCTACTTTAAGAGAGTTGACTTTTTATGCAACTTAATTATGACTTAATTTTTTATTTACTAATATTTATTTGCAAGATCAAAAGTCTATAAAATAAATTTTATTTAAAATTGAGCATAATTAATTATATATATTCTCTCTTAAAGTAAGATTTTCGTCTAAATATTTAAGTGCATTAGATCCTTTATTTGTGCATTCTCAAATTAATCATTCATCAATGACCAAGTTAAAAATATTTTACCCTATACTTTAAAATATTTCAATTATAGAGTGTGAGGCATATTAACTGAGAATGCATATCATAACTTCAGATCATGCCAATCAGTCTAATGTGAGTAAAAACATATTTGATTTGATATATTCAAATTTATAGAAATCTAATACAAATTTGATCTAATAGAACTTGAAATATTTATTTACTTTTATTAAAGATTACTCATGATATACATGAGTATTTTTATTTTGTGCTGGATAACAAATATTTTTTATTTTTTAGACATTTTATAAAATAAAAAAAAATCAATTTGATAATAATATCAAAAAGATAAAAAAATAATAATATATTAAAATATATGTCAGAAAAATTCAATACTTACTACATAAATCATGACACCACATACCATACTTTTTATGCCTACATACACATTAAAAATAGAATGATTAAAAAGAAGAATAAATATTTAATTAAGATGACTCATGGACTCTAATTTAAGAAGAGTATTCGAAAGTATTTTTGAGAAAATATAATTTTAACCACACATTACAAAACAACAGGAAGCCTTCTTATCTCCATTGTAAGCATACGCCCTTTCAGATCTGAATTATATAAGTAGTTATTTAGCCTGCCTCCAAAAATTTGTGGGGATACATGTTTTGTTCATAATTTCTCACATGAAGAAGACAAGTTAACACCTAGGACTTGAGATATGTTAGAATCTAAATGATAAAAAAAATGATAACATTCACATGAAAAACATACATCAAATGTTGATATATAATGAGCAGAAATAGTTTGGCCAACCCACATGTCTGGTGCTACTATCAAAAATAAAAAAAAATAAACTAAATAATAAAAAAACTATAATATTTCTCATCAAATTAAAGCATACAAATCCAAAATATCAAGCTTAGAGGGAAAAAAATGAGACATCTTCAAATATTTATAAAGATATTCATTGCTACTTAATTATCTGAATGCATGTTGTAGAAATAGTTCTTTCATATATCTTTTCCATGAGGAAGGAACAATCCACTTTTATATATTTCGTTAATTCATGAAATACATTATTAAATGTTATGTCTCGCTATTTTATTTTAATAGTATACAATAATGAGAGAAGAAAATATAAACTCAGTCTCTTTGATTAAATACAACATCCTAAGTATCTCACAAAAAATTATAGTCATTATTCTGAATTTTACCTTTACATTGGATCTCAAAACAACTATATGCATTTTACTTTTCTATAAATTAATATTATCTTTAAGAAAAAAAGAACAAAACATCATCCTAGATCTTCTTTCTAAGCATGCTGGCACCCAAATCAAATATGAATACATACTAACTATAAATGATCGCTAAGGAAGATCTCAAGTTTTAAAGACTTCTTTACAAATATCAATATATGAATAGCTGCATTAAGGATAACTTATAAAGAAAAATATAAAACATAATTAACTATATTGACTACACTAGTTATATTTAATTTGATAATTGTTAAATAGTTAATATTTTATATAATTTTTCAATAAGTAGTAAAAGCAGCTATATTTAATTTGATCATTGTAACAAGATGATACTCCTAATAAAATTGTCAAATACAAATCAAAAAAGTATCAAAGCCTTCCAAAGTCCATTTGAAACTGTGCCTGAAGACACTCTTAGAGTTAAGTGATTTCTAAAGAAAAGTTAATAATACACAAATGTAACCTAAACAAAATAATTGTTATTTGAAAACCTCACAAACCAAGCTCTCGATGACTGCATCAGACCATATAATACTTTCCACAATATAGAAACTACACCAAAATGTATTGCTTGAAACTCACATGACTACTCTATATACACCACATCCTCAAGATCATGATAAATAAATATATTCTCCACATCTAGTTAGAATATCCTCCAACTGTGAGAAATTGCAAGAGATATAAGATTACATACAAAAGTTAACTTGATCACTAAGAGCATAGTTTTTAAAATCATTTTTTAACGCCTTGAACTGTGCCTCAACCCCAAGCATTCATAAAATGTCTTCCGTCATTAAAAAAAATTTGTTACCTCGATGGAGTTCCATGCGATCTCCGTGGAGCTCGACAGAGCTCCATCGAGCTTTCCGTGGAGCAGAGGAGAGGGGCGGGGGCAAGGGCGAAGGCGAGGGCGAGGGCGAGAAAGAGCGCGAGGGCAAGGGGCGAGGGCAAGACAAATTTTTTAAAAAAATTATTTAATAATTTATCAAAATTTATCAAAATTTATCAAAATTTATCAAAATTTATTAAAATTTGATAATAATATTAATTAATAAATAGTATTAAATTTAAAAATAATATTAAATTAAAAATAAAATAAAAATAAAAAATTTAATAAATTTAAAATTTATTAAATTTATGCTTTAAGCTGTAACAAAAACTTACATCTTAACACCTCGAGGTTGATACTTCACCTCACGTACACAAAAATATCTCATCTTATGCTTTCGCCTTTTAAAACTTAGCTAGAGAGTAAGTTTCTTGATAGTTTATATCAAATATTTGAGTTTATTTCTTCATTACAAGTCTTACCATAAAATGATTTATCTTCTTATTTAAACATATCTTCCCAATGAACACTCACTATAATAATAATAAATCTTCCTAAAAATTATGGTACTAGTTCTTAGATTCCATTAGAATGACTTGCATGCATCTCATCAATCATAATTTATTATCATCCAAGATAAAATAATACCTCAAAATAAGACTTAACTATCCTAATACGATTAAGAACAAAAATAAAAAATATAAAACAAGAGCATGACATAACCTATGAAATTAAATTACAGAGTATAGATCTTTGATTATAGAATCCTCTAGCTCCTAAATAGGCTAGTCTCTTATCTGAGAAAGCTAGATATGTCTCTCTCTATCTCTTGGTATAGATTCTAAATAATAAGTGGCCAAGTCTCCTAGTTACTATCCATATACACCTTAACATTGTCACTATTAAAAAATATATTATTCACGTCTAGTTAGAATATCTTCTAACTATGAAATATTATAAGAGATATAAGAATATACACCGAGATTATCTTAGCTAATAGGAAGTAAGTATCCTGGTAGTTCACACCAAATATTTAAGTATATCTCCTTGCTATAAATTTCATCTTAAGATAATTTATCTTCTCACATTCATAGTAAACATTCCCAATAATACTTAATTTTTCTGAATATCATGGTATTAGTTCATATATCTCATTAGAGTGAAAAACATGCATCTCTTCCATTAGGATTTTTCATGATCTTACATGAGATAATATCATAATATAAGACGTGAGTACCCTAGTACCTTCAAAAAATAATAAAAAAAAATAAAAATAAAAAATATTACTACCGCATAACCTGTAAAATTGATTACCAAGTCCAACTCATTGGTCCCTTTCGAAAAGTGATCAGAAGGTCAAGGTCATAAGGGATTTAGTGCAGGATCATAAAACTCTCTTGTAGACTCATCTTTAGTCTAAGAAGTTAATTATATCTCTTTCTCTTGGTATAGACTCTAAGTTATATGTGATCAAATATCCTAGTTACTAGCTTAATATAAGTTTGTATAGATAAAGATTTGTAGATTACTATATCAATTATCATATATGTCTAAATAAGATCTCCATACTCGAAACATTATTCACTTCAAACTTTCCTTATTTGAATTTGTTCATTGATATGATAAATCATGAGAATATAACAGATAATCCATATAGGAATATAGGTAAAAGATGATAGATAAATTCAAATATAATATATGAATTCATATATTTCATAGGCTTATTAAAAAAGAGTCATGAATAAAAAAATAACATTCACTTATTAAAATTTTATTAATTTCTAATCTTAAATACTTGTACTTTCTTTGGGTAATGGAGCATCCAAGAAAAATATCTTTAGGCCCTAGATATCAATTTATTTTGTCCTGAAGAGAGGACCATAGACAAGATATCAATTCATGTGAAATATATAGATGACCCAGACACTGCATGATATTCATACTAATTCAATTATGCCTAGCTCAACATAACACGGTTAAGAGCTATTCTTGGATCTTGGTCGTGCTAGCCCATGGCACACAAGTCATGTCATGCTAAGTTATGGTTGCATGTGCCTCATGTGGTCATTCGTGGCACACTAGCATAGACCATAGCATGGGACATTTTAAAAAAAAGTAGTTGTTAAGATTGCTTTTTTTCCCATTCAAATTCAACAATTCGAGCACCTTGACAAGGATAGTGATAGGCTATGGCATGTTAATGTGATGTTGAGCATAATAAAAAAAAATAAATAAATAATAATTAAAATTTGAAGCTGTCAAATTGGATCCAACAACATCAGATTTATGATCTAATTATAATTTAAAAAATTATTTATTTAATAATCAAAAATTCTACAAATCGCTTATTGATATATTTTATTTTTAACAGTTAATTTGTAAACTTCTTTGTTCTCCTCTACTTGCTCTAAAATTGAGTTTGGATGATTTTAGGATATTTTTTTTAATATATATAATTTAAATATTATGCAACACATATATTATCTAAGTGATGAGCATCAACTGCGAGATGCGAGAAAATAAAAAAGAACATCGAAAATATGTCTAATGCACACATAAAATTAATGTACACATTATAATTATGTTAGAATTTATTTACTTTAGTAATTATTAGAATAATAAATAAAATAAATAACTAATAACAAATTCAAAATACTTTGCTTCTCCTATTTCTAGTCAAGTGTCAAAAATTAAAAAAAGATAAATAATAAAACTAATAAAAATAAATAAAACATATACATGAATAATAACATAAACCTAATCAAGAGATTTGATATCAAAACTAAGGATGAGTCAGAAGATGTTGAAAGAGATACACTCTCTGCTCCAAGAATAATGTCAGACGATATTGAAAGAAAAATATTTTTCATTCAATGAAACATAAAAACTGATATCAAAATTAGGTTGTTGATTGCATATGATTATTCATTAGAAAGTGGACCTGTACAAATTTTTCCATTAGGATGAATTCACCTCCTAAACAATAACATGGGTCCACTACCCAAACATAAAGATGAGTCCAATTGTGAGATCTATCAATAGAATAGGACATGTACAATTTTCTCCCAAATCTAGAAAAAATTAGGGAGAAATGTCCGAATGATATAAAAAAGGAAGAATCAAAAAAAACATAAAAATACTATAGAAGATAAGACTACAAAAAAATATGAGCTAAAAGGAAAAGAATAAAAGGAATTCAAAGTGAGGAAGAGAGCGAGATGATGAACAAGATATTCTTATTGGGAAAATAGGAGAAATGGATGAAGAACACTTTCACCATGAAGAATTTCATCATAGAATGAGAATTCAATGACTTCATCTCATCATTTCTCAAGATAGTGGAGAAAATAAAATGGAAAACCCTCTAGAAAAACATTCATCTAAGCACTTAATCAGTAGTAAATAAGCTTTACTCCAATTTAACAGGATGAAGGTAGAAAATATATTTCATGAGAGAAATTTGAGAGCTATTTGATGAGGACATCATCATCCAAGTCTTCAAGGTCCAACATGCAGAAAAATCAAAAATCTAGAAATTCATTTGGAAAATGACAGAATGAAGAGGACATTGGCATGACATGAAGAAAAATTAATATGAATGCATACAAATAGGAATTCTCATAGAAATGAAAAATGTGTGGATTTATTTTTCTATTTTAATCTTGCAATCCTTTTAACATCTCTCCATATTTAACCAAAATAGAGAAATACTTTTGTATGTCATGGTAAAAGAACACAAAAACAATATTAGGAAGATCATTGAAACCCATATTCTAAACTATTAATGAGAGGGGCTTATGGGATATTTATAGCCATAATATTATCATTTTGGATGCCACTACATTTCTAACCCATTAAAAAACTTTATTAAGTCTAGATGTTATTTTTCAATCACAACATAATTTCAAGATTGCAACAATCTATCATAGGCAAACAAAGCAATATGGCTTTGAAGTCGCAACAATATGTCTAGTTTGTGACTTCATTCAATCATGACAATATCATTTGATCATAACATTATTTTTAAATCGTGACAATACATCACTAAATCATGACATTATCTTTTGATCACGTCTTTATTTTTAAAGTCACAACTTTACCTTTGGCCATGATATTATCTCTTTGGTTGTGACACAATTACTCCGTCATATTGTAATTTTTTAGTCACATCACATTGAGGTGACAAATGCCTGAACTATAGATTGGCTTGTGAAACTAGAGAAAATAGTGATAAAGTACCAATATTTAGCCAAATGATCCACCACAACATTACTACTAATTTACCTTGGCTTGAAGGAACTCCTATTATGAAGGCAAGAAAGATATGCTCCCATATGCAATCAAGTTAGAGAAGTAGTTGTAAACCACCCTCATGTGCCGAGATAGAATTATTTGTTTGTTGGCAAACTGGGTAACACTTTGCATTTTGTTTTACAGCACTATGCAAGCTTGTGTAACACATATTTTCTTTCAATCAATGATAGGTCATTAATTCTCCTAGTTGCTCATCGATAGCTATGTCATGAAATTCTATGAGGAGAGATTGCGCATGAGTCCAAGAGAAATAAGCAATTCATGTGGGATCATTTTTCCTAGCAACCTTTATCATAGATATGGTTAGGGATCCTTAAGTAATCCCTCATGAAGTTGGGTGAGCCAAAAAATATATAGAAATGATATCAATATCAACTTATGATTGTTGTGTTGCCAAGACAAGGCCACAACCACAATATTATCTCAACTAGATCTATAAAGAATGAAAATTTTAAACTAAAAAATTTGGTGACCCATTTTTATTGCTTGATGGTTGAATAACTTATATTGTGAGTCCCTTGAGACTTTGATGGTCAATTTTGATCAAAAATAATTTGGCCAACAAGTTTTGGTGTTATCACTACAATGCTTGAATAATTGTGTATATTGATTATTACAACTTGCAAATGGGCTAGAGACAATGAGTTACATATTGATGGCCTCAAGATATGTGAATGTTTGTTTTAATTGTGCCTATTGATTATTACAAATATACTTTATTATTTCTTTTTTCTTTGAATTATAAGTTACAAATGAAATTGATGTTATTTATGATTTTCAAAGGGGAGCAATTATTGTATTGAAGATGATTCCAAAAATCATGAAGATTACATAAGTAATAATATTAACACCATGTACTAGGGCTTTGATATATTATAGTTTATTTTAATATGAATTATCTTAATTTTTATTCTCCTATTGAAAGATCATTTAATTATTATTTCAAAAAAAGCTATGTAATTTATTATATATATAAGTAGATAGTTCCAAGAATTATTTAGATAATTATTGTAAATTAATTTTTGAAATTTTGTTGATAAATTTTTATTCAATATTCAGGTGTTAAATTGTTTTATTCTTTATTTTAATTATAATAAATTCATTATTTTAATGAAAAATAAAATTAATATTTTTAAATAGAACAAGTTCAAAGATAACATTTTAACAACATAATATTAATGGAAAGTAGATGATGCTATTTCCATAAAGCATCATCTATGAGCTTAAAGATGCTTCAATTGAGAATCATCCTTAATTTATTTTTTAATGATGCTTCGAAAAGACATAATTGAATAACAGAAACATGATACTCTAGATAGAAGTGTCATTGTATATCAAGATGTTTAATTGAATGTGCATAAATGACTCTTTATGGAGCATTGTCATTTAGCATTAATTATATTTTTTCTTGTAGTGAAATCAAATATTTCTAATTTCATTAGGGTTGTGATAATTAAAATTGAAGTTAATAATACTTTTTGATTAGTGTTGTTTTATTATAATCACATGATTATAAATACTACAAGAAAAGATATAGTTAAGCTTGGCTCAGCCAAACTTCCTTCTCCCATATGTCCATAATTTTAGATAGATATAAGAAAAATGACGACACTATATTGTATTAGCATAGTCAAACCGATGTCTCAATTTTATTTATATTCTTAAAACCAAGAAGTCAAACATTAATTTACATTAAAACCAATATGTTCAGTTTCCATTATTTTTTAAGATTTAAATTTATTTTTTATAAATATAAATATACATAATAATAATTAATTTAATGCAGATCAAATAATTTGATTTAATAGTAAAATAAAATTATTCAATTATAATTAAATTAATGGTTCTGATCATGTATATATACATATTCTAAATAATTAAAAATTCTAAGACTTAATTCATTGCTTCTATATTAAGCCTCCAAAGTGACCCCAACCTAAATAAGTTATCAGACTTTCAATGTAAATTATTTTGCACAATAATTTATATTAATTATAATTCATATCATTATAAAATTATACTTACATTCCCTAAGTTATTCAAAATATATTATACCTTTTATTACTTATTACTAAATAAACTCCACATATTAAGATTACAAATATTCATTGATTAAATTAAATCACTAATCATCTAATTCAATTAACCTCTAATTATTTTCTTGATACTTTCCACTTAACTTATTTGAACTATCAAAATAATATTACCTATAGGATTCAACAATATCAAAACTTATAAACTTTCTCAAATGAGTATCATCAATCCTTTTGATAGGACATGGATTTCATCAGTAATTAATATTCATTATGTGCTTAATAAAATTATCCATTTTATAAGTTTACAAATCTATTTTAAAACTTTATACCATTTATGAATCAAAATAACTATTAATAAGCATATTCAATTAATAACTATTTCAAAAATAAGCAATGCTAATAATAACTACAATGTAATTTATTTTATAAGTTAATATAAAATTACATTATGTTAGTCATGTTCAATACACTCAAATATACTATAGTAAAAATTACAACTTTACCATTCATCATATCAAGTTAGACTTACTGAAATCTAGTACTATAATCTTACTAATAGAATATTCAATGAATAATAAATTTATATTTCACAAGTATTGATGATTCAATCTTCTGTATGTAGGTCAATTTTTATACAATGAATCATTTATAAGCAGGATAAAGGATAGAAGCATTTTTATAATTTAACTCAAAAAAACTTTTTATTAAAATAACAAACAAATACAAATCATGAGAGCAATTATAAATGACTTTTAATATATATCAATTCCAATAATTTAAGCTATGAATAAAAAAAAACAATACACAAAATACAGGGTAACATCTAGAAATCATATAAAAATTCAAAATATGACAATAATTTAGCAGAAGAAAAAAAGAACTATGAATACTTTGAGATCATCCTTCATAATGTTGTAATTTGAGCAAAGATGGTGGGCTTAATCTAAGAACTATGTAATCTAGGTGGGCATAACATTCATTATCTAAGAATCAATCTAAGGCAATATTGTTGATAGTTGACATAAAATAATTTATCTAAATTTGACTATGAGATGAGTATTAGCAATCTTAGTGGTCAAAAGAAAAATGAATATAATGTTTTGATGGATAAATTATTATTGTAAAATAGATCGATAGAAGCAAGAAATCTCATGAGTTAGAAATTATTTAAAAACAAGTTTTGACTCTAATTAGACCATGAATTTATACAAATTACATTTCAAATATATAAATTTACAAGGTATTTCAAGCTGTCAAAGTTGATGTGCAAGTTTTGTTGAACCTTGCTAACTTATTTATTAGTTTGGTTTTCATAATTTTTAATTATTTTTATAATAATTTTTCATCTGACTATAATTTGAGCATAATAAATGGGCAAAATCATTTATGAAAATTAAAAAGACTCATTTAAAAATAAAAACATTACAATATAAAATACTTAACTTATTAATTAGATTATTAATGAATGGTTACTAAATGGGAATCGAACCAATTAATAATTATTTGGTAATTTCATTTTAGTAATTGAAATAATAAACGACTAATATGTGAAGTTACAAACAAGACCAAAGAAATAAAAATTATTTGATAGTGTTATGCTAGAAGACAATGGTTCTTAATGTAATTTGAAATTAATAATTAAAAATATTTAAACTAATTAGAATCACAAAATAAGATGTTGGCGTTGTTTAATTTAAAGAAAACTATTCAATGTAGAACCATTGGTGCTCCAATTGAAGATTGTTGTGATAGTATTTATTATTTTTATATAAAATGAATCGCTAGCCACTTAATTAAAAAGCAATAATGTATTATATTTTAATGCCTTTTATTAGTTTTTTTAAAATAGTTTCCTAGTAGTCTTTCATTGAGAGGAGTAATAGTTGTTTGTGATTTAAGATAGTAATGTCCTTTTTTTTTGTATTCTACTAGTTAATCTGTTTTCCATTTTCAGGAGATCCTCTGTAAACTAGATTTTATTTAATGTATAAGCTCATATATGTAATGTGCATTGACTTACAAAAAAAAATAACCGTATAAATTTAGACTATATTAATATACATTTAAAAAAATACATTTGTAGTTTATTTATTATCTTTTAAAATGTAAGTACATTTTTTGTATTTACAAGAGAATCAAAATGAGACATGTCTTTTCTAATAGAAAATTGTCTTATAGAATCAATAGTTTGTATTGGATTAACTTGATTATGCTGCAAGTTGGCCCCATCTATGTCTATCTATAATTTAGTATTGTGGTTGGATTATAAAACATTTACAGTTTGCTATCTTGTAATGATTAAATTGACTATTTAAATCTTGATTTGGTGTGCCTTTTGCTTTCATAATTAATAGTTGGGTGATTTACTGTTTGCTCATATATTTTATTTTGTAATCCCAAAGTTACAGCGATGTACAGAACTAATACCTTATCATTTAGTTTTTTTAGCTATTTTTATTATTTAATACCAAATTCATGACACTGTGCATAGTCACGATTTCAGCTTGAATAATTCTCTAGCCAAGTTATTTTTGTACCTCAAAAGTTGTGGCGTTGGATGCATATGTGACTTTATTTTTGATTAGATCTTTCATAAATTCTATCTTAGCTTTGTACTATAGACCTATAGCTATAAGATATGATTTCAACTCAAAATAGTTTGATTCCATTAGTTTCATTCAAGTACCTAAATAAATATCTATTATTATGTGTCACTAATAATCTCAACGTGCAATGGTAGGTGAATTGTTGGACAACTTGCTCATTTCCACCTTGGAGCTTTGTATTACTTCAACTAATCTCTATAAATATTGTATTAGCTTTTTGTCTAGAAATTATTCTACTAGTTCTTTTATATTTGTTAGCTCAATCTCAAAATTTTGACTCATAAAATTGTGCTAAAAACAAGCGAATCTATAACAAAATATAAATCACAACTATCACATTTCAAACAAGATAACAAAACTAGCCATTAAATTTGAGTAGATTTAACAAATTTAATATTATCTAAACTACTAGAAGAAATTATTTTTTCTCAAGAATATATATATCAACTCATGTTAACTAACTAAATTAAATAATACTTAACAATTATGCCAAAAAATTTTATAACTTTTTTATGCTATTTGTTGATTATGAAGAATTTCAAAAATATATTGGCAAGTTTATCTCAGCAATAAAGATCTAAAAATACATAAGTTATATAAGTAGTAAATAGGACTCTCATCTAAATATTTATCCTATAGAGATTGTAGCAGTAGGTCGGTAAAGCAATAGTAAGACAACTCAATTCTATCAAATTATATTTTGAATCTTAGATTCAATATTTGAACCATGAATTTATTTATAAAATTTATGTGATATATGTTCAAATGATTTTAATAATATTATGTTTAGATATAGAATAATTGTTTAATTCTTGAATAATGACTATTTTCTTTAATTACATACATGATTATTATCATTATTGAGCCTATTCAAAATAGTGGTTAACTTATAATTCTCCCCTCAATATGTAACCACCATAATAATAAATCATCTTTGTTAGAAAGTAATTCATAATCTCATACATTTTAGATAATTCATCAATTACCCTTATTAGTTATTTCATATGTATACTCTTATTCTCTAGTCTGTAATATCATAAAAATAAAGAATTGATATGATTTATAAATATTTATAATTTCAACTTCATAAGTAATATACTCACATAATTAATAAATGATTCTCTAAAATTATACTAGTAGGAATCAAATGAGTAAATGCAACTCAAAGGGCTTTTACCACCTTGAGTTACAATACCTAATATCTCAAGTATTATGTGTTACTATTCTCCTAATGATAACATGCATAAGCCTACCAATAGTTAAAATCCTAATTCAAGTTTTATTTAATCACTTATCTTCCAATTTAAATAATATAATTTAAATAAAAGCACATTAATTAATATAAAACTATTTATACATTATATAAATAAAGTTTCACGAACCCTAAACCATTAATTATTTTGAAATATATTTATAATCTTTGAGAAGGAGGATTTGAGAGCCATGACCTCCAATCCTCGAGATTCACTTATATTTTGTCTTTTGTTTGCCTGTGGAGCCCCTAGGTAGTATGAAAATCACTCTTAGGGTGTAGTAGTTATGTTTATGCATTTTCTTGGTGTTTGGAAGAAGAGGTAAAATAAAGATTTAATTAATTTCTCTCTATTTCTCTTTTATAATCAAATATTTCTTCATTACTTTAAATAAAAAATTATAAATTATGAAAAATTATGACTTTAATCTTCATATCTTAAGCTCGAGGTCGTAACTCTAGAAAGTAGTCATGACTAGGAAATATATTCTAATTTTTTTGAAATATAAAGTTTTGTGTTGGCCAATGCCCACATGATATTGGGAATGACCATAGTTTCAGTATTTATCTTTATCATTCATTATATGGTCATCATACTAAGAAATATACATGATATTATCATTAGTTTTTCTTAATTATTATATAGTTGTGACACTGAAATAACATCGAAATTGGGAATACCTCTCATGTGCTTCATATGATCACGACACTAAAAAATTACCTCAGTGCAAAAAATAATCTTTCATATATATCAAGTGATCATAATATTGGGAAAGATCGCAGTGCTAGCCTTGACTTCTTTCATATGTCCTATGGATGCAGCACTACAAAGATGTCATGACACTAATAATTATCCCAACTATAAAAGTTGAAGTTTTGCCTTTTTCTGAGGACTTGAGCCACGACCTTGGGAAATAATCATACTCTAGTAAATACTCTTTTTATATTTTTGTCCAAAAGTTATATTATTGAATAATTACTATAATTTTGACCTAAATAATTTTGACACTATAATTTCTATAGTTAACAAGCCATTACTTTGTAAAAAAATCATAACTTTGATTTAATACAACAAGGCCTTATTAAAAAAAATGTCATGACTAAGGAGTGGTTATAATTTTTAGTACCAGTGTGATATTTATTATGATGTAAAATTAATATCGCATCCATTTTAATATTATAAGATAAGTATAACTAAAATTTTATTATAATATTAAAACCACAAACAATATATTACATAGTAAAAGATTGTGCCAACAAGATGGTTGAGTTGTAACATAAATATATTACCACGACTAATTAGTAATGTTCTAGCAAAAAATGGAAGTTGAAATGAAATGATGCTCCATAATTTACCCATTAACTAAACATCTCCAAAAACTTATCTATTTCATGACTATTTATAATAATCTACTCATGCTTACACATTTAAAAAAATATAAGAATACTCAAGAATATTTGGTGAGTTGAACACCAAATAGTAAGCTTTAACTTTCTTCATATTTGCTTGTACAATGAAAAAGCAAAAAGGATCAGACTTGTACCTAAGTGAAACATTTCTTTAACTTATTTGCTTGTACAATGAAAAAGCAAAAAGGATTAGACTTGTACCTAAGTCTAACATTTCTTTTCCAACATAAACATCACCTACATGCAATGAAATCATTAGGCATCTTCAAATTTTATACTATTGCACTTGATTATGATACTTATTTAGTTATAAATTCCTTATTATATATATATTATTAGAATTATATATATATATATATATAAGTGATTATGTTGAACATAACATCAATAGATTGTCCAGAATATAACATAACATCCATAGGAACAAGAACATAACACAAACCAAAACAAACACCAAATTCAACGTGATTCATTAGTCTTTCAATAGGACTACCTACATCCAGCTAAAGTACATAGCAGTTACAGATTTATTAACCCAAATATTTTAGTACATAATCGAGAGAAAGAGATTGAAAAGAAGAAAAAAACACACACCCTTATGATTATAGATAGATAGATATATATATATATATATATATATATATATATATATATATATATATATATAAATTAGGATTCCACATAAAACATAATAGGTTAGATCTTCATACTGGACCAGGTAATGCTCAAAAAATTCTTCTAGTGAGCTGACCAGGCAGTAGGACCCCCATTATTTTCCTAATACCATGTATCCAATCTCTCAACATATTAATATCTATAACTATAAAAAAAATAAAAAATAATATAGTGTTAAAAAAATAGATAACAAATCAAATTATATACTATGTGTATGTGTGTTTGTTTCTTCACCATGCATAAGTCCTTGAGAAACTTTGCATATGCCTCAAATATTTAACCAATCCTACTTGTTACTCAAAGGTTGAATTTTCACTTTTTTTTTATTTTAGATGGAGTTTTCAACCTTATCTATTCCAATCATTTTCTAGTCTTCAAAATAAGAATACCTCTAACTTTCTACACAATGGGGGAGCTGCCACAAAATCTATTTAGTTTTAAATACCCTTAATATATATCTATGGTTGAATAGAAACTTTTTTTTCTATTCTACCATGTGGAACTCTTTAATACTAGAGATTAAATTGCTTGTTTTTCAATTTTATCTTGGAATTATTTATTTTCTTACTTTTCAACAAAATCTTTCACTATCTTAAAATAGTTCATGATTGTTTGTTATATTATAGAAGTATGTTTAAAAGATCATGGTTGATTGTTCTTTAATATAAAATTGGAGTGGTTACCCCCATTTGAATTGTAGATGTTACCACAATAAACGTTGTTAGTAGGTTTGAAACTCATAATCACATTAGCTTGGCCAACAAATATCCCCCACTACTAGAAAACCAGGACACTTCAATTTATGATCAATGAAGCAAAATATTGTGCAAGTATTGACTTGCCTCGATGGTTTACCTCATCTCTTTTTATCATTTAACCCATTCATCTCCAATTATTTTCATCTTCGAATAGAAAAGACACTTTTGTTTTGGTATTTTGATCCTTCAAAATATTAATGCATGTCTTGGTATTAGATTGATATTTACGTTATTGTATGTCTTTACTATGCATGAATCTCCACTACACATTATGCCTATAACTTACTTCATGGCTAGTGACATCTCATCATAAACGTAATTAGAAAATCCATGTTTCATCATCCATCTTCTTTAACTATATAGTAAAGAAAATGAAAGAGATCATAAAGTAACTACAACTTTTTTCATGTACAAATGTTAGCACAATCTAGAAGAGTGTTCTCATCCTCCATGGATGTATATGGTCCATTACAATATGATAATTAAGGTAAATGACGAGTAAAGTTTTATTGAATTGATGATTATTCATCTTCGTGCACCATATTTCATTAAAATTTTTGAAATAGAATATTAGTGATGAATAAACACTATAATAAAAATTGTTTTCGGTAATTTTTTATTTAATGATGCTTTTAGTAATCATCATTATTGGATGATATACAATGATATTTTTTCACTTCATCCTTATTGTGCATAATTTTTTTTAATTTAATGATGTTTATTCTAAGTATCATTATTTTATTTGGTTTTTATGCTTATAACTTAAAATTAATTATGTTTATTGTAAACATCATTTTTAGCGTGAAATAAAAATCTATACAATAATGATTATGTTACCTAACCTATCTACTCATAATAAAATCTACTCAAAAATCTATGTATACAATCTCATATTCTCTCTTTGCATACCACTAAAAATCCAAATAAATGAACAAGGGCATCTATACAAGCAGTTGAGCACCCACCATAATTCTTTTAACAAAACAAAATCAAAAAAAAATGAAAGGATTATATGTGCATGCCTTTGGATTGTACACATACTTGATATTTATATAATGTGAACACATATTCTATATTGGGATTTCTTTTTGGTTTAGGACTGATGTGAAAGAGAGATAAGGGCATATTTATTTCATTATTTTCATACTAAAAAAAGGAAATAGCCACTCCATAATGAAAATGGCATACACATACACGGCAAGTAGTGAGTCATTTTTGACTTGTTTATTGATTTGTTTGATTGATTTGTCCTACATGAAATATGATTAAACTAAGAATATATATAACCTATAATTAGCATTTTACTCATGAATGCATTTTTCCTTCAAGAATAATCTTGGTTAATTTGTAAAAACAACTAAAAATATTAATGTTTATATGTTTTTAGGTTTATAAACATAATAGAAAAACTCTTTTAAATAACTTTCATGGCTTCTACACGAACACTTTTTTTTTGAAAAAAACATGCCGGTTTCTTCCATAACTCTATTCCATTCCAAAATAAATCTTCATTACCAGTGTGTGTGTGTGTGTGTGTGTGTGTGTGTGTGTGTGTAAGTGTTATGTTTTAATTACAATAGGGAATGTATGGATTGCATGTGCTCATATAATAACTATTATAATTGGTTAGGAATTTTATCTTTAACATTGGAAGCATCTTAACTTGGGTGGATTGTTAGGCCAACTTCAATGTTTCTCTTCTCTTTGGTTACTATACTTCCCACTCAATACGGATTTTGTTAATTGCAAGCAAAGCTATACTTACATAGATACTATTCAATCAAATGTTGGTATGCATTGATGTCCATGAAAATAAATTGAATCTTTTTTCATAATTGTGTTCTTCAAGCATCCATCCTTCTATTGTTTAGGAGGATCCAAGGTGAGACTGTGAATTCTTTCAGCATGTAAAGTATAATGGTTTGTTCAGCATGTAATTATTGATATTATTCCTATAAGTACAATGACACATAAATGAATGTACTTGCGACCACAATATTTTATATTTATAAACATAAAAACATATCAATGTAAATACTTTTACAAATATTCATGTCTTTACAATCATTTTTACTAATGTATTTACATTTATATGCTTTTGCAAATTTTTTATATTTTTGTTATGTTTGTAGAGTAATAAAATATATAAACATAAACATTTTTACAAACATATACATTTATTTATTTTTACCTTTCTATGCATGTAGATATTATTAAATACTTGGGAAGAAATTAAAGCAAGAAATATTCCAAACACACAATTTTTGTATCTGATTAGATATGCAAATGAAGCCTCTTTAGCCATTGGATGAGGTTATTCATTATGAAAAAAAATACATTTTGCATGTATCAAACATGAAAATATAGGTATGTTGTGCTTAGATGAAGAAAATAAAAAGATGCATTCTCACTGACATGAAATAAACTATTTACTTCAAAATTGAGTATTACAAAAGTTGTAACACATATATCATATATGAGCAAGAGATATACGAGTAGCATAATCTAGGAAGACCTACAACATAACACAAATTTTAACCCTAGAAAAATAATGGATTAAGATAAATTGATAAAAGGAGTTTGAGACAGCAAATGAGTTTTCTCAAGGAATAAATTATAGAAGAGAAAATAATTAGTGATTCTTCATCCATGAAAGTCCTACCTTAAATTCTCTTAACGAACATAAAAGTATGATAATATATAATATGTAAAAAAATTTGTTTTTTATACTAGCTACAATACATTCTTCAATTATTCTCTACTCAAGTATGCAAAGGAAACACTATGAAAGAGATACAAGGTTTCAACAAATTATCACTTGCCTCATTCAAAAGGTTCAACTCGAACTTTCATCTTACCAAATCATTCAATGAGAAAGATACCTTTGGTATTGTGTTTAATTATGGAGAATTTATTGCAATTGAGCAACATAAAAAGCTACTTTCTTTTGAAATAAATCAAAATATATTAAAACCTATAATACATATTGGTTGGCAAGTAATTTGGTGATAACTTCTAAAAGCACTTACAAGATGAATTATATGAAGGATGTAATACATTTAAATATTTTCCAACAAAACAAATCAAGTCTTGAACAACTTTCTTGTAAATCTTCTTGTGATGTTTTTTATTGATTAGTATATGTCTCAATTCTTGAATTATAGTAATTAGTCATGCACTACCATTCTTTGTTGTACCAATTAGAGGTTTGCTTAAGATTGATTCATGAATAATGGTACAATTAAGTTCTATAAATATATGAGTTATACACGTAAAAAGTAAAGTTATGTCTAGATATTAATCTCACATAAATTATATATGTAGTTTGATTAACCAATGGTGAAACAATTGATGCCCAAGTTGAGTAAATAGACTTAAGCTTTCGAAGGAATACTTACTCTTGTATTTATGTATTTCCTTGTTATGTTAATATTATTTGAGTAATTGTGTAGTGTCATAATCATTTGTCGAATAAATTGTACATAATTATTAAAATAGACCGTGTCTTCTTGGCATACAATGTTGCTATCAAACATAGACTATCACAACTAAAAAAGATTTCCTTATAGTTGTGTACTAAATATTTCACAACATGGACCACTTGTCATTCCATACTTAGGTCATTCACATGTCTATAATGTTTATTCATTATAGTTGTGTACTACTTCGAGTATGAAAATATATTTTTTGACCTCTAATATCTCAAAGACAAATAATTAAGTACTACATGCATTTGTGCTTTATACTTTATAAGTATCAAGCTCTTGATAATTGACATACTTTTTTCCATTAATCTCACCAACGTAAGTCATGCAAGAGAAAATGAGACTATCACCACCATATGAATCTTTTCTAATTGCATGTAACTCATGACATACCTATCACTATCTATCATAAGTGATATATAACTTTCATGCTATGGTGAAATCTCAAACTAGATGTTTTGCTTAACAACACATTACTCTAGAATATGCAAAATAAATTAGTCATAAATATGTTCATAAATTTGATTTCATAAGTAACATACTCATAATGATTAAACTTTCCAAATTATGAGTTTTTACATATAGGTGGATCTCATGTATTAAGATTAAAATGATTGTCACTTACTTCTACTTTACCATGTAAATGTGTCTCATGATTTACATATCATCGTCAATCTTAGCCAACAAACAAAACCTCCAATATAATACAAACCTAAAATTTATGTTCTAAATAATATCATAATCAATAAACATCAAAATCATAATATTACCACCTACATAAAATTTTATGAAATCAAATCACCATTCAATTGTACATAAAATTAACTCCAGTTTTCAAAGTAACCTAATATAAAGGAAGAATTCATGCAAAATATTTTGAGAAACATCTCATTGAGGGGTTGTTACTTCTTAGCATATCAGGTAAATATATCCCATGACTTACATGCCATCATCGATCATAGCCAACACGCATAAAGCTGCAACATGGTACAGACCTTAAATGTCAATTTTAAATAATATCAATAGAAATTACCATCAAAATCATAACAATATCACGAACATAAACTTTATAAAATCAAATCATCATAAAATTAACGATAGATTTTAATTTAGTTTAACATTGAGAAAAACTTCGTATAAAATATTTTGAGAGGTATCTCATAAAATTGAGGATACCTAAAAAAAACTTAGTGAGGATTTAAGTCTCAAAATATAATTCCAATTATATATTACTCTTGTTTACTTTGGATCTGCCTCTAATTAGGAGGGTATCATTAAACTACCTAGTGTTTTTGTGTGCTCTTGGTTTTAATGCATATTCTCATCATCTTCTTTTTTTATAAATTTTTTAAGTGTTACTTTTATACTTTTAAGACTCATGTGATGCTTTAAGCAATAAGTCATGGGACTGGCTTGAAGTTACAAATGTCTTATGTCTTTGCATCTTCTTTGAAGTAGAAAAATTTTAGTGGTAACAAATATTGTGATTCAAGTAATATTTATCTGGAGCAAATTATTATTTCATTGAGATATCATGATTTAGACAAATTTTCTTTAGAAAATAAAATATAAAATTATTGCATTAAGAATGATTGTGGTTTTAATGTATTCTCTATAAAAAATTGTTGTGGCTCTTAGAATGATCATGACTGATATATTTATTCTTTAAAATGCAATAGCATGGCACTGGAAACGATCACGGCCTTGATTTTTTCTTTGGAGAAAATTATCATAGCTTTGGGAATTTCTATGAATAATGTATTTACTCTCTGAAACACAAAGTCAAGATATTTGAAATGAATGCAACTTTAGTATTTTTTTGCATGAGCAAAAAGTCATAGATTTAGAAAATTATTGACTAGAATTCATATTTTTGGAATGAAAAATCATGGTAGGAAATATTGTCATGACTCAAAATAATTAAAATTTTGTATTTGTTATGAATAAGTTGTGGCAATAGAAATCATCATGGCTAATTATAGTAATAGGATACTTGGCTACCATGATATAAAAAATAATATCACAACCTTTAAGTTTTTTTATAGACAGTATAGCTGTAACTCTAATGAATTATTATAATGCTAAGGACTATGTTGCATAGTGAAAAGAATATATCAACTTTGTGGTTGAGTCATGAAATATAAATATAGTCATGACTAGTATTATATAGTTGTGCCCAAAAAAAATGCTCCAACTACTCCATAAGATTGTAGAAGGTGTACCTAAATCATAACATGGAAAATATTACGACTCATCCCTTTTATCTCCTTCGAGTCAATATTCTATCAAGTCCATTAATTTTATCCAAAATAACTTTGATTTTACTAATATTCATAAAATTCCTTCAAAATATATATTTTATGAAATTTGTCTAATAAATACTCAAATATATACAAACATAATATTAAATATTTGTCAAATAATACTGAAAATTCAATTGATATGGAGTGCCAAACAATAGCATAAATCAATATAAAAGATGTTGATCATCATAAAAGTATCAAATGATTTAATGTTTGACAATTATATGTTAGAATGAAGGGTTATTGTTATATTATTCAAGCGAACAAAATTGAGTTCCATGTATATGATACAATTAAAGCTATTGATGTTTGTAGTCAATATTATTTAAAATCTATATTGTATTTATTACTTTTTTTTTGAGCAAAAAATAGAAGAAATCAACAATGCATGTTGACATTCTCTCTATGTTCTGATAATTAATTTTTTTCTTCATATTGTAATTATTCAAAAAATTATGATAGAAAGACACATAATTTTCAGGAAGAATGATTGGCCTATAAGTGATTCAAAAAGTTGAATAGAAGGTGACTCAATTAATTTTTAGTTTTACTAATTATTTGTTTGTTGCTAATTATTTATTTATTTATTCTCTCTTAAATATTATTAGATGAGTTAGGCTCCACGAATGAAAATGTTCCAAAGGTATTATCGAAAAATGAGGACCAATATCTAATTAGCAAAAATAGAAGAATGTTTGGGTAACATTTACCTTAAAGTGAATCACCTCAAGGTAAAACTAATAACAAAAGAATTCACTCAAATATTTATTATGAACTACCATTAAATTTGCTCTCTAATAATTAAGATTATCTCCGTACAAATTTTATTTCATTGGTTATATCTCACTATTAGATTAAACAATAATTAGATGTGAAAATTATTTTTTTTATGATAACCTTGAAGAGAGTGTATATGGAGCAACTACCTTGAAGAGTTTGATTTATAATATTTTCACAGATAAAAATCTCAATTAATTTACACATGTATTATAGGTTTTTCTTTTATTATTCCATATGAGCCCTAATGATAGAGTAATTTTGTTCATTATATACGTTAATGATATTATGGTTATGTATGATGATGAGGTGAGATCACTCAAGTCTCAACTCAAGAAATACCTTAAGTTATAGTTTTAGAGAAATAAACTTGAGAGAATCAACTATTTTCTTTATATAAAACTTACTTGCTCTAGGAGAAACATTATCATATCACAAATTAGGTATAAGTTTTATACTCTTGCACGAGTTGAACTTTTTAATTGTGCTCCAATTAATATATTTTTTGATTTAGGTATTGATTTTACTTCTAATATAATATATTTGATCGACTCCACTACTTATAAAAAAATTATAGGAAAGATAAATTAGTCAATTATTATTCAACTAAATATAACATATTAAACTAGTATAATTATTTATTTCTTTAATTCTTCTAGACAAATTAATCTTAACATAATTTTTTATATTTTTCTTTAAGATTATCTAATCTCTTAAAAATATAAAAAACAAAGAATTAATTTGAGATCCAGTACAAAGATAAAATTCAGAGCAATAATTATTATTATTCATAAAGTACATTAGATATGACACATTCAAAAATATTAAATATCTAATTTATTCTTTTACTATTATTTTCTATAATAATCATAAAAATATATATAACATAAAATCAGATATTTAGCAAGCAGATAAAATATATAGAAATAGATTATTTCTTTATCGAAAAGAAGATATAGAATAAGACTAATACTATAATATATATTCAGATAATAGAATAACTAACTGACATCTTCGCTAAGACTAAATAAACCTTAGCTCACATTTCTTTCCACCAAGTACATAATATTCTAGACTTGTAAATATCAACTTGACAGAGAATATTATAGTTTGCATTTATGCACTTGTATTTTTTACTTTATTTTGTTGTTATAACACTATTAATGAGAGTACTTAGCATATGAGTTATGCCAATTCATTGACCCATTATATAGAAGCATTTTGTGTTAATTATGATTACTGAGTTTATCTTTTGATGTCTAAAATTGTTACATAAAGTAGTTAATTATTATTGTAGTGATGGAAAAATAACCATCATTAATTGGCATTAATCACGAATGTTGGCTATGGCATCTTGCAACTATTTGATGAAGACTAGAGTGTGTTTTAGCTAATTTTCATATTCAGTTATCAATCCTCAATTAGTTTCATCTAAGCACAATTCTATTGTCTGAATTATTTTGCTTCAACAAAATAAGTTCCAAGTATCATCAAAGTACTCTTGTTTGTGGCATCATCTAGTAACCCCCAGATTTGATTGAATTGGGCTGGACCAAATTGAAATGACTCGAATATAAGTATTTTTAGTAGTACAGGAAATAAATTAAAAGATTAAACACATTTTCATGAGTTTTTAAGATTCATAATTGAATATACATGCAAAAGAAATAGATCACTTATTGGTGAGTTCACAAACTCATTCATTTGAATAACACGAATCAATCAAAAAGGATTAGCAAATTATTATCATTTTAAAAAGCACACTACACGAGTTTGTTCCTCTTGGGAAAAAAACTTGTTATTTCAACAATGAGCAAGACCATGAATCTGACATAGGAGGGACAAATCTATTTACTAAAAATGCAAACTAGTTAGTATTATGAAATTGTCTCTCAGCGCGACACAGTTAGTAACCCCCAAGTCTATATGACATCACTAAGTTGCTACTTCTTTAAATTTGAACAAATGCATTCACCACCAAATTGAGCAATGTCCATTTGTGTAAAAACATTTATTACTCCATACCGTACTATGGATATATCTTTCGCAGAAAGTTAATGGGATAACTATATTAGTTTATGATAGTGCTACTAAGCTTCTTTTTCCCATATTTGTAGAGGTTTGCTCCTGCACAATATCATTAACACGTGATTATATTACCTGCATGCTTAATCATGTGTGGATTTTCTCGCATTAAATGAAATGAGCATACACAATACCATGTTAAGAATCACATGAATCCAGCTTTAAATGTGTTCCTGAATATTCAACAAAATAATTATCAGAAACTTGCATGCAATCAGTAGTTCATAATCTCTCGAAAGAATCACCTTTCAAGAATGTTAATAATTATTCAAAGACTATTTCTCAATAAAATTAATTTTCATGAAAAGTTGTAACTGGATGGGTGTCATATATATCTCAAATATATATATATATATACACACACATAAAAACTTCTTGTGAATTTTTCTGAGAAATTTAACTTTTTAAAAGTTTTTTTTATGAGACACCAAGTTATTATTTTAAGTTTAATTTAATTTTTCTTATTACTTAAATTATTTTGAAGGAATTATGTTTTAAGGTGCTTCCCCAAAAAAATTTAAAAATTAAAACTTATCTTTTTTAGTTTGAAAAAAAATCACCAAAATCGTAAAATATTTAAATTTAATGCACTCTATTATGTTTTTCCTAAATTACCCTCGCCCTCTCCCATCGTCCCTCTCCCATTGGCCTTCACTCTCTCCCAGAGCTTAATGGAGCTCGACCACGAAATCCATCGATCTCGTTAGAGGTGTCAAACGGGCCGGGCCGGCCCGGCCCGGCACGAGGCACGGCACGGTTCGGCGGTGCCTGGGCCGGCCCGGCACGTTCAAAAACCATGCCCGGGCGAAGCAAGGCACGTTCCGTGCCGTGCACGGCACGAGCCGTGCCGTGCCTGGCCCGGCACGGCTTGTGCCTAGGCACGGCACGCCGGCACGGGTCCATCCCGTGCCGGTCCCGCAGGCACGCGTGGCACTGGCGGCGTGCCACGCGTGCCGTGGCGTGAGTCGCGACTCACGAGTCACTTCTCACGGTCACGACTCACTGAGTCGTGACTCGACCCATCCGGGCCCCCCCGGTAAAAAGACCGTGGGTCGGGTCCAAACAGACCCGACCCGTGGTCTTTTCTGCCGAAAACCGACTCCACTGACTCAGAACCGAGAAATTCGAATTTTCTAACGGAAAAAAAAAATTTCAAACTTTGAGCTATTTTCAGCCCTTGGATTCGACTCCAACGGCTAGGGGGCAGAATCCGACGGTCCTCGTGATTCTGCCCCTTAAATATATAAAAAAAATTCAAAAAAATAATAAAAAAATAATTTTTTTTTTAAAAAAAAAACTTTATTTAGCCTATAAAATCTACCCCCCTCCCTATAAAATTTATGTTTTTCAAAAACATAAATCCTCTCAATATTTTCTCTCTCTCACATAAACCGTGCTTCTCTCTCTCGGCCCTCGTGATTTTGATTTCGGCTTGGATTTTCGTGAAACTCAACTTGAGTTTTGAACATCAAAGCTTCCTTGCGGTGCATCTTGCACGTGAGTGACCTCATTGCTTTTACCGGGTAATATAATTTATTTTTTTTTATTTTCTCTCTCTAAAGCTTCTCTCTCTAGAAAAACGTACGAAAAATAAAAAATGACAAATTCACCTAACACATATTTAAATTTGGAAAATGAAAATGTTAGTGTTACACAAACGTCTGTGGCTCCTGAAACTTTGGTTTTTCCTGTCATCTTAGCCCAAAGTTCTAAAAAACAAAAAACTAGGAGGACTTCTGTAGTTTGGACACATTTTAAAATCATAACACAATTAGATGTTAGGGGTGAGCAACATGAAATGGCACAGTGCAAATATTGTATGCGACTTTTAACATGCAAGAGTACATGTGGGACTGGACACCTAAAGAGGCATGCTGAAATATGCTCCAAAAAACATGGACCGTTAGATCCTAGGCAAACCCAACTTGGCACTACATTTTTTGAGACTGGATCGAGTTCAGTCTCAAAGTTTACTCCCTTCGTATACTCCAGCGAGTTGGGTAGGGACGGCATGGCCAGGCTCATCACATTGATGGGTCTTCCGATCAGATTTTCAGAAGATCCGAGGGTAGTGCGCATCATGCAGACTTATTTTCAGCCATCCTATCGTAGGATTCCTAGGTCCACATCTAGGAGTGACATACTAAAGATATATAAGTTAGAAAAACAAAAAATAATTAAGGAATTTTTGGTATTTAGTGGAGTGATGTCCGTGACGTCCGATATATGGACATGTCACGATGATTCTTCTTATGCATGTATCACGAGTCATTATGTCGATTCAAACTGGACAATAAATAAAAAAATATTAGGATTCACTGAGATTCTTCATCCTCATGATGGCCCGGCCATTTTTGAGTGTATGATGAAAATATTTAGGGAATATAAAATTCAAAATAAAATTTTTAGTGTCACTTTCGATAATGCTGCGAATAATGGAGTAGCGATCAATATGTTTGTTAGGAATATTAGAGACACACCTTTAGGAGAGATATTTCATGTCAGATGCATGTGTCATGTTATTAACCTGATAGTTCAAGCGGGTATGAAGGTGTGTTCCCCCGCGTTGGAAAATATACGCAATGCACTCAAGTATATTCGCACTCCTCGCAGACTACAAGAGTTTGGTAATCTCTGTTTGTCTGCGAATCTTAAGAAGAAGAAATTCCAATCTGATGTGAGACATCGTTGGAATTACACGTACCTGATGTTGGAATCATGTGTTGGATACGAACACGTGATATCCGACTACGTCAATAGTAAGAGTGGCGAACTTATTGTTGACGACACTGACTGGGATTCAGAAATTTCATTTATGAAATTCCTGAAGATATTTTATGACACGACGAACATGTGTTCGTCGGTTTATACGCCCACCACTTGCATTGCACTCCGTTGCATATGCAACATTAGTAGCATGTTTAGGATGTATCGAGCGGACCCGACGCTCAGCCATATGGTTGCAGAGATGGAGACCAAGTACCAGAAGTACTGGTCCACCATTCCATCTCTTTATTGCCTCGCAGCATGCATGGACCCTAGGGCTAAGGTGGAAGGGGTTGAAAACACCCTGACTTTCATTTCCTCGTGCATGAACCTGGAAGAGCCACCTCAAGGGTTCATTTACGAGAAGTTGACAGACCTGTTCACATACTACGATACTAGGTATGGTGGTGGTGGTGTTGAGACTGTGAGTACGGACTCTGATACCTTGTTCGGAGATGACGCTTATTCCATTAACCTAGCGAGGGGGAAACGTAGGGGTGGACCTTCACATAGGAGCGAGCTGTCTCGGTACTTAGATATCGATTACTGCTTAATCCTATCACCTTCTGACAATAAGAATCTTGATTTATTACAGTGGTGGAAATCATATGAGTCCGCCTATCCATTACTATCTAGGATGGCACGGGATCTACTGACTCCTCCGGTGTCGAGCGTAGCATCGGAGTCTGCTTTTTCTGTTGCAGTGAACGTGATTTCGGATAGGAGATCGAGATTACGTCCAGATATGGTTGAGGCCTTGGCATGTTTGAAGGATTGGGAGGAATCGAGATTTAGCATCAGTGATCGTGCTGAAGCTGGGACTGTGACAGACACTGCAGTCGCAACCACATCCACTACGATGGCGAAGGAGCTGATTGCCGATGATGATGACCCATATGATACTGATCTTGATGTTGCGGCTGATGATTCTCATGATATGCCGCTTGACGATTGATGCTCATCTGCTCTTTTTTTTCGATATTTTTTTATTTTTTTTATTTATACGCTTTGTTTGTACTTTGTATTATACGTTGTGTTGAAACTTATACTTTTTTTTTGGAGTATTGGTTTCAAAAGCATGAATGGTAATTTTTATTTGTGTAGTTTAATTTTTTTTTAATTAAAATTTTTACTAACTTAATGTATTTATTTATTATTTTAAGATTTAAATTTTATTTTAAAATTTATTAACTTTAAATTTTAATATTTAATTAATACATTATAATATTAAAATATGCTAAACTTAATTGAAAAAATAAATAAATTTTCTAATTTTTGTTTGTTACATACTTACATTTAATTTTAAATGTAATATTTTTTACAAAAAATTTTATTTTTTATTTATTACATAAACTCTAAAGTAAATACCGATAAACAGAAACTTAATAAAAAAATTAAAAAAAAAAAAATTTTATAATCTGCCAAGTGCCAAGCACGGGCCGTGCCCGTGCTTGGCTCCCGGGACCCGGACCCCGGTTGAGCCGGTCCAGGAGACCAGGTCCAGCCATGCGGCTCCCGCCCCGCCCCGCCTCGCCTACCATGCCCCTGCCGTGCGCCCGTGCCGCCTGGCCAAGCCAACCGTGCCCGAGTGGGCCGGGCACGGCACGGCACTGCCTTGCCGTGCCCACGGGCCGTGCCGTGCTGGGCTGGGCTGGCTCTTTGACACCTCTACTACCATGCCCCTGCCGTGCGCCCTGCCGCCTGGCCAAGCCAACCGTGCCCGAGCGGGCCGGGCACGGCACGGCACGGCCTCGCCGTGCCCACGGGCCGTGCCGTGCCCGACTTTAAAAAACCGGCCGTGCCGGGCACGGCACGGTAGCACGGCGGGGCACGTGAAAAACGGGCCGTGCCGTGCTGGGCCGGCCCGTTTGACACCTCTAGATCTCGTAGAGCTCGTAGTCGTGCTCCTGGAGCTCGACCGAGAGTTCCTTCGAGCTCTAGGAGCTTGGTGTCACCCTCCATCAAGCTCATGTAGCTCAACAGAAAGTTCCATCAAGCCACGGGAACTCGAATGACGAGCTCGATGGAGCTTTCAGTCGAGCTCCAACGTCGTGCTCTTGGAGCTCGATGATGAGCTCCATGGAGCTATGGGTCAAATCCCAGGAGCTCGGCGTCGAGCTCTATCGAGCTCTAGGAGCACGACCGAGAGCTCCATCGAGCTCGTCGTTTGAACTCCATAGGCTCGATGGAGCTCTAGGTCGAGCTACAGGGACTCGACCACGAGCTCCTTCGATCTCACAGAGCTCGTGGTCGCACTCCTAGAGCTCGACCGAGAGCAACGTTACGCTCCTGGAGCTCGACGATGAGCTCCATGGAGCTGTGGGTCGAACCCTAGGAGCTCAGCGTCGAGCTACATCGAGCTCGACCAAGAGCATTGTCGAGCTCCAGGAGCTCGACTGAGAGCTCGACGATGAGCACCACAAAGGAGCTCATGGAGACGGGCAGATGGAAAGGGGTGAGGAAAGAGGGGCAAAAGGTGAGGTCAGACGGGCAAGGGGAGAGGGAGGAGGGCGAGGGCTAGTGGCGAGGGCTAGGGCTAGGGGTGAGGAAAAGGGAGGGGCGAGAGGCAGGGGAGAGGCTAGTTTAATACTTATGTATTTGGGTAAACTTATTTTTAATTTATTTTTAATTTATTTTTAATTTTTAATTTATTTTTAATTTATTTTTAATTTTGTTACATTTTTAAAAATATCAAAAATTTAGTTACTAAATCTTAAAGAATTTTGGGGAAAGACCCCAAAACATAATTCCCCTAAATATTTTTTTGTGCTTATTTTTTTTATTAATTTTTATTATTAGTTTTCAACATTATGTTTGTTATCATAAAAAACAAATATTTATAATTTATTCTAAACTAAACTAAACTTCATCCATATATCTTTATTATCATAATTTCTTTATACTATGCTACAAAATTATTCTTTTTCCAAAAAAATAAAATTATATTAAATTATGGGTTTTTAGAAATCTTAATTTATATCTTATATTTTTAGAATTATGCCGGATCCTAATTATGATTTTTGCCCAAAATACCACTATGCAGAACCAAATACTAACATGTTTTGTTATGTTTGCAGCCACTCAACCATGCATGCATATGTCAACCATCATGTGTATTTGCTAGAACTGTTGCATGTGCCTAATATCACTCACATTGCAAAATATACAACTATACACATAAAATTTATTGTCCACTTTTTCTTTTGACACCAAGTACAATGTGCATACTATCATTCTATATGGAATCATCTATTTCCCACGATATACTTATACATACCTTACTCACACGAGCCTCTGATTTATTTTTTATTTTAGGTTGGCTTCGAAATCATTTTACAAAATCTTAGTAATTATAATCAATTAAGACTTATCTTAACTACTAGATGTCTATTGTAAGAATAATATTTTTCTATACATAATTCCTCATAGGCATATTTCTTGTTTTTTTTACTTCATTCACTCGAATAATCTCATACTAGGAGGTATGTGTTGGTCATAATCAAACAAACTTAATTTCTAATTTAATTGTAATTCTAATAATTTATCTTATTGACTAAATAAATTATTTTAGTTGTATATCTAATTATTTATTTCTAATTTTATCTATCATAATCTTATCATATATATATATATATATATATATATATATATATATAATTTTATCATTATTTTTAATATGATACTTTTTTATTATTCAATATTTACTTTAATTCAGCATGATTGGTCATATAATAATTATATTTTATTTTCTATTAATTTATTTTATATTCTACTATAACAAAGAATTCTTGATATAAGTTTCTATTTCATCCATCTAATATTAATCTTCTATATTATATTCTAGTCAATCTCTCTATTTTTACTTAATATAGAGTTTATGTTCTTAAAATTTCTAAAACTTAATAGCTCTTGATTTTTTTTTATTTTAATTATTTCATCATTATTAGTCTTAATATGATTAACTAATATTTCAAGTATTTTCTTACATTATGGTAATCCTAAATCTTTTAGACGTAGGCAATCCTCCAAACTCTTAGTTTTCAATCTAACTCTTATTTAATTTTACTGACTAATAATATGTTATCTACAAATAACATGCATCAAGTGATGTTTTCGTAAAGGTATCTTGTCAATTAATCTAAAACTAACATAAAAATAGAATGATTTAGTGATGATTCTTGAACCAATCTAACTCTTGAGAATTGACTTAAAAATCAATCTAATATACATACTTAATACTTATTTCTTACATAATACACATTAAAATTAAATCTCTTTCGTTTAAATTAAATCATTAGTTTAGTCTAAATTAATAAATATTATGCATAATTCTTTTCTATTTTCTCTATATTTGTTGATTAGTTGTCTGACTAAGTAGGTAGATTCTATAATATACATAACTGACATAGATATAAATTGATTCTCTAAAATTTTTATTTCTTTTGTTAGTTTGTATTCAATTTATTTTTCCCAAAATATTATAGTGTGATTCAATAATTTAATATCTCGATTATTACAATATTGAATGTCTCTCTTAATTTTATACATGAGAATTATAATATTTTATTTTCATATAACCAATATATTTCTGATTCTCATTATATTGTTAAACTACTTAGCCAACCATATCATGCATTTCTCTTCCATTATCTTCTATATTTCAATAGGAATCATATTAAGTCAATATTTTTTTGGCATTTAATTTTTTGATAACTTCTCTAATCTCTATAATTTTTATCTTGATTACATATCAAAAGTTGTTTAGTCATGTAATAATCTTAATATTCTAATTTATATTTATGAATGTTTGAAGAAATCATGAAAATATATGACTTTTTTTTACTTCATAATCTTTTATTAGTATCAGATTGTTTTTATTCATAATATACTTTACTTGACTAATATCTTTGCTCGACTTCTCTTTCATCATAATAGTTTATAAATATATCTTAATTACTATTTTTAGTTTCTAGTTTATCATAAACTCATCATATACCTTAAATATTATCTCACTCATCATGTTACAAAATAATACTTAAAAAATAAATGCAATAAAATGAAGAATAAAATTTAAATATACTCAAACAATGTATAAAAATGATTGGGTTCTCCTATAAAAGTACAAAATAAAAAATATAAGTAATGAGAGAAACTATAATATATTAATAAAAAAAATTATATCATCGATAATGTACATCACTAGTTAGTAATGACAATGATAGTCTTTGAATTGTTGAGGATAAAAACTACATAAAATGAATATTTTGGTAATTTTTTGGTATATTGTGAATGGTAGACATGCAATGAAATGAATTCTATAAAATAGAATTGAAAAACAATGAACAATAGTAATTTTTCATGGTGATTGACAAGTAGATCAGTCCGGTATAGGATCGATACAATAAGTATGTGCATATTTTAAAGTGCTTATAATCTTTGTTTTTAATATTTTAGCATAATATCAAGATGTCTTGTGTAAATTTAACTTAATTTTATTTTTTTTTTTGAAATTTGTCATGTTATGTATTGGTTAAATAAAAGAAAGAAAAATAGTTATAATCTATATGATACTTCTGAGAATAACTTAGTGAATATTGAGTTACGATATGTATTTCATGTGGGCTATATCAGTCAGGATTAAGTTTGTGAACCAAAATTATTTAGATTATATAGTGGAAGATGCATCTCAAGTTTAGATTCTTAAGTGAATTATTTATTCACAACTACAATTACATCTATGACAATCAATTATTCATAGTGTGATCACTATGTCCAATATGTTTGTCTTTTATGACACATGCAAGAAAGTTTGAGACATGGTCATATCGATATATTTTTGGGTAAGTATACTTGTATGATAGTATTACTCTACAACTAACATATAAATTGACTAATCAAGCCGATGAGACTCATTATGTGAGTAGTATATAACTACAAGATGAGATCTTTATAGTAGTACTTATGTTACTCTAAGTAGGAAATCATGATTTTCTGAAGAATATCACAATATTGATCATTATCTCTTCACCTTGAGGTTGTAACACTAAAAAATAAACAAGAATCTATTTGATATCTTGATCTTCTTTTAACAGAAAGTAGTGGCACTGACAACAATAATGGCTTGAGCCTAATCTTTTTGTAATACAAAGTTGGTGTGATGTAGAATAACAATGAGTTTATGCCTTCACCTATTTGTATTTCATAGAGAGTTGTGACACTATGAAGTAGCCACAAAATGGAGATGGATTCTTATATTTTTTATATAGCAATGGTACTGTATGAAGGTTGTAGCATTGATAGATAGCCTTTCTTGTGTAGGTTGTGGCCATAGTTTGGGAACTGGCTATGATGTAAAAGAAACCAATTATTTCTCTTAAGAGTCCATGGTGCTATGAATAATGATGGACTTGGCCATTTCTTCTCTAATATAACACATTTCCATGATGCTATTAGGATGTCATACCATTGATACATAACTTATGCATACAATTCATAACTATGCCTTTCTTTTTTTTGAAGAAAAGAGTCGAGACCTTAGAATTGATCATACTTAAGTAATATCTCTTTATAACAATTAGTGTCTCAAAACCTACAGCTTTGAATAATTATAATAGCTTTTTCAAAAATAGTTGTCTTTGTAATTTTATATAACTTAGAAATTTATGATATTGTAAAAATTGTCATAAATCTAACTTGGAACTATTGAGCCATGTTAAGATAGAGTCGTAGCACTATAAAATTGGTTCCGACTATGTGCATCAGTGAGATACTTTGTTACTATGATGAAAAATTAAATAACTCATAGCCATTAAGAATATGATTGTAAATATCACCAATTAAGTATGTGCTAAACTGCTAATAAGTATGTGCAAATAATTTAGTAGGATCATGACATATAATAAATGCCCCCAACCAATTAAGTAATGTTTTGATCCAAAATGGATAGCAAAACTGCATGATACTAATTGAGCTACTTCATCTGCTAAATATCACCAAAACTCATTGATTTCAAAACTATTTATCCAAAGGATACAAATAACAAAAAATCATTAAATCATTATATTTTAGCTTCATTTCCATATATACACATCATTATCGACCATCAAAATACACAAGAATATTTAGTAAATTAAATATCAAACACTAATCACCATCCTCATTAGTGATGATATGACTCTTACTAAAGATGGAGAACAATCAATTTAACATCGATCCTAATTAAAAACTAATCCTTTTAAGACATGCATAATGAATTGTTATATAAAAGCATTCAGACTTTTAGTTTTGTAAGCACCATACTCATGATTATTTATATACCCAAATGTTAGGTTTCATAGTACAAGTTTATCTCACACATCATATTTAGAAGGGTTATCATTTTCTACCTACCATATGCATTAGTTAGCTTCATATATTTTATTTATTATCATCTACCATGACAATTTCACCCAAACCAATAAATAATTAAAATCTTATCTCAAGTTTTATTTAATCACCAATTATCATTAATAATAACACAAAATAAAATAAATATATTTATTCATAAATAAAAACTATTATCACATCACATATATCAATTTATACAAATTTCAGTCTACATGTTATTTTTGTAAAAAAATATAGAATTTTTTTTAGTGAAGAAGGTTTGAGAGTTATTTTCCTAACTCTATATATTAGTATTAATCTTGTATCCCTTACTTGCTTGTGGAATACATAGAAGGTGCAAAAATCACTTTAAGATTTAATTATTGCATGTGGCCTTGTTTGTTGAGTGGAGAGAGAGAGAAAGGAATAAATTAGAGAGAGTAAATTTCTCGATCTTATCACTTTTATATTCGAGCAACTTTGCATTACTTTAAAATATAAAAATCATGTCTTTCAGAAGAAAGTTATCACTTTGATCTTCATCTTTTAAGCTTGAGATCGTGCATCTAGAAAGTGATCATGATTCTAGATTACATTTAGATCATTTTATAACACAAATTCACACTAATTGTAATGACCACAAATTGGACCTAATGACCCCGTAATACAAATCCACAATTATAATGACCACCTTGGTCTTCATCTTTTAGCATGCATTCTTGGTCGAAACTCTATCTAATTGGTCATGAAAAATTTTATATGCCAAGATCATACTAACTTGTTAACACAATCCTTCTACTATGTAATACATTCTTTGTAGCTATGATATTATTATGGAGTCATAATCATACTTATCTTGTAACATTTATATAGCTATGATATTAATTTTATGTCATAATAACCAAGCACCTCATTATTGCTGTCATGGTCATGTCAAAGTATTGCGACTTTAACTTTAATATAGCTCAGTAGTCTTAAATCAAAGTCATAAACTTGATCATTCAAATGTTGAGCCACTAATGCTCCTTCCATCATTTGCAAGTTGAATAATCGCCTCAATAAATGAACTTTGTTGAGGATGATGGCTTCTCATACATATAGGAGAGAGCCGCCATAAGACCCACAGTGGTATTTTCCTTTACTATGTTGAAAGCAATATTTTTGGATAACAATAATCGAATAACTCCGAGAACTTATATGTCGAGAAGATTCCGGTCATCTTATGTAATATTATCTAGCTTCTTTCCTAAGAAAGATTAATATAGTTTTTTTTTGTACAGATAGACTTCAATCTGCATTTTCAAAAAGCCAAAGTTTGCGCCATCAAACTTCCAAATTTTCATCTTTCCTTCATATGCGGTCATGTCTCCCTCTCGAAGCTAGAACTTCTATATCATTTCTAACTATTCAAGCAAATCACGATGTATTAGAACACCTCAGTCAACAAACTAGAACCACCGACAAATAGTAACCTCACTTAGAATATCCTAATCCTTATAACCTCTGATACTAGTTATTGAGTAAATAACACAATTTCTTGTCTACCAGATTTATTAAAGGAGTATGAATAAGCAAATCAAGTAACACAAACAATATTTAAGTGGTTCGACACAAAATTATCTACTCCAAGGACTACTACAGATCTTTCACTGAAAGCAGAAAAAATATAATGTTTACCATGCTCTAAAAAAATTACTCTCAATTTTATATCAATTCAACTCTTCTCAAATTTCTCTCACTTAGATATGTGTAAGATAAAATTTTTCTCTCTACACAACATCTTTATCTATAAAAAAAATAAGATGGATATAGCCAAAATTAGGCTATAAAACAAAAAAAATTGATACTTGGTGGTCAAATTTTTTTGATAATTTGAAGCCTCCATATTTGATAATTGAAGTCTCCATCTTTGACTATTGGAGCCACCATCTTTAACAAAAAAAAGCGGCATAACAAAAGGAAAAGGAAAGAAAAAGTAGTGGGCAGGTAAGATGCATCCAACCTAGTAGGCTACCCAGTAATTTAAGAGTTAATTGCGAGAAAGATTCTCAATGAATGAATCAATGAGACCAACTACAATAAAGGATAGCAAGTTTAAAATATTTCCAGACTACGTGTTTTTATAAATAGAATGGTGGGCTGACCATATCCCTCTCCCTCTCCCTCTCCCCCCCCCCCCCCCCCCCCCTCGCGTTTATTAGTTATCATTTTATTTAAATTATATTAATTATGCAAAATAATGTATATATTAGAGTGCTTGTGGCATAAGGTTCCCAGGTTGAAGGCTTGTTCAGTGCTGCCCACGATATGCAGAATGGTATTATGGAAAAGTTTCCAAGATGGAGTCTATATCCTATGTCAGCTGGAAATTTCAAGCCTACACCCAGTACAAAATGATTTAGGAACCTATATTCTTCTAAGATATTTGACAGGGCAAGCTATAAAATTTTCCAGCTCTCTAATTTTTGAAGAAGCCCCTTCGGTATGCGATAAAATTTCATCACCATACCCCAATCCTAGCAGCTCAAATTAGCAGAATTTAGGAAAAAAAAAATTCCAGCCTTGGAGCTTTATTATATTGCTGGAAATTTCAGTAATTCAAATCCAAACTTCCACGAAAAAATATGACTAGGAATTATCAGTATGGAGCAATCCAAACCTGTCCAAATAAATAGAATTCATTCATGTTGGTTCTTGGATGTTATAAATTAAAACAGAATACTAACAGGCAAAGCCCTAATGCAGGTAGAAAAAATATTAACTTACTGCGAGCACAGACTAACTTTCAGCAGGGAGAAATCACTGCATTATACCATAACTCGGAAATCCTAACACCAAGTATTTTCCCATGGACTAAATTAACAAAACTAATCATGTTCCCATTTTACAACTACTCGAAGTTTGATTTCCGGTGCGTGTAACAATACTAAATTTCTCGTACAAAAAAAACAATCTACTTTAAACACAATCAGAAACCTAAAAATATCCGAAATTACCTAAGACGAAGCTATATCAACAAAATGAGAGATTACAAAAATGGTATCCCTCTTTCTACAAGTGTGAGAGAAGAAAAATAATAAATTTGAACAGTGATATATAGAAGAAAAAGAGTGGTCGTTTACATGACAAATTCCGACCGTTGGGAGAGGCAGAGGCATTGAATGGTAGCATCCAGATCCAGCTCAAGCAAGGGGCACAGCCGACAAGTAGAAACGGACTGGCCGGGTGCTAGTAAAGCTGATCCGAGCAAAACAATAAAACAACTAAGTTTGAATTTCCAAGATGTACCCATGGGTTATCATGCGTGTTTGAAGTGGTAGTGGGCCTTGAAGTGATACCCATGACCCACGATTTCATGGGAAGTCTATGGGGTGGACCTATATATGGAAGCCCTGCAATAACAAGATTCATGCATAAACATTCCTTTGAAGAATTCAGTTTGGATATGTTGGGTGTGACTTACATACTATTTTAATAAAAATATAAAATAAATGATAATAAATGAAAGCGTATGATGCACATATTCTAGGTATTACTCATAGACAATTTATTTAAGTTGATGAAATAATAAGAGAAAAGAATGTGAGTGATACTCACATTATCTTTGAATAAAAAAATAAAATGAAAATAAGTTGATGAAAAAGATGGAACAATATATTTTCCACCAATTCCTTCTAATTATTTTATTCTCATAAACCATTTATTTTTTTTTGTCTGTGTGTGTGTGTGTGGAAATGAAGCAATAAATACAAAAGCATAGAGGAGAAAGAACAAATAGGAGAAAAATTGTAAGGGGTTATTACTCGGGTCAAATATAAAATAGTAAGAGTTTTTATTTTTTTTTTATTTTTTTTTTTGGATAACCAAGAGGTTCAGAGCCCACTTACGTGGGCCCCTACATCCCCTTGGGCCCCCGGAGAACCGAGCAGGTAAGAATTCCCCAGTACCCCCCCCCCCCCCCCCCTGGTGAGACTAGTAAGGGTTTTTATTAGTTTTATATGTGGGAGTGAGTAGTGAAAATTTATGTAATTATATGAATTAATTATTTTTTGGATTTTGACTTGTTTTACCCATGATTTTTCTTTGATGAAATAGTTTCATTATGTAAAATTCTTAGGGTGAAATTTATGTATTTTCCAATTTATTTCTTTATTTAAGTTGACATAATTGCCAAGATTGATCCAGAACAAGGCATAACCTAACAAATCATATCATAGCTTATTATTATTACTCGAAAAAAATATTACTGGAGAGATTTGATGTTGAGAAATATGATGGGAGAATCAACTTTGGTTTGTGGTCAGTACAAATCAATAATTTATTGATTCATTTTGGGTTACATAAGACATTGAAAGATAACTAACCCCAAACCTCATTAAACATTCTGTTGGAATTGATATTTGTAAGTTTGTTGATTAAAATTGGGAGGATTTATATTTGAGAGCTTTTATTACCATAAGACTATTTTTGATAAAATTATCCTAGAAAATGTGTGATTTTTCGAACCAAAAGGTTTTGGAAAAAAATTTAGTTGGTGAATTAAGCAAAGAATCTTTCAAATTGATTATGGATAAATGAACAATTTCACACATTGCTCATGGAGGAGGATATGAGAATCTCAAATCAATTAAGTATTCTCAATTGGCATCATTTTAGACTTATAGGTTTTAAAAGTGGTAATTTTTTATGAGGATAAGGCACTGCAACTTATCTTATCTCTTCCAACTTTCTATGAACACACAAGGAGAATCTTAACAAGTGGCAAATATATGGTAATTTATCAAGAAGTCACTATCAAACGCCAATATAAACAAAGAAGGCTTGACAATAAGAAATATATTTAACAAATAAACATGCACTAGTGGTCAAGAAATAGAAAAACTTTAGAAAAGTGGTGTGTTTGGTACGTGGACAATCATGTGTATTAAGTTATCCAAAAGATTGAATAAATTCTACAAAGTGCTCTGACTACCATGACAAGATCATGGTATTTCATGAAGATATCTTCTAAAGAAAAATATAAGCATCCTCATGGTATGTTCATTATTTGGCATGGAAAACAGAAAGTATTACTCTTATCAATTCCATATTTACACATATGTATCTATTTCACAAATTTATGCAAAGTGTGTGGTTGGAAGATGTTGATGACCAAAAAACTCATGAAATATATTTTGCATACTCATTATGGTGGAGTATGGTTCTTGATATACAAAATATAGCATTTATCAGACAAAATCAATATCTTAGTTTTTATTTTTTAAGTAGAGAATTATTGGTTATGATCCATGTTGTGACTTTGTGAGGGTACAAAACATTGACAGGCAAGTGTATCTCAACCAACATAGCTCTGCAAGTATACGAGTCATTATTTAGCATGTAAAACAATGAATAATACCTACAAATTAAGTTGATTTTGATGAAGTATTTGCCACAATAGAGCATTTTTTAAAATGAATTCACAAAAATATACTTTGGAGGAATTGTTGTGAAATTTGGTATTTTTAGTGTAAAATATGTATCTTGGTATAATTAGCAAAAAGAATAAGAGTGAATAGTCATTAAGCCATAGCACTTAATGTGCTACTATTTGATTATGCCTTCAAGTACTTATAAATTAGTTTTGATATTTATTCTTAACCAAAATGTTAACCAATTATCATGGAAAAAAGATATCAAATGGGATATGGTGTGTTGTCATTGCCCATTTCTGTGTGGCCCAGTCATGCCATTGTGTTGTGCATATGCTTGGCGTGACACGATGATAAAGCAACAAGCCCGACATGACTCAATTGGCACTTGGTAGTGTCAAGTCATTTTGAGTCATTTTGGTTCATGTTAGTTTTGGGTAGAAATTTAACTAAACTATTTGAAATTTAAAATTTTTATCTAATTATTTATTAAAAACATTACTTTCAAATGAATTTATAAATAATAAATACTTAAAAATATTGATATCTGCCTCAAATAAAAAAAAGTGATTAATGCAAAAAAAATCATTATATTACATAAACAAAAACATAATATGATACATACACACATATAATATATGCTAAAGCATGACTCATAAGATCAAAAGTGCATAATAACATATTCAATAGAAATAAAAAAATAATAACAATATGGTAACATATGAAAAAATTAAAAAAAAATCTCGCAAGTCACCAATATTGTATATATGGTATGGTAGTACAGATGCAAGTCATCATCATCATATATATGTTTGAATGTATCGCTAATGGTGGCCTCAATATTCACAATCTCTATATCTAATAAATTATCATTTTGCTAGCAACTCAATACTTTATCATGAATATATAATATTGAATCTTCTTAGTTTTTCATGCATACAAATACCTATATGATATATGATTATAGTTTTGATCTCCTATTTAAAATAATATTAATTGCAATTAGAAAAAATAAACTATGATGCTATGCTAGATACCAAGGGGGTTAGTAGATTAAATGTCATCTTAGATAGCAATGTGTTGGGTTTTTATGAGTTGGGTAGACTAGGTTGTTTATTTTGTTTATTTTATTTTTTATAAGGCATGAAGTATGGTAGACCAGATACATGGGATAAAATTCCATGTTTTATTTTTGTTATTAAATAAAATAAAAAAAAAGTTTTTTTTAGCTGTACGAAAAGAATCATCTTTTCACTATCTCAAAAAATAGTTATGTGATTTTGTTGGCATGCATGTGTTGGGTTTGTCATTTTCATATATTTGGATTTGAGTTCTAGACACTAAATCTCAAGGTTCTCTCTCTCTCTCTCTCTCTCTCTCCTCTACACACTTATGAATACTATAATTTTTATTTATGTGATTGTGTTTAAATTGTAATATGTAGGGTTAATATGTGGATTGATGTGTGATTTATTTTCTATGCATTATGTGTGCATATTATATTTATAATCACAATGTCTCTATAATTTCAATGTGTGTAGCATGGATATTATTGGTTTCTATTTTTATTTGTGTACAAAAGTATATGCCACAATGAATTAGAGCTTGGATAATTTTGAAGAGTTAAAAGTTATAGACAAAATCTTATCTTCAGCATAAAAATAGTTATGTCATCACGTTGTTAATATTGAGCCATAAATTCAACGAACTAACTTTATCACATAAAGAATAACATTGAAAAAGATATAGAACATTCACCCCAAAATCTTATGTTTATATATTTGTATTGGATTTTTCATTTCTATGGTTTTATATCATATAAAATATAATTTGGTTTAAAACATAATTTTTGGGTATATTGTGCTTTACGTACTACTAGTATGTGTGAAAAAATCTAGCATTTATCATTCGTTTTGGCATTATTGTTACATGAATTTTATTTTCACTAGATATATTTTTCAGACTTTATTTTAGGTTTTTCTTAATTTTGAGTTGTTGATTATTTACTTTCGTTGCTTGATTAATCAGTCATCATTCCTAGTAATCCGTGGTTTCAAATAAACTACGATCCAAACATCCTACCACAACACATGGGATAAGTGAATTTGTATAATATCTATTAACTCAAAATATCTAAATTCTTATTATCATCATGTGATAGGATAAAGTAGTAATCAATATCAAAGTATGAAGACAATTCAATCCTATTTGATAGACTACCCTGACATATGTCTCTAAATAACTTAATGGAAAAGACATCATTTCAGAATATGGTGACCAAGTCGTCCAAACTCAGAACCTAGAGTTATAATTTTTAAATAAGTTAATTAATTTTTTATGAATGAGACATTCAAGATGGTGTTCCTAGTTTATGCACATGGATATGTATGTCAAAATATTTTTTACCGATTTAGCCTTAACCCTAGTATCGATACAAGAAACCAAGTAATAATGAGATTGAATAGAGAACTAGTATTTTAAATACTTATTAAAATGTTGTTAATATTGTGTGTGTGTGTGCAATGCAAGTAGTGGCAGTTTACATAGATGAATATATATTCATCGTGTCATAAAAAATATTTAAATTTTCTATAAAAGAAATTCTTGTATCTCAATCAGAATCATTTTTAATAAGTTCATCACCATTACTATTAACATAGTTGGATATTATATATTAGTAGCTAATACATTACTCCAACATCTTGTAGGTGTAACTACAATGGTGTCTAATATTTGTTTAAAATTAGTTTTAGACTTATTGAAATACTTGAGACTGCTAAACTCTTATAATCTATTAGGTGCCATATAGTATTTTTGTAAATTTTTTATTATTCTAATGCATGAGAAATAACTTTTTTTCTTATTTAATAAAATAACTTTTATTATTCTACTAAATACTTTAGGCACCCTATAAGTTCTTAAGGATTACTTGTCATTGCCCACCATTGTAATGATGTGCATCACACACTAAAGATGAATTCCTTGTGATATTCCATATAACATTGATCAAAATTAAGAACTAGTCTTTTTTTTTGAAAATATGTGCAATGGACTAGCATTTAAAGTATTCATACTTTCTGCTTTATATGCATCATACTCACAATGATTAACATATCTAAATTTTGGGGATCAACATTTATATTTAATATTTATCTCATGCATCATAATCAAAAAGGTTGTTATAACCTTCCAATCATATGTACGAGTGAACATCATGGTTTACCTATCACCTCCCATCATGATAACCTCTTACAAACCTACAAATAGTCAAAACCTTAATTTAAGTTCTATTTCGTCATTATCAATCAGTTTTTATACATAAAATAAATGAAACAATTAATGCATTCATAGTTAAAACAAATTATATCACATAATTAAAATTACACAAACCATAGGTCATACTAATTTGATATACATTTTCAAATCTATCACTAGAAGCAAAAGGTTTAGAGCCCCAAACCCCAACTCTAGGGTTGACATAAGTCATGCATCCCTTACTTGCTTGTGTAACTTCTAAAAAGTGTGAAATTCATTTTTAGGTTTTGTAGCTATCATGGAAATACTTATTATGAGTGGGAGAAGGAGAAGGATTGAGATATTATCCAAAATTATGTATCTCACACTTTTATACTTAGACAGCCTTTCATTACTTTGACTAGGAAGATGTCACTTTCCAAAGAAAGTCGCAACTTTGGTGTTCATCTCTTTAGTATGAGGTTGCAACTTTAGAAAATAGGTATAACTCTATTCAATTAGAGGTGTCAAATGAGTCCAGCCATGCCGATATGACCATTATAGTGTGCTATTGCCATGCCACTATGTTATCCCAGGCATGACATGGAATAGTTGGCTCGTAAAGAGTAGGGTTGTACCACACCATGTCAGGTAGCCATGCCTTCCCTACCTCACCTATTATGTAAAAATATAATGGGTGGGATAGGGGAAGCCTAGCTTCCCAAATATGATAGCCTCGTATGTAGTATCCATCTTACATGGATAGTTTTAAAAAAACACCCTACCAAGCAATCACTCAATAGGACTAGACCAATGACCTGAGAGTCAATCATAGCTGGTCTCGGGTTACCAAGCCAGTGTGGACGATGCCACCAAGCCAACATGGTATGAGCCGTGCCATGGGTCGGCATGGTCCAGGACCAATCACAATATTGGATCGTGACATTCCACAGGCTATGCCCAGGTTGCCTAGCTTGGTTGACATGTCTATGTTCAACATATTGATATTTATGTAACATAAAATTATAGTACTAGAAATGACCACAAATTAAACCCAATCTTTCAATAACTCAAAATTATTGTGTTGGAAATGACCATAAATTGGGCTTAATGTCTCTATAACACAACGTTATTGTGTTATTAAAATAGTCTTGGCTTTGTACCTTCATTCATTTATAGTACATAGAGGGTTGTGGTGTTGTGAAGTTTCCATGGTACGAAGATAGAATCTAATATTATTATATAGTCATGGTACTACGTGGAAACCACAACATAGACAATTAATCTTTCTTGTGTTGGTTGTGGCCATAGTATCATGGATTGACCAAGATATAAAAGTAACATTTCATATCGCTTGAGTGTATGTGGCACTGTGAGTGGCCATGACACTAGTATTTTTTTCTCTCATATAGCACATTACAACCATTGTGTTAGGATGTCATGACATTGCCACATAGCTTTTGCATATAATTCATAGAGTTATCTTTTTTTAAGTATAAGAGTCATGCTTGAGTATAATATTTAGTGTCTTAAAATTTATGGCATTAAATAATTTCCATGAATTTGGCATGGAGTAGTTGTAGTTTTGTAATTTTCTATACCATAAAAGTTATGATATTATAAAATCATTGTGGCTATTATTTGAGATACTGAGCTATATAAAGATAAAGTCATCATACTAAGAAATTGACTATGACCTTAAGTACCAGTCAGGATACTTTGTTGTTATGAAAGAGAATTAATATCGTAATTATTAAAATTCTATAAGCTTTTTTTAGCTATGACTCCATAAAAATATCATATCCATTGAGTTTGTATTGCATGGTAAAAAGATTGTGCTAATGAGTTTGGTAGATTCATTATTTATAATAACTTCTCTAAACCATTTAGATTTAGTTTAGGCCAAGAATGGATATCGAAATTAAATGAGACTCAATAATCAATCTCCTAAACTAAACACCTCCAAAACTCATTGATTTGACAATTATTTATCAAAACTCTCCAAAATACCAAAAACATAAAATAAATACAAATTAGTTCAATTTATATATATGCATATTATTATTCAATACGAAAATATACAAGAATATTTGATAAATTAAACACCAAACAAATTTCCACACTAAAACATATTTTTATCATTGAGCAATAACTTCTCCTCTAAAGAATTATTTATCATCACAATGAATTGTTACAAAAAGGTTTTAGTATTGTAGGGTCTGAATAATTGAGCAACTTCAAGCAAACTTTTTGATTATCATGGTAATGTTTGATTTCAATAACTATACTTGTGGGTCATTAGATGTGTGTATATATTAATGTAATGGGTATAAATATTTTTTACATCACACATGCTAAAATAAAATTTTTGGGTTTCTTCCTTAGTAGCACTATGTTTAGCACCCTTAGCTAGACCATCAAAACCATTTTACTCCATTGGAGATCACTGATATCCACATAATTTTTTTAGTGTACTATTTTACTTCTTTCTCATTGGTCTCTTCATTTTTTCGTATTTCTTTAGTTATCTTTGTCTTTAAGGTTGTTTCCTCAGTTGATACAATGACTTTAGTGAATCTTGAGGTTTTTTCTCCACTCCAATATCCATTTTCATGCTAGATCCCAAGAGTCCCTGTGTTGAGTACTATCATTACTTTTTTTTAACTTTTCTTTTCCTTTTACTTTATGTATTTGCAAAGTCATGACCATTATCAAAGTCATAACTTTGTCTTGTTCCTTTTCCTTGTAATTTTCTTTATGTAACTTAAGAGTCATAGTATTGTGTATAGCCATAGCTTTATCCTTATGCTTATGATCGAATATTTCCTTCTATTTTAGCTAAGTCAAGGTGCTAGGCACATCTTTAGTTTTTTTTTATATTTCCTTGGTCATTTTTATTCTAGAACACAAAAATTATAAGTGGGCACATCCACAGCTTTGTCTTTAATTTTTCTTTCCATTATTTCTATCTCAGCCTTGTCTATTTCATTTACATCCAATTCATACATGTTGTCTTCATTCATCTAATAATAAAAAATCTCTCCACTAGAAATCTACTTTTTATTGCAATGTGGTATGAGTAGATTGTTATTTCTCTAACACATATCTCATCATTGTCTAGACCTCATAAGTCATTTAAAATATTAAATATTACTTATTCCTTACTAACATAGAGAGTGAACTCACCCTTCATGACATTAATAAAACCTTATCCCATTGCCAAAAATGGTCACCCCAAAATTAGCAACACATATTAATCTTGCTATATATTCAAAATAATGAAATGTGCTAGAAAAAATAAAAATATCAACCATGACATATACATCTTTGATGATTCCATATGGCTACTTAATAGTCCAATATATTATTTGGAGTGAGAGAGACGTTTGAGTAGAGGTGTCAAATGGGACGTGCCGGGCCGGCCCGACCCATTTTTTTTCATGCCCGACCGTGCTTTCGCGTTGGGCAGGCACGGCACGGTTACTGTACCGTGTTGTGCCTGGCCCGGCACGGGTTTGTGGAGGGTTCAGCTCGGCACGGGCCCGCGGCATGATCCGCCAGGTTCGGCCCATTTGGGCCGAACCCTAAATTAAAAAAAATTAGGGTTTCGGCCCGCGCCGTCATGCCGAACCCCTAATTTTAAAAATTTATGGTTTCGGTGTGTCAGAAACCCTAATTTTTAAAAAAAAAATTAGGAATTGGGTGCACCCGAAACCCTAATTTTAAAATAAATTAAGGTTTCGGTGCCCGCGTAACCCTAATTTAAAAAAAATTAATTTCGGCAAGGTACCGTGCCGACTGGCCACAGTACCATGCCTAGCCAGGCACAGCATGAGGCCCGATTGGCCTCGGCATGATTGTGCCATGGTTGGGCACGACACGAGCCAGGGCATGAAAAATTTCAATGGTGGGCCGGCCCAGGCACGACCGAATCGTGTTATGCCTCGTGCCGGGCCGGGCCGGCCCGGCAAGGTTGACACCTCTATGTTTGAGTAATTTTTCTAAGATTTAATATTTGTGCAATGGATAAGAGCATCAATTTGACACTTGATCACAACTTCCTTGATGTCTTCTAAAAGCTTTTGGGCACTTTCAATTTCCTCAGAATTTTTTTTTGAATAATGACACTACTCTTCTTGGTCATATTCTTGGTATAATATATCTCCAACTTTTTCTTACTACTCATTATATCTTTCATAAATTTAACATAATTTACCATTTGGGCAAGAATTTCACACGAACAATATGTTCACTTTTAATTTTCAAAATATAAAATTTTTTTGAAGTGTTAATCTAATGTTCTTTTTCTAAATTATTGTGAAAATCAAAGATTCATTAAAAACTTACCTTTGACTTCATTTTGATCTATTTATTTCTCTTCAGGATTTCGAGTAAGCTTTATTGACTCCTCTGATTCCCTATCTCCTTTTTTGTCATGTTTGAGTGAAACATGGTTTTGCACTTATTTTTACGTTATCCCTTTATTATGTGTTATGGGTTCATAGTTATCATTATTCTAGTTCTCTTTAGTTGGAGTCATAGTTTTTGAGAAAGCTGAGGCATTGTTACCCCCAAAAAACTCTAGAATCCGCTTGTTCAACATAATTTTATAACTATAGAATTATGATTCTTGGATGAGTCACTACACTTTGACCCCCAAAATATCCAGAACTATTTTATTCATAGTGTCTTTATAGTTCATCCTCACTTTTAAGCAATATTAATAAATAATTCTTTGGATTTACTTTCATATCACTTGTTTTTCTATAATAAATTTCACCCCATCACCCACAATTGATTTTCATCCTTCATGATGGTTGGTAATCAAAACTACAACCCCTTGATTCTTGTAGTTCACCACATTTTATTCATCATGTTTATAAAAGATTGTCAAATATGCTATAGCCCACTTTCATAGTTTCCATATGAAAAAGTTTTGTTATTTCTCATGATCAAATGCTGATGCTTTGGGACATTGTTGTTGGGTCCAAATACATACCGTTTGTTCTGCATTTGATTTGTCTCTTTTATTTGATAAATGACATTCGAGTTTACCAATTCCTATGAATGTAAAGTAGTTATCTTCCTTGATATTCTTCTCTTTTTTTCTTGAGCATCAAACTTTCTCAATAGAGTTTCCATCTTTGCTTCAATGGTAGTGAACTTATCAAACTCTAATACTCCGGCTTGTATTTTCCCAAATATGTGATTCATTAGAGCTTAGTAGTTATGTTTGACTAGCTCATAAAATAAATGATATACATTCTCTAGTAATTTATTTATAATAGATCCTTGGGCAGCAACATCAACTATACACATTGTGGTATAGTTCAACCATTTGTAGAAAGTTGAGACTTGAATCCACAACTCAAAATTTATACTGAGGATATATCCTCAAAAACTCATAAAAATGATTTTATTCATAATATAATTTCTCATACTTTTCTTGTAAGAATTAACTTGCCTTGCTTTGAAGTAGAGCTATAGTTCCACCAGCCCAATACGACATTGTGGGTAAGGCTAAGGTCATAGCCATTCTCGACCATCCCAAATGACGAAGATGCATAGGTCGTGATCTTCGTCATTACTTGACGGCGGACGATGGCATGACCCCAAGTGCATGGCTGTGACAGTGATGGGTGGCTAGTTTATGGGTCAGTCATATACAATCGGCCACGTGGTTGATTGTTTTTTAAAAAATAGACCAGCCCATGATGGGGAGATCAAATTTTTTTAGGGTGACTACCCGATGGGGACCCCGTTGGTCAATCTTCTAGGCTAGTTTACCATGTTGTCGGACCAGGAACATGGGCCATACATGGCCCGACATGAAATATAACTTCATGCCGGCCTGGCTTGAGGCACGATTCTAGATAATGTCATGCTAGGCCGGGCACTATTGAACCGGGCTGAGCCATGGGTCGTGCCCAAGTTGCCTGACCTATTTGACACCCTCAACTATGAAGTTGAGAAATAATTTGTGGTAGAAATAATTTAGTGAAAAAAAATCAACACCAATTCTTCCCAACTTTTAATAGAATCTTGAGGTAATTATTAAAACCAACTTAATGTTTTATAATTTAATGAAATAAAATAATTATAAACTTATTGTATCTAAGTCAGCTTCATTCATATTCATAATGTTGCATAAATCCAAAAACAATACGATATGTTTATTAGGATCATTTGATGCCCTTCTACTATATTGGTGTTGATAAACTATAGCTATTAGACTTAGTTTCAACTCGAAATAATTATCTTCAACTGGTTACAAATGAATCTTAGAATAACTATCCAACACTAGGAGCCTCCAATAATCCACAAAAGTACTATAATGGATAGGCTATCTAATGGCTTTCCATTACCTACTTAGGTCTCTTTGTTACTTTCAGTGCCCTCTATAATTTATTTGTCAACTCTTTGTGTAACAATAATAATTTTAGTTCTTTCAATTTATGGGTCTAGAAGATATAGCTTAGTCCCAAAGCTTTGACTTATCAAAAAGGTTGCTAAAAAAAGGAAATACAATATAAGAACACATATAAAACTAGATGCAATCATCTACATTCAAATAAGTTAATACTACTTAAGTTTTAGATTGAAAATATTTATCACATTTAATGCTATCTATATTAGCAAAAAAACTATTCTTTTCACAAGAATAATTATGTCAACTCATGTTAACATACTAAATTAAATATTTTCAATAATTATGCACTAAATTTGTTATGACTTTGTTACTCTACTTAATTTAATTGGTTAGATGATATCTCATGAGTTTATTAATAAGAGTCTCTCATTAACTAAAATCTACAAGTGCACGTTTCATATAAGTAGAATAATAAATTTTCATCAAGATATCAATCACATATAAATTATATCAGTTATTATTCAATAATAAGATAACCCATTTTCAATAAAATGAATACTCAAAATAATTAAAAAATCTTATGTCCATAGTTTATTTATTTAATTCATGTGATGTCATTAGTCGCTAGACATATATTATGTTGGATATAGAATGAAGATTGAGGTATTGTGCAATGATTCCTTTTTCTAATGATATATAAGGTGGTTGTCACCTTTAAGTTCGTCCCGATGATTGTCTCCTTGTAGATGTCCTCTCTATACATTACCACTAAGATAGATAGATACAGAGATAAATTGACAAATAGAAAGACAGACAAACAAACAGACAAACAGATAGCAAATAGATAGATATATAGAAAAATAGACAGAAAGAAAGATAATGAGATAGACAGAAAATTACATAGATAGATAGATAGATAGATAGATAGGTAGAAACATAAACAAATAGATAAATAGAAAGATAGACTAATAGACAGACAGCTAGACATACATATAGACATATAGATAGACAGACAGCTAGATAGAAATAAAGAAAGATAGATAGACATATAGATAGATAGAAAGATAGACAGACTAATAGATAGATAAATACACGAAATGATGGATAAACAAATAGAAAGATAGATAGTCAGGTAGATAGATAGAAAGATAGACAAACATATAGATAGATAGATAGACAGTCAGACAGATAGAAAGATAGACAGATAGACTCACAAATAAAGAGACAAACAGATAGAAAGTCTGATAGATAAATTGAAAGATATACATATAGATATATAGAAATACAATTAGGTTAATAGATAGATATATAGACAAATAGATAAATAGACTGAAAAATGGACAGATATATAAACAAATAGATGGACATATAGATAAATAGATAGGTAGAAAAACTCATTGAAAGACAGATAGATAGTTAGATAGATAAATATATTGATAGAATGATAGACATATAGATAGGCTAAAAGACAGACAGAAAGACTAATAGATAGAGAGATAGACAAGTAGATTGACAAAGTAATATATAGATAGATAGAAAAATAGATAGATATATAAGCAAATAGATAAACAAACAGATAAACAAATAGATAGATAGATAAACAGATAGATAGACAGATAGACTATCACAAAGAAAGAAAGATAGATAGACAAATAAACAAATAGATAGACAGATATATAGATAGACATATAGATAGACATACGAATAAATAGACAGATAGATAGACAGATAGATAGACAGATAGATAGATAAACATATAAATACATAGATAGATAAATAGATAAACAGATAGATAGATAGATATATAGACAAATAGGATGATAGATAGATAAACAAATAGAGAGACATACAAATATATAGATAGATAGATATAAAAACATACACATAGATATATAGATAGACATACATACACACACACACACATATATATATATATATATATATATATATATATATATATATATATAGAAATTAGACAAACATATAGACAGAAAGATAGACATATAGATAGATAGATAGATAGATACACACACACACACACACAGATAGATAGATAGATAGATAGATAGATAGATAGATTTTCAGATAGACAAATAGATACTCAGACAGATAGATAGATTGATAAAAATATTGATTGATAAACAGATAGATAGATAGATAGACAGATAGATAGATAGACAGATAGATACACAAACAAATAGACAAATAGATGACAGATAGATAGATAGACAAAAAGATATTTAGATAGACAAATAGATATATAGATAGATAGACAGATAGATAGACAAAGTGATAACTAGATTGGTAGATAGACAAAAAAATTGACATATATATAAACAAACAGATATACAAATAGATAAATATATAGATAGATAGATAGAATGATAGGTAGATAGATAGACAGATAGATAAAATGATAGGTAGATAGATAGACATATAGATAAAATGATAGGTAGATAGATCGACAGATAGACATATAGACAGATGGATAGATAGACAAATAGATAGATATACAGATAGACAAATTGACAAATATATAGACAGACAGATAGATAGAAAAATAGATAGATCGATAGCTAGATAGAAAGATAGATAAATAGGCAGATAGATAGATAAACTGAAGAAAAATAGAAAAATAGACAAAATGGCAGTTAGAAAGACAAACAAATAGACAAATAGATAGAATGACAAAAAGACACATAATCAGATAGACTGATAGATAGATCTAAAGATATACATATAGAAAGATAGACAGATAGACAAATAAATAGATAGACTGATAGATAGATAGACAAATAGATAAATAGATAGATAGATAAATAGGCAGATAAATAGAAGTCAGATAAACAAAATTAAATAGAAAAAAAGATTTTTGAATACAAAGATACATAGATTGATAGATGGATAGAAGACATAAAGATATACAAATAAATAGTTAGACAAATACATATATAAACATATAGATATGTAGATAGATAATCAATAGGCAGATATCATAATAGTCAGATAGATATATATAGAAATATATAGATAGACTGAAAAATGGACAGATATAAAAACAAATAGATAGACAGATATATAAATAGAAAAGTAGACAAACACATAGATAGTCAGATAGATAGATTGATTGATTGAATGATAGACAGACACATAGGCAGATAGACAGACAGAAAGACTTATAGATAGACAGATAGATTTCAGACAAATATATAGATAGATAGACAAATTGATAGATATATAAACAAACAAATAGATAGATAGACAAATAAACAAATAGATATACAAATAAACAAATAGATAGACATACTGATAGATAGATAGATAGATAAATTGCATATAGATTATTAGATAGATACATACATAGATAGATAGATACATTGACAGATAGACAGATAAACAGATAGATAGATAGACATATATATATATATATAGACAAACAGAACGATATATAGAAAACAAAAAGATAGACATACATATATACAGATAGATAGATAGATATAAAAACATACAAATAGATAGATAGATAGACAGACATCTATATATATAGATAGATAAATAGGTATATAGAAATTATACAAACATATAGATAGAGAGATAGACATATAGATGGATAGATATATATATATATATATATATATATATATATATATATATATATATATATATATATAGACAAATAGACATATATATAGACAGATAGATAAATTGATAGATATACAGATAGATAGACAAATAGATAGACAAATAGATAGATAAATACTCAAACAGATAGACAGATTGATCGACAGATAAATAGATAGCCAGACAGATAGATAGGCAGACATACAAACACATACATAGATACACAAACAAATAGACAAACAGATAGACAGATAGATAGATATACAAAATTATATAGATAGACAAATAGTTATATAGATAGGCAGACAGATAGATAGATAGATAGACAGATAGATAGATAGACAAACAAATTGATTGATATATAAACATATAGATAGACAAATAGATAAATATACATATAGATAGATAGAATGATATGTAGAAAGATAGACAGATAGATGGATGGATATATAAACAGATAGACAGATATACAGATATACAAATTGGCAAATATATAGATAGACAAATAGACAGCTAGAAAAATAGATAAATAGATAGATATATAGATAAATAGATAGAAAGATAGACAAATAGACAGATTGATAAATAGATAGATAGATAGATAAACAGAAGACAAATAGAAAAATAGACAGAATAGCAGTTAGAAAGATAGACAAATAGACATATAGATAGAAATATAAAAAGACAAATAATCAGATAGACAGATATATAGATAGAAAGATATACATATAGAAAGATAGATAGATAGACAAATAGATAGATAGAAAGATAGATAGGTAGACAAATAGATAGATAGATAGATAAATAAATAAATAGACAGATTGATAAATAGATAGATAAATAGACAGATAATTAGAAGTCAGATATATAAAATTAAATAGAAAAATAGATTTTCAGATAGACACATAGATAGATAGATAGAAGACATATAGAGAGATATATAGATAGTTAGATAGATAGATATATATATATATATAGACATACAGATATGTAGATAGATAGTCAATAGGCAGATATACTAATAGTCACATAGATAGATAGACAGTTAGATTAATAGAAAAATAAGATAGTTAGATAGTTTGATAGATAGAAAGATAGATAAATAGATTGATAGACAAATAGAAAGATAGACAGATTGATTGTTAGACAAATAGATAGGAGATAAATAGACAGATAAACAGAATAAATATAGACAGATAGAGAGATAGGTAGACAGACTAATAGACTGATAGACAGATAGAAATATAGATAGATTGATACACAAATAGACAGATAGATAGATAGACAGATAGATAGATAGATAGACAAATAGACCTATAGATAATAGATAAATAGATAGACTAGCTAGACATATAGATAGATAGACAAATAGGCAGATAAAATTATACACAAATAGATAGATAGACAAAAAGATAGAAAGGTAGATAGAAAGATAGATAAATAGACAAATAGATAAATAACCAGATACACAAATACAAAGATAGACTAGATAAAAGATAGATAGACAGATAGACACATAGCTAGATTGATTGATAGATAGTTAGGTAGATAGATAGATAGTTCAATTGATCGATTGATAGATAGATAGATTGATTGATAGATACAAAGATATATAGATAGATAGATATATAGATAGATAGATTAATAGATAGACAAAAAATAGACAGACATGCAAAAAGATAGATATATAGATAAATAGATAATTAAACAAATAGACAAATAGATAGACAAATAGATAGATAGATAGATAGATAGATAGATAAAAAAATAAATAAATAAATAGATAGGCAATTAGAGGTTATACATTGACAGATAGACATTTTACTACAAGAAAATATTGATTTAGCTAGGAAATTTTAGCTAGGTATCAATCCCTAGCTAAATTGAGAGAGATTAGGTAGGAAATCACAAGGGATTTATTTTTTTTCATTAAAATAAAAATTTGCAACTGATTAGTGACTGATTAGTGATAGAATAATTTCATAAATCTTGTATCATAAAAAAATAAAGAATTTAGTAATGGATAAGTGACGAATTAGTGACGGAATATATTCATAAATTCTACTAAAGAAAAGTGTGGAATTTAGTGACTCATTTAGCAAAGTATTTTCCCCAACCAATAAAATCTAAAATTTAGTGACGAATTTAGTGATGGAATTTCCATAGCTATTAAAATCTGAAATTTAGCGATTGAACTTCACTAGCTAATTACATATGGAATTTATTGATGGATTTAGCAATGAAATTTTCCTTGTAAATAAAATTCAAAATTTTGTGATGGATTTAATGATAGAATTTTCTTAGCCAATAAAATTTAGAATTTAACTACAGAATTTCCCTAGCTAATAAAATCAGAATTTAGCGATGGATTTAACGATGAAATTTTCCTTGCTAATAAAATTCGAAATTTAGCGATGGATTTAGTGATGGAATTTCCCTAGCTATATAAATCCGGAATTTTATGATGGATTTAGCAACAGAATTTTCCTAGCTATTAAAATTGATAATTTTGCGATGGAGTTAGCGACGAAACTCCCTTAGCTAATTACATCTGGAAATTAGTGATGGATTTAGCAACAGAATTTCTCTATCCAATAAAATTTTTACAAAATATACAAATTATTATTTAAATTAATTAATAAAGATATTTAAATATTTCTATTAATGCATACTTTAAATAATTAATTCTATAATTATAAACATTTTTTAAAAAATTTCAAATAATATATGAACATACACAAATATTTGTATTAATAAAAATCTAAAATCATTATTTGTATGATTATACAAAAAATATTTACAAAATATATTTACAAAAAATATTTACAAAAAATATTTAGAAAAAATATTTACAAAAAATCTAAAATCATTATTTGTATTAATAAAGATTATACAAAAAATCTGAATTAACAATTAAACAAGTAAATATTTATATTATTAAAACTTAAAAAAAATTGTAATGATTATAATAAATTTTTTAAAAATTGTTACTAAAAGATTTGGAATATTTGAATTATAAAAAAAATCATATTTTTTTTAAATTTAAAATATAATAAATTGATAGTTAAGAATAAATAAATTAATGGTTTAATTACATCCAAAAATTTTTAATGAGTTATAAAATAAAATTTTTCTAAGTACTTATTAAAAGAATACTTCAAGTATTTTTTTAGGGTTTAAAAAAGTTTTTCAAAATATTACTAATGATATTTTTTGTCTTTAATACACTAAAAATTAATTTTAGCTTTATTAACACTTTTGAAAATCACTACCAAATGACCCTAATGTTAATTTTAATTTATGTTTTTTTTACCTCTACTAAAATTTCTAAGAATTAAAGGATTGAGTAAATAATTATAATAAAAGAAAAGAAAATAAAAAATAATATTTAATTTAAAATAAAATATGTATTCTCAGAATAATAAATAAATAAATAATTAATTAATATTTTAAAATTAATACAAGTTAAACATGATTCCGACGTTGTTTATGCAGTGAGAAAACAAGTTAAACAAGTTAAAATAAAATATCGATTGACTTTCAAGTGAGAAAATGAAAGGAAGCAAAACCCCAACGATGAAGAGAGTAATGGTTCATCATGCTCTAGTTCTACTCTGTCTCCTCTATTTGGCAATGTAGAAAAATTTTAGTGAGAGTTGATTTATATTGCCTCTGATGTAAGCATTGTTTTGGAATTTTGTTTTTGCATTCCTTTTCATAATGCTTTACTGATTCAAGTGCTATTTCATGTAAGCACTGGACAAAATTAGATTTCTCTCTCTCACTAACAAGAATGTTATAGGTGAAGGTGATGATGCCAAGCTCGAGATCCATGTTTGCTTCCTTGCTTGCTTATTTTGTTCATGGAAATTGATTTTCAATGGATGTGCATTTAATCCGGGTGTGAATGCAGATTAAATTGAATAAAGAGGAAGATTATTTTTATTCATGATCATGTCTATGGCATGACGAAAAAGGATTTGATCAAGAACTTAGGGATATTGCCAACCAGGAACTTCAGGTATTCACTAAAAATTTCTCATAAGTTTGTAAATTTTTTATGGATGTAATGAAGGATAATTGGCTAGCAGCATTTGTAGAGAAAATGCTGACTGGTGGAGATCATAATCTGATCGTCCAATTTGGAGTTGGATTTTACTATATGTATCTTGCTGCATATTATGTGGAAGTTATTAGCAAACATAACGAAGACAAGTAGTAAGACATCTGAGGCCATGTATTCATGCTACAAGATTCTTTTGAAAATCGCTCTTCACTTTTTCATGGTGGTATTTCATGCATGTATGAGAATCAATGGTAGATGGAGAATTTTCAATTTCGAGGACACATGGAACGAACCACTTGGGAGGGGAACTGAAATTAGATTGCATCTAAAAGATGAAGCTAGGGAATAGGTTAATGAGAGCTAGTTGATGGTTCGTGTATATCCTGTATGCTAGTTTCTAATTATCCATTTTGAGTATTAACTATCAACTTTTTGGATTTAGGAACATGTAAAAAAGTATTCTGAGTTCATTAAATTTCTAATTAATATATGGGCAAGCAAAGATGTGGGTGTAGAGGTTCCTGGAGATGATGATGAGTCAAATGAAGAAGATGATGATGCATGCATGCGATTGATAAAAAAAGCTTTTATGTTCATCCAGCCATTTTTAATGATCAAGCATGATTTTGTTCTTCCATTGTAGAAAGCATTTCTAAGAAGGAATATATGATGGTTAAGGTGGAGGATGTGATTAGGTGAAGATCATGAAGAGGAAGAGGGAAAAGGGAAATCAAAAACAAAAACAACAAGGAAACCACATACGAGTGGGAGCTTCTAAATGATGTGAAGGCAATTTGGCTTAGGAATCCAAGGGAGGTGACAGAGGAAGAATACCAAAAGTGTTATCAATCTTTGTCAAAGGTAAAGCCCAAGTTTGTTTATAGCATTCATTGTTCTTCAGCTCATTCAATTTTTTTTCAACAAGATTTAAGCGATGAAAAGCCTACAGCATGGAGTCACTTCACTGCAAAAAGTGATGTAGAGTTCAAGGATCTTCTTTATGTTCCTCAAAAAGCTCCTCATGATCTGTACGAAAGTTTTTATAATACCTACAAGGCCAATTTGAAGCTATATGTGAGATTGGTATTTATTTTTGACGAGTTTAATGAATTGCTGCCTAAACATTATATCTTCTTGAAGGTAAGCTTTTTTCATAGCACTGTTCTCTGTTCAAAATTAGTGTGGCCATACAATTGGCATGAATTTTTGTGCAAGGGCTTGTTGATTCGAATATGTTTCTGCTCAATGTTTCTTGAAAGATGCTGCAACAACATGGCATCCTGAAAATGATCAGAAAGGTGGTTGACATGATAAACAAACTCACAGTGGAGGATCCCTTTGAGAGTGATGATGATGATGACAACCAAACTGTTATTGTTAAATTGAAGAAATTCAATCTCTTCCATCTTCAATCTCCATTTTTTTTATTGTGAACCTACTATGTTGGATTTTGTTGAATGCTAGGTACAGCTGTCGACTCATCGTCTAGTAATGCAAATAGGAGGGGGCAATATGCAAGGTTTTAAAAAGAATTTGGAAAGTAAATTAAATTGGCATAATGGAGGATGCTACAAACAAAATCATTTGGCAAAGCATATGCGATTCATAAGGTTGGTTAGTATAATATTTATAATATATCAAATAATGGTGTTTTTATAATCATGTTCGTAAGAATCATTAAAATTAATTTTTTAGATGTGATTTTTCATATTATATATGTTTCATATAATCAATTTAGTAATGAAGATTGACTTAACTAGTTTTCTCCTTATTATAATATATATATAATTTATGAAAATATATTAAAATATTTAGAAGATTATGAAAGTTTTATATTCTATGTAAGTAAGGTGTCCTAAAAATTCTAAGTCGATGTTAGGTATTATTGAAATTATATATTTTTTTGTTGGATTCAAGTATTGGTTACTAATTTGTGATATATGAATACATTAATAATAAAATTAATAAAATAATAATTAATAATTTAGATTGAGTTATAGAAATTTTATTTTTAAAATTTTTTATGATACGATGAACATGTACTTACTTATATATACTCTTACTAAATATATTATATTTAGGTATATATGCAATATTAATTCTTTTTAATAAATATAGTGAACACTCAATTTTGTCATAACTATTAAGATTGAAAGTAAATATTTAAAATATTAATTTTTTATGTAATATCTATATTAGTTGGCATCTTGTACGAATACTAATGTAAAGATGAAAGAAATAAAAAATATTATTAAATACATATTCATCTGCATTAATTAATTATAAAAATATGAGTAGAATTTGTGAATATTTAGATAATTTATTTAAATATTATAAAGATAAGTATAAAATAATTATTGTGAACTTTCAAGTATGGAGATTAATATCATATTTAGAGATAATTTTGTGATTCAGTTATTTGAAAGCAAATGATGAGGATGTTCATTGAAATAAGTAAATTATTGAAAAACTTAAATATTATGTATTATTATATTTTATTTAAAAGTGATATGAAAAAATAATATGCTGAGCTTGGCATTCTTCTTATGAGTGATTGATTTATTGTTTTTTCTAGTATCTAGTATAATATCATAATTTATTTTTGTTATGATTATGAATATGATTTGAGATAGAAGCATAGTTGTTAAATTGATATTTGAATTAAAAATTGGAATAATTGATTAGTAAATCTCGAATCGAATCAAATTGTAAATTAATTTTTTTGTGATTTTTTTACGTTAATTAATTAATAGTTCTTATCGTCGGTAATTTTTTTTGGTATTTTAGTTTTTAATTTTTGGTATTTTATTATTTTTTTACGTTAACTTCATAATATTAAAGGTTTGAGTTTTTTTTCATGTTAATTAATTCTTGATAATCAGTATTAAATCGATTCGTGATTCAGCAATTTAGTTGTTAATTAATGCATGTTTTTTATTCTTTTAAAGAGCTTGATTGTTTACTCTCTTAATCGTGAATTAAATCATGAATCGTATGATCTTGATAACAGTGAATAGAAGAATACCATTATTATCAAATATTATTAAAATTGTCATGTTTAAAAGATTGCGAATATATATGATTGAATTTTAATGATAAAATAAAAGAGCTACAAGTGAGTGTTAAAATATACAAATATAATGATCCTAACTAGATGGACTAACCTTAGTTTAGCATACATTTCTTTAGATTTTCTTTTTTCAGATTTATTTTTTTAGTTGTGTGTTTTTTTAATATTAGCTTGTAATGATATGTTCGAGCAAGCATGCTGCCTGCATTATTTGTGGTAGGTAGTTGAGGTTGCTCTCTAATCCTGCTTATTGTCTGGTGAAAGGGCTAGGGCCGGTTGCAATCTATTTCCCATGATAGCAAATCCAGGCTAGTCTAGGTTAGCTGTAGGCTGGGACATGTACTAGATTCTCCCTTGCTTGGTCATGTTGGTTTTACCTGACATGAATCTAATTTGAATGGTTTAGTCTGTCCATCGAGCTTTAATTGGCTACATTTTTTGGTAATGTGTTGTGGTTGATGGGGGGCAATGTGTTGACCAAGCATAAAAAATTTGGGCTTTGTCGGTCCATTATGATCCAGCTGATGATTCTACCTTAGAGTTTAATATTTTGATAGTATTACTCTTAAAAGTTGGAAATTCAATGTCGGATGAGTCTCTAACCAGTGTTATATTGTCTTTAGATGAAGATATTTGTCAAGTCACCATGACATAGTTTTCAACAAATATATGAATCATAAAGATTTATTAGATTATCAATAATATTAGGAGTATTCTCGTTTAGTCATGTTTAACACATTTAATTTTAAAATTTTTATGATATCTAGTGTGTTAATCAATTGTCATGTTTAAAAATAAGGTATATTTTATTGTCAACTTCAAAAATAAGTCAGATGTTATTGTGATTGTGAATGGAAGCCATCTGCTCATCTGGTATTAATACTTGCTACTTTAAAAATGTGTTCCAGTCATTAGTATGTTTCTCCTAGGAGGTGGCGGATGAGATACTTGATTATATGCTATGGATTTAGTTTTGAAAATCATGTCTTAATGCATGCATATGAAACACACTTTCAAGCATGCCATTGTGCTATTTTTCGAAACTATTGTTGACCCATGCATGTCCAACATGATCAAACCCATGCATGTCCAGCAATGGGATGACTTGGGTCATGTTGGGCTATGTGATCTAGCTTGTGTGCCACAAATGGGTGCGATAGTTGACATGACATGACTCTCAAAACTTGCTTGTGCATGTTGAATTTGGTGTGGGTCATGCTTTGTATTGGGAAAAAAATTCTGACTTGAGTTGGCGTATGAAACTAACATATCAGTTTTAAAAATAGATCATGGTTTGATTGGGTAGGAATGGTCCAAGTCAAGGCTAGCAGTTAGCCTGTGTCGGCTTGCCTGGACTTCACCTTGGCTAGCTAGGGTTTGAGTCATGTCTCTTAGGGATCACTTTTGCCTAATACTTGGATTGTGCTGTGGTTTGTCGTCTCATTCCATCTTATACATCTATTCAAGAAAAAGTATTTATGTCTTATTGATTGTGTCAAAAGAAAATATGAGTGAGGACTATCAAAATTCATAATATAAAAAACTTGTGTACTAGTAGATTTAAAGATAGTGAACTAGCTTTTTTTATAAAAAAAATTGAGGATGTAAGTCAAGTAAAATTTAAATTAAATAAAAGGAAGGATCATACATAGAAATATATTTGTATCCTTAATCAATGATAATTAGATTTTGTGTATTTTTTGTAATAAAACTACTAATATAGAAATATAATGATAAATATTTTTTGTGATAATTTAAAAATGTCATGACATTTAAAATTTAAAAGAATAAATGTTTGTATATGTGATTTATAAAAAAAATTTAAAAAAAATACTCTATGAAATGGGTATTATACATGAAAATTGATTGAATCTTGGGAAAATGAATATGCTATTGAAATTTATAATAAGATGAGTGTTACATGCATATCTAGTGAAATTAGTAATTAATGAAGAACATGATAGTAGTAGTAGTAGTAGTAGTAATAATAATAATAATAATAATAATAATAATAATAATAATAATAATAATAATAATAATAATAATAATAAAAGTAGTAATTATTTTTTACTTCAAATCTAAAAGGGTTACTTTAAAATTGATCAAATTCAATTATATTGAATAATGGTTAAAGATTTAATAAAACATCATATATATTAATTAATAGATGAATATATTATTATTTTTATTTTAATTTGATTATTTATCCAAGTTTTCATGAGGTAAAAATACTTATCTAAAAAATAGTATTTATTAAAAAATTGATGTAAAATTATTTGATTGAGTGAGAAATAAATATGTAATTTGTGTCGGATGAATGAATTGATAAAAATTATAAAATGATAATTACATTTGTGTGATGTATCAAAAATAAATATTTTATTATATTTATGCACTCAACGGATATTTTTATTCCTATAATCACAAAATTTTTATTTAGATTTATAAACAAATATAATAATGAAAGAATAAAATATGTTTTAAGGTATTTTAGATTATTATTAAGCTATATAATGATGCAAATGAAATTTATGTTTTTTGATTTTTTTTTAATGTTAATTTCATCTAGAAAATTTTCAAATTAATTATGAGCATTTTATAATATCACAAATAAAAAATACTGGAATTGAAATTGTAAAATTTGTGTTAGGCTTTTGTATTATATTATGTTGATTTGGTGCTATAGAATGTTGTAAATGTCTTTAATATGAAGAATACATTAACAAAAGTTATTTTCTAAAAGCTATAATTGTAAATTTGATTACAACTAGTTAACATGATTAGATGATTTACTAAACAATTGGAATTATTTAGATTCTTGAGAATATATATACAATTATTTTTTTAATGTTGATAGTTGACTCAATTTGTGATAAAAAAAATTTGAGAAATATATTTACTTATTTTGATTAGGTAGATAATTTATTAGTAAAATAATAATATAGAAAAAAATAAGGAAAATTATATAAAAGGGTTGTGATATGAAAATAATTAAGAATCAATGCTCAAAATAAAAAATATAGATGAATATATAATTTTTTTTCTTGTGTTGCCTAAGCTTGTGAATAAAAAATAATTTTAAAAATATATTTACCTATTTGATTAGGTAAATATATTTTAATATTTAACAAAAGACAAAAATAGTTTTTTTCAATATACTATTTTTGAAAACATAAGTATCTACAATATATATGTTAACATTTTAAATGTATATCTTGTATACATGTATAAATGTATTAATATGTATATATTTTATATATGTTTGTATGTATAAACATATAATATATATATATATATGTATGTATGTATTAATATGTTTGTTTTTTTTTATTTTTGATTTTTTGTTTTTACATGATGTAGATGAGTAAGAGTATATTTGGGTTATTATTTTTGAAATATAAAAAGATTAGATAGCATTTCTTAATTATTTTCAAATTTTTTTTGGATAATTTTTTCAAAAAAATGTCCAACATTAAATATATATTTTTATTCTAGAACACACTTGACTATTACTTTATATATTCACTCTTTTTCACTTCACTTTATTGATTGTTTACGTATAAAATTGAGCTTTTATGAAATGCATTCACAAGATAATGAAAAATAATACAAAGATATTTGTGAAGAGTACAATAGAAATGACTAGAACTCAAAAGGGTGATACAAATCATTAATATGAGCTGAGATTATAATTAATAAATCTTTAAGTATAGTCGAATTTATCTTGAACTAATGATTATTTTATTAAAAAATAAGAGTCATGACTAGCTTACTGGTGATTTTTATAGATGTGTAATGAAAATGATGAATAACTTTAGAAAATAAGAAAAAAATGATAAAATTAATTAATATATGATTGTTTAAGGATTACTTGTAAGTGAGTTTGTTATTTGAACCTTGAAAACTATAATTTATTTATATACTATATTTTTAAATATATTTTATTTGATTCTTTGTTCTTGAAATATTAATACATATGATACAAATGAATGTGAATTGTTTGTTGAGTTTTATCTTTTATTTGGAAGGTTTCCAATGATATTTTTGAATTTGTATTTCATTAAATAAGAAAGAAAGTAGAATATATTTGAAATTTTGTGATACTAATAGTTACAACATTGTAGATATTATAATAAGTAATTTTGTTATATGAATTTATGATTTTTTATCTATGCATATTGTTGTGATTTAATATAATTTGTAAGCTTTTTTATGCTATATTGTTTGGGAGCATATAGCATACGTACACATTATGTATAAATGCAGCAGCTATGGCGGGAACCGTAGTGACCGCGGGAGTCACAGCGATAGTGGGAGTAGCAGTAATGGTAACAAATGTGGTATATACGTACATATAATACTATAGTATTTTATTTACATATATACTGAATATATATGTACTTGGTATATATGTACGCATAATACTGCAGTTTATATGTACATATACTTCAGTAATATATGTACGAGTGAAATACTAATATATATTACATATATACTGCAAAATTATATATTTATCAAAATATAACTTTTTTTATTTTAAATTGACTGAGTGGTTTAAATTTCTTACAGATATGATACCACATTGTTCCTCATACAAAACTTGTATAAATGATGAGATTTTTCACTAGACATTATGTGCCGTGACTTGGATAGCTTTGTCGTAGTAGAAAAATGGTGATTGGAGGAGTAGAGGGATAGAAAGCAACAACAATGAATGGATATATTATACTTTATGTAATGTCGGTAGATACATTGATGAATAAGATGTAATAAAATTTTGTTATTTTTTTGTTTCAATTATGTAAAATATTGAATTAGAATAAGTTATTAAATGATTTTATTTTTGTTTATTATAAATTATTTATAGTTTTAATTTTTATTCAATTTGATATAAAAATATTAAATTATTTAATTAAATAATTTTAAAATAAATTAAATTTTGAAAATAGTTTTTAAATTAAAATAGCTAGGGAAAAATTCATTGCTAAATTAGTAAGGGAAAATTCCCTTGCTAAAAATCTCTTGCTAAATTAGCAAGGGAAAAATCCATTGCTAAATTATATAGGGAAAATTCCCTGGCTAATTTAGCAAAGGAAATCTTTATTTTAGCAATCGATTTTTTTGTCACTAAATTTATTTAACTAGAGACAATTTCCATCGCCAAAATTTAGTGACCTACACTTTAGCTTGGGAATCATCTATTGTTATTTTCATTTAGCGATGGAAAATCTCATTTAGCTTGCTAATTTAGCTAGGGAATTTGTCTTTTTTAGCAAGTGATTTTTCCGTCACTAAATTTTTAGCTAGGGACACTTTCCCTCGCTAAATTTTAATAATGAGCACTTTAGATAAGAAATTGATCCGTTGGTAATTCGTCGCTATATCCCATTTAGCCACAGAAAATACCAATTTAGCTAGGGGATTGTTCCTAACTATACGAGATTTTTTTTGTAGTATTTAGAGAAATAGACTGATATGCATATACACAAATAGACAGATAGAAAGCTAGTCAAATAGATAGATAGATAGATAAACATGTAGATAGATAAAGAGATAAATTGATAAACAGATAGATAGATAGAAAGATAGAAATATAGACCATGTTACTACAAGAAAATATCAATTTAGCTAGGGATCAATCCCTAGCTATATTAAAAGGGATTAGCTAGGGAATAACAAGGGATTAGTTAAGGAATAGAAAGAGATTTATGATTTTTTTTTGAAAAAAAAAATAGTTAGGGATTAGCTAGGGAATAGCAAGGGATTTATGATTTATCTTTGAAAAAATAATAGCAACGAATTAGCAATGGAAAATTTTTCTTAAATTCCGCTCAAGAAAATCGGGGTATTTAGCGATGGATTAGCGATAGCTTAGTGACGAAAAATTTTCGTAAATTCCTTTCAAGAAAAGCAGGGAATTTAGTGACGGAATATCTCTCTCTAATAAAAGCCTGAAATTAGCGACAGATTTAGCAATTAATTTTCTCTATGCAATAAAACCCGTGATTTACCGACGGATTCAGCGAGAGAATTTTTCTAGCAAATAAAATCCTTGATTTAGAGACGGATTTAGCGACAGATTTTCCATAGCTAATAAAATCCGTAATTTAATTACATATTTAGTGACAGATTTTTCCTAGCTAATAAAATCCAAAATTTTAGCTACGGATTTAGCGATGGATTTTCCCTAGCTAATAAAATCAGTGATTTAGCTACATATTTAGCGACAGATTTTCCCTAGATAATAAAATCAGTAATTTAGCTACGGATTTAGCGATGAATTTTTCCTAACTAATAAAAATTGTATTTTAGCTAGAGATTTAGCGACCAAATTTCCTTAGCTAATAAAATCCATAAATTAGTGACGGAGTTTCCCTAGAAAATAAAATCATTAATTTTGTCACGGATTTAGCGACAGAATTTTTCTAGTGAATAAAATTTATAATTTAGCAATAGAATTAGCGACGAATTTTCTCTAGCTAATAAAATCCGTAATATAATGACGAATTTTCTCTAGCTTATAAATTCCATAATTTAGCTACGGATTTAGTGACTGTATTTCCCTAGCCAATAATTAATTATTTAAATTTTATTTATTTATTATTTGTTTTAATATTTTATTTAATTTTGTTTTTTAAATGTATGTTAATGATCTATAGATGACCAATCCTTGAAAAATATATTCTCCTCGTAAAATCATAAAAAAATTATATTATAAATTAATAATTTAAAAATATAAAAATACAAAAAACAATTATTTATATTAATAAGGACTAAATTAACTATTTTTATGATGTATTAATTTTTTATAAAATTATACAAACATTTTTTCTAAAATTTTAAAATAAGAAACTTAAAATTTTGTATTAAAAGTAACATTAAATAATAAATTCAAAAAGTATACTAATTTTTTCTATATTTTAAAAATTAAATTAACATATATTAAAATTTCTTCTAATATAAATGTAAATTAATTCATTGTATAATAAAATAGAAAATATTTTCAAAATTATCTAAATTGACGAATCAACTATTAATAATTAATATTATTATAAGTAAAAAAATTATTATTATAGAAAACATTTAAATAAATAAATAATATAAATTTTGAAAATATTAAATATAATAAAAATATAATTTTTTTAATAAAGGTAAAAGAAAATAAATTAATATTTATAAATAAATACACAGATGTTTTCTCTTACAAAAATATATACGAATTAAACAATTGAGTAATATTTTTACCATTAGCTTTTAACATTAAGTTTTTATTAAAATAATAAATATAACTTATTTTAATTATCTTCTCTCTTTAAGTAATTTTTTGAATTTTAAAAATTATTAATGATATCAAATAATATGAAATTTTATGTCTTTAAAATTATTTCATATTATCTTCATAAAAATTAATATGAATTCTTAAAAATTTATAACCATAAAATATACATTTTTATATATTTTTTAACATTAATAGTATTTTATAACTTTTAGTCGAGTGACTAGAAGACAAATCATCTTTTTATTTATGTCGTATTATATAGAGTTTATTAATTTTGTACTGATTTGATATTTTTTATAAGGTTAAACATTTTTTTAATTGTTTATATATTTATTGTTTAATTAATATTATAATAAAATATTGTAAGGTGTTTATTTTTCATTTGTACCTTGCTACATGCACATTAATTTTGTTGAAAAAATTTTGATAGTAAATACAATTAATGAGTCTTTTTGATTATATATATATTGTTTATTTAATGTTTAAATAATTAAAAATATAAAAATTTTTTAATATTTACATTCACGTCGTGACGCAATAATCTTCAACAACAAGTGAAGCGAACCTCTGCATTCGGCCATCTATCCCTCGACACCGACACAGCAACATATAATCGAGGTTTAAGTTTTAATTTTTATTTGATTTGAGGTATGTTTTATACATTTATTCTTCATCAATTATCTTGATTAAGCTTATGCGTTTTGATTCTATTATTTATTATTTCTGAAAGTCTTCTCCTTTATCCACCGTGGTGTTCTTGGATTGCGTATATATACTTAATCATATACATACCTCATGCATTTGTGATATAATGCATTGTCATTGTGTGGATTTTAATGGTGCACAGTAGGTATGCCGAATTAATAACTTCTTCCATATACATAACTACATATTGTATAGAAAAATAGTATACATAAATATATGTGTGTTTTATATAAGTGTGTTTAAAAATAACTATATATATATAACTATAAAAATAGTTTACATAAACTATTTAAACATAACTATATCTATATAACTATAGAAACAGTAAACATAAACTTTTACTATACTTTATAAGTAATTTATAAAAATTGTAAAAACTTATAATTATAAATGAAAAAATATCTAATACTAGAATTTAAAGTATTTTAAATCCTATGAAATTTAACAAATCAAACTAAGCACATCACAGCCCTTGAATGAGAATGCCCTAGAACCGTGATAATAAATCCTCGTGCAATGTCATCATTAAATTATTCCGAGTTATTATAAACTCATTATTTACTCATATCAAATAATTACTTCTCAATGTTGTCTGAGCCACTTGTATTTATTGTATGATCAATAATTGAAAAGTAAATTTACCCATCCATTTATATTGCACCATAAAAGAAAGATTTATTATGATTCATATAGCTAGAATGATTTATATTCATTTCATGCTAGCTTAATAGCCACTGGAGGGATGACATTTTATAGGTCATATGAGGGTTGATTATATTCATTCTAGCACCTTAATTTGATTATGTTTCTAATTTGAACCAAAGAAAAGAGATTATAAATTTAATTTGAGAAATAGATTTAGTCACTTACATGATTTGTATGCCATACTATCATTTTTTTATATATTATATCTTAAATTTTTAATATTTCTAAATTGTTTGTAGGAATGCAAGTCGACAGGTTAAAAGCCAACCTAAACCCAAGCTAAATCCTACACATCAACCTGCATTATGTTAAAATCCCTTGTAAGGGACTTAGTATAGAACTATTCATCATGTATAATGAAAATGATGAATCAAGGTTTTATTGTAATTTTGTATGGCACAACAAAGAAGCTTGAACAAAGAGACCTTGCATATGATGTCGCATAAAGGAATTTTGTAAGTTTTCGAGTTGATCACATAGCAATTAAGAAAATATCAAAAATAAATTAGTGATCAAGAATAATTATTAGTCTTGCAAAGGAGCCAAAAAAATCCAAATTATTGATAGAAAATAAGAAAATGAAAATAGAGTAGCCTTATAGCTCTTAAATAGCAATTACATGCATAACAAAAAATCCAAATCATTCTAACCTTCAAATATAAAAAAAGATTAGGCTTGCATCTCTTAAATTACAAAACAAAATAACAAAAATAATTTAATATTATGCATTGATACCACTAAAAGTTAGGAATATTGTTTTGTGAAGTATTTTCTTAAATTAGTTCAATTTCAGAATTTTATTAAATAGATTTTATTGACAATGAAAGTAATATTCTTTATATTTTGTTGCTTCCAAAAATAGCACTAACTTTTATCTAACTTTGCAAAAAAAAATGGAATTCCTCCACAACAATAATAATAATAATACTTAATATTTTCATCCTTAATCTACACACACACACACACACACACACACACACACACACACACACACACACACACAATGGATAGTTATGTTATGGGATCCAAAAAAAATATCTATGATTAAGGTTATATTTTAGTACCTAAATTCGGATACTCATTATTATCCCAATATAAATAAAAAAAACATTATGCATAAACTTGTTTTAGCTTACTCAGTATGCAAAAATGAGTTTATGCATATGTTTATGCATACCGAGTATTTATAAACTCCATATGCATATGCTTTTGTTTATGAAAAAAATGAGTTTTTGCATAAACTCATATGCATACTTGAGTATATGCTTATCGTATGAATAAAGGAAGGTAATTATTAGTATAGAAATTTGGAAGACCCAACTCATAAATATTTTGGGACCCCTTAACATTTTTATCTATAACATAATTAAAAATTGTAATAAAACATAATTATTTTCATTTTGGGACCCCTTAACATTTTTATCTATAACATTATAACTTTTATCCACTTTTGATGCACCGAAATGCATCAACTTTGTTTATCTCACAGAAGTTTTTAAAAAAATTTAAATCTAAAATAATAGTTTCAGAATTCAAAAATCAATTTTTGATTCTCATAGGGTTTAACAAAATATACTTCTTCAAAGAACAATGACAAGTTCAAACCCAGGGCTTACACCCATTTAATGATGCCACCAACCATCCAACTAGTAACTTTTTATTTATCTTGAATTCAAAAATCTTTAGCATGATAACTCAAGTAGGATTTGATTATTTTAAGTATAAATATAAGTATAACTATAGGTGTAACTAAATGTATAACCACATGTAACTATATTTATAATTATATGTATTAAAACATAAAACATTATGTTTAATTATATGTGTATAACTATATATAAATATTTATAAAACTAAATAAAATTGTATACATGTATAAATATAAGTTTAACTATACGTGTAACTATATGTATATCCACATGTAACTATATTTATAATTATATGTATAAAAACATACAACATAATGTCTAACTAAATATGTATAACCATATATAAATATTTGTATAACTATAAAAAAGTATATATAAATAAATATAACTTTATTTTTAATTATGTATACATATATGTAATTTTATATATTTGTTTATAACTTTGTACACATTTATTTATATTTACTTATAACTACTTATATGCATATATCTATATATAATTATATGTTAAACTAAATGTAACTATTTATAACTACATTTACTATATGTATCCAAACATATAATTATATATGGGATAATACTATTTTGTTGCACAAAATTGAAATAAAATGGCTAAAGATATAATATCAACAATATGTTAGCACATAGCATAAGAGTGTCCGTTGATCAGGCTCATATATGGTATAAGACAAATAAGGGTCGTACTCTTACCTAATCCCAGCCCTTGGGCTTCAGGCTCAAATATGAACTTATGTATAATAAAAAAAAAATATTTGATAGGTTTGTACTGAAGAACTTATATTTTCTTTTATATAATTCTTCATTCTAACACTACACTTTCTATGTGTCTCTCTCTCTCCCTCTATAATTTTTTCTATCATTCTCTTCCTATTTTTCTTTGTGTCACACTCTCTCTTGTTAATTTTTTTATCGCTCTTCTTTCTTGCTTGTTCTCTCTCTCTACCCCCTCTCTCTCCCTCTCTCTCTCCCTCTCTCTTCCCTCTTTCCCCCTCTCTCCATTTCACCATTTCTCTCCGACTCTCTCTCCCACCTTCTCTCTCCCTCGCCCTCTCTCTCTCTCTCCCCATCTCCCCATTTCTTTCCCCTCTCTCTCCCCACCTTATCTCTCTCTCTCTTCCCTCTCCTCCTTCAAACATTAAATGTCTTTCTTTTTTGCTTTCCTTTCTTGTGCAATATCATACTTTGCACTATTTATCTAGTATAATTATGATATCTATTAATCTTTATTGTGCTAAAAATTATTTTATCTATTAATGTAGATTCTACAAAAACTTTGCCTCGATACTCACGATATTTAATTTTTAAATATTCATTTGTAAATAATTTTATTTTATTATTTATATATTTTGAAGTAATATAATGTTTTATTTATAATAATGATTGGGCATTATTTTTTGTAAATAAAACAGAGTAAAATGAACTCAGATCGTCAGTGGATTTACGGAAAGGTTATTAATGGATTTTTGAATAAAGATTTTCTGACTGGGCTTGAAACTTTCATCAATTTTGCATGTAATCAATCGAGATTGATGGATAGAGAAAAAATTAAGTGTCCATGTAATCATCGCAAGTGTCAGAATATACCTTTTCGTGATGCAAACACTATTAGAATTTATTTGGCTAAATATGACTTTGTGCCAAATTATTTTGTTTGGATTTATCATGGGGAAAGTACATTGACTTTGAATATTGACCAAAATGAAGGTACTGAATCATTTTCTTGTGGTGAAAAATCATCAAACACATATCATAGAATGATCACGGAAGCTGCTGGTGCTGACTTTCATATGGATTACATGGATGAACCACCTAATCTTGAAGCTCAAAAATTTTATGAAATGCTTAAAGCTGCAGATAAAAAGTTTTGGCCTAGTTGTAAAGCACATCCGCAATTGTCACTTGTGGCTCGACTAATAAGCATTAAGTCAAAAAATCATATGTCTGAGAAATTATTTGATCGTGTGACAGAACTAATGAAGGAGATTGTTCCGGATAATAATTTGATCACTAACAACTTTTACAGCACTAAGAAGTTACTATGAGGAATAGGTCGCCAATGAAAAATTTTGATTGTTTTTTAAATGGATGCATTTTATATTGGGGTGGTGATAGTGATTTAATTAGCTGTAAGTTTTGTTACCATCCTCGTTTTTGGAAAGCACTTCGTTTTGTAGGTGCTCGACAAACATTGAAGGTCATCTTTAAGAAGATGTATGATTTTCCATTAATTTCTCAATTATAGCGACTATATGCATCAAATGCTATAGCAAATGATATGAGGTGGCATTCCAAGCATAAGGTTGAAGAAGGGGTTATGCGTCATCCATCAGATTTACCTGCTTGGAAACATTTTAATTATATACATCAAGATTTTGCAGCAAAAAGTTGAAATGTGAAATTGGGTTTTAGCACTGATGGATTTCAGTCATTTGGGCAATCTGGACAACAATATTCAGCATGACCAGTGATAGTGACACCTTATAATTTGCCTCTGTGATTGTGTATGAAGGAGCAATATATGTTTTTGTCAATATTGGTTCCATGGCCAAAAAATCTGAAAGACATGCTGGATATTTTCTTACAGCCTTTTATTGCGGAGTTAAATCATTTAAGGTATGTTGGCGTGAATACATATGATATCTCAAAGAAGCAAAATTTCATTATGCAGGTAGCCCTTATGTGGATGGTAAGTAACTTTCCTGCATATTCAATGTTATCTGGATGGAGTACTGTAGAATGATTCGCAAGCCCATATTGCATGATAAATTCTAATGCATTTAGTCTCAAATTTAGTGGTAAACAGGCATGGTTTGATAACCATCGTAAGTTTCTACATACAAATCATTTATTTCGAAGAAATAGAATTGCATTTCAAAAAATAAAACTATGATGATAGTTGCATCAGTAGTTCATTCAGGAAATGATATTATGATAGAGATTCAGAGTTTGGATTTGAAGAATGTAACGAAAAAGGAAGCTAATGAAAGTAATGGACCAATAGGCAAATTATTTGGTTGGAGGAAACGTAGTATATTTTGGGACTTGCCCTATTGGAAGTCCAATTTAAATCGTCATAACTTAGATGTAATGCATATTGAAAAAAATATTTTTGATAATATTTTCAACACTATCCTTAATGTAGATGGAAAAATAAAAGATAATTTAAAATCAAGACAAGAGCTGAATGATTACTATCGACATCCTGATTTGAAACTGAATAAGGAAATACAAAAATTCCCTAAAGCTTGGTACACACTTGATATGAAGGCAAGAAAGATATTATGTGAATGGGTGAAAACTTTGAAATTCTTTGATGGATATGTGTCAAATATGGGTAGGTGCATGGATATGAAGAATCTTAAGTTATTTGGAATGAAAAGTCATGACTATCATGTATTCATGCAGAGTTTAATACCAATTGCATTCCGTGAATTGCTTCTAGTAAGTGTTTGGAAGGTCCTTGGAGAACTTAGTTTCTTTTTAAAATAGATAACTACAACCACAATCAAAATAGATGACATGGAAAGGCTAGAGAATGACATTCCACTTATTATTTGTAAGCTTGAATGGATATTCCCACCAATTTTTTTGACTCAATGTAGCATTTGCCCCTCCATTTGGCATATGAAGCAAGGATTGCAGGGCAAGTGTAATTCAGAAGGATGTATCCTTTTGAGAGATAAATACATATAATTTTTTGTGTTTTATTATTTCTTACTTTAAGTAATATTGTAAATTAATCTAATTGAAACCTAACATTGTTGTTGTAGGTGTCTTCGTAAGTTGAAATTGAATGTTAGAAACAAGGCAAAATCTGAAGGTTCAATTTGCAATGCATATTTAGTAGAAGAAGCATCATCATTTTGTTCTTATTTTTTTGAGGATCATATCAATACAAAGAATAGAAATGTGCCGTGGAATTATGAATGTCATGTGATGGTAGAAGATGATTCTATAGACAAACCATCTATCTTCAAGTACCCTGGAAGAGCATTTGGAAGTGCAATGAAAAGATATATGACATATGAAGAGTACAAAGCAACCCGTAACTACGTTTTACTTACTTATGAAAAAGGTGCACCATATATTGAATATGTATACCCAAAATAGTTGTAGGTTTAATCATTGTTTAATTTTATCATTAATAAGAATTATTAAAAATTGATATACATATTTTTCTCTCTTTTTATATTTGTGCATTATTTATGTTGAATAGTTAAAATATAGGCAACCAGTAATTATAGATGTCAATCGGGACGTGACGGGCCGGCCATGTTTTCGTGCCGAGTTAGGCACGACACGGTTACTGTATCATGTTGTGCCTGGTCCAGCACGGTTCTCTGGAGGTCAGCCTGGCATTGGCCAGCGTAACGAATCCGCTGGGTTCAGCCCAGTCGGGCCGAACCTCTAATATAAAAAAAATTAGGGGTTCAACTACGTGTCATCGCGCCGAACACCTAATTTAAAAAAATTAGGTTTCGGCATGCCCAAAACCCTAATTTTAAAAAAATTAGGGTTTTGGTGCGTAAAAACCCTAATTTAAAAAAATTAAAGTTTCGGTGCACCCGCAACCCTAATTTTTTTTAAAAAATTTGGTTTCTTGGATCGTGCCAAGGTACCGTGCCAAATGGCCACAATACCGTACCGGGCCAGGCATGACACGAGTCTAGGTTGGCCTTAGCACGGCACGACATGATCGTGTAGTGGTCGGGCAAGGCACGAGCCTGGGCACGAGAAATTCCCGTGCTGGGTCGGCCCATGCACGGCCGAATCATGCCGTGCCTCGTGCCGGACTAGGCTAGCACGGCCCGGTTGACACCTCTACCTATAATTTCAAGCAATGATATCGATTATATGCTGGAAACTGAATTTGTGAATTGGTTAAAAAATTATGTGAGAATTATTAAGTTTTAAATTTTTGAATTATTTAATTTATCAGTATCATTTATTTGTTAATATCATTTTTTTTAATTTATGTCACAGGCAATTGATCCTTCAAACAGAGATTCAAATATTTTCATTCAAAATCTAAGTAAAAGCTCGTTTAGATATGTGTCAACCTATCCTGTGTATTTTATTAATGAATATAAATTTTACACATTCGGACACAGTTCTTCTAAAACAACACTAAATAGTGGTGTATTCATTAATGACTCAGGTTATACTACAGATTAGATTGATTATTATAGTCAACTAAAAGAAGTTATTGAGTTGGAGTATCATGGATTCAAAAATAACATGATTGTATTATTTAAGTGCGAGTGCTTTGATCCTACACGAAATGTGGGCACAATGATTCATTCGGATTATAAGATAGTGGATGTTAACCCTAAACACAGATATAATCGATATGAGCCATTTATTATGGCAGTTCAAGCAGCTCAGAAATATTATTGTTCATGTCTGAGTTTATCTCGTGATAATAGAGATTGGTGGGTAATTTGCAAAATTAAAGCTTGATCAAAATTTGAAGTACCAACATCACAACAAAGAAATGCAGACTTAGATATTGCACTGGCATTCTAGGAAGATGACATAAATAATATTGAGTCTGTAAATTAGATGAAGATCCAAAAAATTTATGTGACTCAAATGGTTGCATAATAGTAATTGAAGATGATCAATTTCTATCTGAAAATGAGTTCGAACTTCTATCGGAATCAGACGAAATATCAGAAGATCTATTGGAGGATGATAGTAATGCCGATAATTAAATTATTATAATTTTATTATAATATTAAACTATCAAAGACTATTTATATTTTGTTGAAATCTATCAGTGTGTTTTTTTCAAAAAATGCATGCTTGTTCATAATATCTCTATTATTTATTCTATGTTTTCTTTTGTACAGTAGATGGTGCCTAAAGTAGTTGGCCATGGTGGAGGTGGATGTGGACACATAAATGAACCAAATTCATCTAGTATGTTACATCATGTTGCAGAATCAGTACTATCTCATAGCCACAATATCCATACATAAACATCACAATCACCATCTTCATTTCTATCACCATCACTATCATTGAGACCCTACTATCACCTTTATCACATGTAAGCACACCATCCATTGTGCTTTCTGCAAACACTTTTGATCCATCTCTATCTTCTATACCATATTTTACACCGATAGTTCATCCATTTACAAAACCAACGACATTATCAAATGTTGAGATTGTAGATGACTTGAAATTGAGATTGTAGATGAGAGGTAAAACAAATATATAAAAATGACTTGAAAAAAATATGTAAATGTTACTATTAGTTGTTTTTTTATTATTATGATTTACGTGTTTTTAATTTTATATATTTATTCATACAGTTTTATTCTATCTCACATGTGTTTGAATATAATTACAAAGTCTTTCAATAAAATGGATGATTCTAAAGCATTCTCCTGGAAGAAAGTTTCTGAATCGACAAAAGAGTCATATTTTAATAATTTTCAAGTAAAAATAATAAAACAAAAGCATTTAAAAATAATTATCTAATTACTTAACTATTATGTTGGTTATTATTCAAGCAGTAAATAATTATAGTCTTGTTGTTAATATAAATTCTTTTGTGATTTTTCTTTATATAGAATTAGTTCACATGGGCACACAAATTTGATTAAAAGTTAAAGTCATTATGAAAGATCAAAGCTACTCAACAATATTCTGATTTTGTCCATAAATTGAAGAATATGAAAGAAAGGCTTCATTTTATATCCGAGGATGACTGGCCTGAGTGGCTTAATTATTGGCAGGAGCCAGATGTGAAAAAAAATCAGATTTTACCAGCAAAAATCGACGAAGTGAGGTAGTTGGACTATTCAAAATCTATGGACTTACAGGAGGGTCAAAGTCGAGCATTGAGCACGCACAAGATTTTATACAATTTTAAATTTCTAAACATTTATATATTTAGTGGTTATCCTAATAGTCCAATTAATCAAATCTCTGCATGGTTTTATTAATGTTTTTAAATTTTTTGATCATTTCTTTTTTTATGACTTAATAAAAACATATTCTAGGCTAGAGAATTGGGTCGATATCCAAATTTTTATGAGATTTTCATGAAGATCCATGTGAAAAAAGTGGATGGTCAGTATGTTGACAACAAGTCTTAGATAATTGCTTTAAGAATTTGTTATATTAATTAGATTTTATAAAACTAAGTAAATTATGAAAATTGTTTGGAATGCAAAATATTTATTTTATATTTTATATATCTATAATAGTTTTTTTCTCTATTTTATATTAGGACCTAATGGAAGAATGTGTGACAGTTGCTCATCAACAAGTTGAGGGTTCTATGGGTCTTTAATCATTTGACTATAATCCTATTTATTTGGAGACAATAAGAAATCGAAAGAAGTAGTGAGTGTACGGAATCGGCTTTAAGGGAGTGGCATTTTGTTGTAGCAGTCATGCTTCTAATTCATCTATTTCAGCAATGATGGATGAGGCGGTGAACAACAAGCACTAAAAATAAATGAACATATTGTAGTTATGAAGACTGAAATAAAAAAGAAGGATGAGTAGTTATCTCATTTGAAAGAAGAAATATATGAAATTAAAGAACAGAAGGATGAGCAGTATACTAATTTGATGGAAGAAATACAAGAAATTAAAGAAATGAACGACGAGATGAAAGAAATTAAGAATGTAATGCAATAGTAGATGTCCTATATGGAGTCATAGTTAGCGGCATTGGCATAACAGATAACATTTCGAGATTCAACCACGAAACCTCGTAGGAGAGGCTAGCATTCCCTACAAATTATGAGGATGATTTCATATGAGAATTAATTTTGAAATGTTATTTATTTTTGTCTATGTGTAGCAAATAATTATGATATTTTTTGTAGGTTTCAATTTTTTTATTCTGGTTTTGTTCTTTGTTTTTTCGATTAACCTAATTATAAATCTTTGCAGGACACATTATGCGAGACACATGAAAAAATTCTGATTCAAAGCATTCTGACATTACCACGGTCCTTCCAATGCATGAGGCTCATATTTACCAATTTTAGCTTTAGCTAAAGGGGGGCTAACTTATCTTATCTTTATTATTCTTAAAACATTTTATTTTTGCACTATCTTTCTCTCTAAACATAATTACTGGATATCTTTTGGATTTTTGTTGAAACTGTATGACAATCAACCTTACTTTGTATTTGTTCATGTATATAATAAATGTTATCATATATCTGTGATTATGTTTTTGTGTCTCCGATATTTTTGGGGTAAAGTTGTAGCCTATTATAGGTATGTAAAAGCCTATTTTCAGCAGTGGCAGCGACAGCAGCAGTGGTAGCGATGGTGGCGATAACAGTAGTTGTAGCAACAGCAATAGTGGTGGCGGCTGCAGGGGCAGTGGCAGCGGTGACGATGGTAGTGGTGGCAGAGGCAGCATCAGCGGAAACTATGGTAGTACAAAAAGCATCAGAAGTAGTGGCATACGTGATAGTGGTGGTAGTGGTTGTGGTGGCGGTAGAGGCTTGCAGTGACAACACCCGTAGTAGCAGCGGCAGCTTGGTGGCGGCAGCCGTGATAGTGGCAGCGTCAACAGCGGCATCAACGGAAGTGGAGGTAGCGACGACAATGGCTGGTTTAGTGGCAGTGGTGGCAGCAACGGAGGCGGCAGCGAAGTCAGCGACGATAAAAGTGGCAATCACGGCAGCACCTATAGTAAGGGTAGCTATAGGAGCAGTGGCAGAAGTAGGAGCAGCGGTAGCACCGGTAGCAGCGCCAACACTGGCAGTAGTGGTAGTAGCATTTGCGGTAGTGGCAATGATAGGAGTCCCCGTCATAGCGGGAGCAGCAACAATAGAAACAAATGCAGTATATACTTACGTATATAGCTAGTATATATGCACATATAATACTATAGTATTTTATGTACATATATACTGAGTATATATGTACTCAATATATATGTAAGCATAATACTACAGTTTATATGTACATATACTATAGTAATATATGTACGAGTGAAATGCTAGTATATATGTACATATTTACTATAGCAATATATATTTATCAAAACATAGTTTTTTTTATTTATTTTGATTTGATTGGGTGGTTTAAATTTCATACAGATATGGTACCACATTGTTCCCCATACAAAGCTTGTATAAGTGATGAGATTTTTCACTAGACAAGATGTTCCGTGAATTAGACAGCATTGTCGTAGCAAAAAATTGGTGATCGAAGGAGTAGAGGGAGAGAAAACAATGTCAATGAATGGATAGATTATACTTTATACACTGTCAGTAGATATATTGATGAATAAGATGTAATAAAATTTGTTATTTTTTTGTTAAATAATGTAAAATATTGAATTATAATAAGATATTAAATGATTTTATTTTTTGCTTATTATAAATTATCATTTATATTTTCTTTTTTTATTCAATTTGATATAAAAAATATTAAATTATTTATTTAAAAAAATTTAATTAAACAATTTCTGAAAATAGATTTGAAATTAAAATAGGTAGGGAACATTCCCTAGCTATTTTAGCAAATTTTCCCCAGCTAAATTTGCTGGTGAAGATTCCCTTGCATAAATTGGCTAGGGAAAATTCCCTAGTTAATTTAGCAAGGGAAAAATCCCTTGCTAAATTAGGAAGGGATATTTTTATTTTAGCAATGAATTTTTATGTCGCTAATAATTAGTGACAAGCACTTTAGCTTAGGAAATCTTCCGACGTTATATCCGTTTAGTGATGAAAAATCTTATTTAGCTTGCTAATTTAGCTAGGAAAAATAATTTTTTTAGGTAGAGATTTTTTTCGTCACTAAAATTGTTGCTATGAACAATCTCCCCCGCTAAATTTTAGCGACCATCACTTTAGATAGAGAAATGATTCATCATTAATTCGTCGGTATATCCCTTTTAGCGACAAAAAATGACCATTTAGGTAGGGAATTGTCTCTAGCTATTTGAAATTTTTCTTTTAATGTAGACAGATAGATATATAGATAGACAGATAGATAGATAGATTGTGACATAATCAAATAGACAAATAGACATATGATAGATAGAGAGATAAACAAATTGACTATTAGATAGATATACATAAGGACAGATATATAGATAAACAAATAGAAAATATAGTAATACACATATAGATAGATAGATAGATAGATAGATAGAAAGATAGATAGATAAATAGAAAGATAGACATATAGATAGATAGACAGATAGACTGATATATACAAAGAAAAATAGGCAGATAGACAGTAAGTCAAATATACATATAGACAGTCAGACACATATACAGATATACATATAGAGAGAGGGACATATAGAAAGATATGTAGATAGATAGTTAGACAGATTGATATATTAAAAGATAAACACAAACATATAGACTTATAGACAGATTTACATATAGGTAGAAAGATAGACAAATAGATCGACATATAGTAAGATTCATAGATAAACAAATAGACAGATGAATACGTATACATATAGATCGATATGTAGATTGATATATAGACAGATAAACTAAAAGATAGATATACAGATAAATATATAAAAAAAATACAGATAAATAGAGAGATATAAAGATAGTCAGATAGACAGATAGATAGTTATAAAAATAGATAGATAGGCAGGAAGACATATAGGTAGATAGACAGATAAACAGATAGAAATAAAGAAAGAAAGATAGATAGTTAGGTAGATAGATATATAAATAAACAAATAGAGAGATAGATGGATAGATAGACATATATGCATATAGGTAGATATATAGATATACAAATTGATAGATAAATAGATAGACAAATAGAGAGATAGACAGAAAGATAGATAGACAGATAGATAGATAGACAGAAAGATAGATAGATAGATCGATAGTTAGATAGATAAATAGAGATATATATTAACAAATAGACAAATAAACATATAGACAGATAAACAGACAGACATATAAATAGTTAGTATTTAGAAAGACATATACATATATAAATAGATAGACATATAGATAGATCTATAGATAGAAAGATAGATATATAGATAAACAAATTGGCAGATAAGCAAATATGGAGAAAGACATATAGATAGATAAATAGATAGATAGAATCACATATGGATAGATAGACATATAGATAGACAGACAGATAAAGAGATAGTGAGATAGATAAATAGTCAGATAGATAGATATACAGATAGACAGATATATAGATAAAAAGATAAAAAGATAGAAATATAGACAAATACATAGATAAATAGATAGATAAATAGACATATAGACATATAGATATATAGATAGATAGGCATATATATTGATAGATAGACAGATATACAGATAGAAAGATTGATAGAGAAAGATAGAAAGATATACAGATAGACAGGTATACATATAGACAAATAGATAGATTGACATATAAACAGATAGAGAGATAGACCAATAGACATATAGAGAGATAGGCAAATACAAAGATAGATGTATAGATATTTAGACAAATTGATATATTGACAAATAGACACATCGACATATAGACTTGTATACAAATTTATAAATAGGTAGAAAGATAGATAGGCAGATAGACAAATAGTCAGATAGACAGATAGGCAGATATAAACAATGGAAGATAGACATATATACAAATAGAAAGAAAGAAAGATAAATAAATAGTTATATAGATAGATAGACATATAGGCAATTACACATATAGGTAGATAGACAGCTATACAGATAGATAGATAGACAGACAGATAGATAAATAGTTAGATAGATAGACAGATAGACGAAAAGAAAGATAGACAGATAACCAGACAGATAGACGAAAAGAAAGATAGACAGACAACCAGACAGATAATTAGTTATTTAGATTGATAGATAGATAGATAGACAGAAAGATAGATAGACAAATAGAAAGATAGACAAAGATAAGACTAATAGATAGATAGAAAGATAGATAGATAGATAGTCAAATTCACAAATAAACAGATATACAAATAGATAGTTAGATAGACAGATAGAAAAAAATAGATAGACAGATAGATAGATAGGCAGATAGACAGATATAAAGATTGATAGATAGGCTAATTGATAGTTAGATATATTGATAGATAAATAGATAGATAGAGAATAGATAGATAGATAGACATATAACTTGATAAACATATATACAGATAGAGAGATAAAAAGAGAGAGAGAGAGAGAGAGAGAGAGAGAGAGAGAGATATATATATATATATATATATATATATATATATATATATATATATATATATCGACAGATAGATAGATATAAAGATAGACATATAGCCAGATAGCCAGATAAACATATAGATAAATAGAGAGATAGATAGATATATCGATATAAAAAATAAAAAGATATACATGTACATATATAGATAGATAGTTAAAAAATAGATATATACATATATAGATAGATAGATAGTTAAAAAATAGATATATATATATATATATATATATATATAGATAGATTGACTTATAGAAAGATTTATAAATAGACAAATAGATAGATAGATAGAAAGATAAGAAAATATGCGGATAGGTATATAGGTAGAAAGATTGATAGACAGATAGATATATAAATAGACAGATAGATAGATAGTCAAATAGATAGAAAGATAGATAGATAGAAATATATACAAATATACAGATAGACAAAAAGACCAAAAGACTGATAGACAGATAGATAGATATAAATATAGATAGATAGAGAGGTAGATAGGTAGACAGATAAATAGATCGACTGATAGACATATAGATTGATGGGCAGATAGATAAATAGATAGATAGATAGATATGGAGATAGATAGATAGATGGATAGATCGAAAGATAAATAGATAAATATATAAATAGATAAATAGATAAATTTATAGATAGATATACAAATAGATAAAAAGATAGATATATAGACAAACAGACAAATAGATAGATAAAAAGATATAAATATAGATATAAAGACAAAAATGCAAACCAACACAATGAGCCAATTCCAAAATAGACCACTGCTGTATCTTGTCCTTATTTCTATTTCCTCTTAAATCTTTTTATATATCATGCGGAGATAGAAATTCCTCCACATAGCAAACTATACCCCCCCCCCCATAACGATTAAATTCATTATTAGATTTTACAATTTTTCACCTAGATATTCTTAAATTCTATGCTTTAACAAGAGCAAATTCCCTACCTTTTCACTCTTAGGTATGGGAAGGAAAGTTTATCCAGTCTTGCCAATCCATTTAGTTTTTCTAGCATAGTCCCCTCTACATACTCATTATCCCCTTTACTCATTCCTATTCTAGCTAGGCAGTCTACTAGTGCATTGGCCTCCCTAAAAATATGTAAAATATTTGCATTTAATTCATTAACAAGATTTTTTATTATTTCAATCTCCTCCTCATACTTCCATAATGGTACTTTTTTAATTACCAAATTAACTAAAGTCAATGAATCTACATGTATTTGTAGGTTATTAATGACTATCTCTTTACAGATATACAACCCTTTTTTTAATGCAATAATTTTTGAGTGAAGAACCGAGGAACCTTTACATGAAAGAGTGAATGCTTTAATGATACTCCCTTGAGAATCTCTTATTTCCCCTCCTCCTCCTGCTGTCCCTATATCCCTATTAAAGCTACCATCAGTGTTAAGGGATATCTTTCCTTCCGGGTGCTTACTCCAACGCATGCTCTTTACCCTATGTGTTTTAGTCTTATTAATAGTAAGTGACCATGTATTTTTGAGTTTTCTAACCATATCTATATTCTCAACTTTCAAGGGATTAATATTAGATATATTGTTGATTTGGTTCCTAATATCTTTTAATATTTCAACTGAGTTCATTTTGATTCCTTCAAATCTACTCTTGTTTCGAGCTTTCTATAGACTCCATATAACAATGTGCGGGAGATTTTGAGTTAGCCAATTGCTAACAGGACTTCTTAAAGTGTAAGTTCCCCATTTTTTAATTTTTTCTATTAACCCTTCCTGATTGCTACTTATCTGATTCAATTTCTCTATCTCTTTCTAGATTCCTACTGCTATCATTCCTTCCGAAAATAAATGCTCGATAGATTCTACTGCTTCCTGGCAGTAGTCACATCTTGATGCCATTTTTATTCATTTTCTTTGAATATTACTATCTACTGGTAAAGCTTTAACAAGTACTATCCATGTAAGCGAACTCATTTTTTTCGGGATGTCCTCTTTCCAAGCCCATTTTAATAATGCTTGTGCTGGTTTCTTCTTTCTAATTAGTTCTTTTACCGATTTTAAAGTAAAATTCCCCTGCGGGTTCAGTGTCCATTTCCATTCGCTTTTTTTCAATATCGAATGTGATTCTACTATTTCTTTTTGTTTTTCCATTGATTTCCAAATATTTAAAGCCTTATTTAGACTCTTAGTCCTAGACCTTTCATATTTAGTTCTCATGAACTTTGCCCACATACTTTCACCTTCTTTTAACCTTCAGCATCCTTTGCAGTCCCATGCTATGGCCATGTACTACAGTCTGATAATGCCCAAACCTACTCCTCTTTTATGAAGCATATATCATTCCAGTTCTTCCAGTGAAGCTTAAACTTACCCTCTTTTTCCCCCCATAAAAAGTTAGCCATGTCCATTTCTAGTTTCTAAATAAATTTCTTAGGTGGATGAATAGTTGTTAAGATATGTACCATCATGCTTTGGAGAATGTGGGAGATTAAAGTAATCCTACCCCCGAAACCCAGTAGCTCCTCCTTCCAACATGCTATTTTCCTTAATTTTTTTTGTAATGATCTTAAATAATTCTCTCAGTCTACCCTCAAATATTGGGCAGCCTAGATATGTTAAAACCCCTTTATTTTAGATAAATCCAGTAATTTTTATAATCTTTTTGGCCACTTTTTCGGATGTTTTTGATGATAACAAAAACTGACTTTTCTTTTTATTTACAACTTGCCCCGTTTCTTTCTCGCAAATTTGCAAAAGATCCATAAGATTCCTCAACGATCTGGAAGTTGCATTTATGAAAATTATAAGGTCATCCGCATATGCTAGACAACCTATTCTAGGAGTATTAATTGGATGTCTAAACGGAATGATCTTGCCCGCTGCCATTCTTTTATTAAAATAACGAATTAATAATTTTAAATAAATATCGAATAATAAAGGAGACAAGGGATCCCCTTGTCTTAAACTCCTTTTCGGTTTAAATTCATCTCCTTTCTGACCATTTACAATAACTTTTACCCATACACTTGTGACACATCTATATATTAAATCTATACATAATTCAGAGAAGCCCAACTTTCTCAATACAAAACAGAGTGTGTCCCATTCAATTCTATCAAATGCTTAAGACAAATCCAGTTTTACTACTAGATTATTCCCTCTTGTTTTAACAGTTATCTGTTTCATCGTTTCAGCTGCCAATTTTATATTTTCAATCATTAACCTATTTTTCACAAAACCCGTTTGCTCCTGCGATATTATTTCAGGTAAAATAGTGCTTAACCTGCTTTGTAGAATTTTGCTAGAATCTTATATATAGCATTACATAAGCTTATAGGCCTATAGTCTTCACATATTTGTGGTGATTCCTTCTTGGAATTAGCACAATAACGAATTAGCCCATACTTTAGGTATATCGCACCTACAAAAAAACTTGCAACTGCAGAAACATGCTCTTTTTTAAGAGTATTCCAACTGCTATGGGAAAAAAAATTATTCCAACCATCCGGTCCTGCTGCACTATCCTTATCCAGGCAAAAGACAACGTTTTTAATTTCTTCTTCATCCGGAATCATTCAAACTTATTATTTTGTTCCTTTGTAACATATGTTTTAATTTCTTTATTAATGAATCACCTTCGTGACTAACCAAGCCGCATAAATGTTTTTAAAGAAGTCATCAAAGATGATTCCTAATTTTTGTCTTCTTCTACCTAGATTCCATGATCATTTTTTATACCTTTTATTTTGTTCTTATGAGTTTTGATTCTACACATAGTATGAAAAAATTTAGTATTTCTTTCCTCGTCTTTTAATGCCATTTAATCTTCGCTCACTGTTTCCAATAGATTTCTTCCATATGTAATCTAAGCCTCAATTTTCCTTTGACTTACTTAGTTTGTTTCTGATTTCTTCATTTTGGAATTTTCATATTCTAATTCCAATTTCTCCACTTCTTCCTCCTCCTCACTTATTTTTTGGTTTATATTTCCAAAAACATCTTTATACCATAAGTTTAAGCATTTTTTAATCTATATAGCTTACATGTTAGAACCTGCATACGCTTTCCTATAACTGGCTCTATCCAGGATTCCCTCACCATCTTTTCAAATTCTGGGTGCTTTACCCACATACTTTGAAATTTAAAAGTGCCCGTAATATACTGACTTTTTTGATGGAAATGAGCAATGGACTATGGTCAGAACAAGTTCTGTTTAAATGTCTGAGCCCTTTAACCCCCTGAGAGGCTACCCACTTCGCATTACACAGAACCCTATCAAAC
>JAREIK010002733.1:0-19612 GCA_029783825.1 Sapria himalayana
TATCAAAATGTCTATCAATCTATCTAACTATCTGTATATCTATAATATCTATATAAGATATCTATATCTCTATCTATCTATCCAATCTTTCTTTCTATCTATGTGTCTATTTATTGTCTATCTATCTATCTATCTGTCTATCTAACTATCTACTATCTTTCTATCTATTATCTATCTATTATTATCTATCTATCAATCATTCTGTATATCAATATATCTATCAATTTATCAATCATTCATTCTATCAAAATGTTTATCAATCTTAATATCATTTTATCTATCAATATATTTATCTATGAATATATCTATCTATCTGTCCATCTATATGTATATCTATTTATCTATTTGTTTGTCTATCTATCTCACTACTAATTAATCTATCTACGTGTTAATCATGTGTATCAAACTATTTATCTATCATTCTGTGTCTGTCTATATAAATGTTTATATATCTTTCTATCTATTTGTGTGTCTATTTGTCTATCTATCTATTTGTCTTTCTATTTGTCAAACTATCTTTATATCTATCTATCTATCTATCTATCAATCTTTCTATCTCCATATCTAATTGTCTATCTATCTAGCTATTATCTATTTATCTATCTTTCTATTTATCTGTCTATCTATCTGTCAATCTATCTGTCTATCTATCTATAGATCTATGTTTTTCTCTATCTTTTTATCTATTTTTCTATCTGTCTATCAGTCAATCTACCTTTCAATCTATCTCTATATCTTTATCCCTATCTATATATTTGTGTATCTATGTGTATATTTCTATCTACTTAATATCTATCTACATGTCTATATATCTTTCTATCAATTATCAACCTATATCTATCTATCTATTTATTTGTTTGGCTATCTATCAGTCTATCTATATATCTATCTTTCTATCTATATGTCTATCTATATTCTATCTATCTATCTATTTCTATCTATCTATCTATCTATCTATCTATCTGTATCTATTTTTCTTTTATAAACTATCTATCTATTTTTCTATCCATATATCATATAACTATCTAAATGTCTATCTATCTGTCAATATATAGTTATATCTATATATCTATAGATTTTCAATCTATATAAAAATATTTTTGTTCATGTTCGTGTAGATGTAACACTACAAGAAAATGTTCATTTAGCTAGAAAATTTTAGCTAGGGATCAATCCCTAGCTAAATTGCGAGGGATTAGCTAGGAAATAGTAAAAAATTTATGATTTTTCATTGAATAAAAAATATGCAACGGATTAGCGATGAAATAGTTTTGGTAAATTCTGCTCAAGAAAAGTGGGGAATTTAGCGAAAGCTTAGCGATGGATTAGTGACAAAATATTTTTCATAAATTTCACTATAGAAAAGCGGTGAATTAAGCAATGGATTTAGTGACGGATTTTTCCTAGCTAATAAAATCCTGAATATGGCAATGGATTTAGTGACAGAATTTTTCTAGCTAATAAAATCTGGAATTTAGCAATGAATTTAGCAATGAAATTTGCATAGCTAATTACATCCGCAACATAGCGACAGATTTCAGTGACGGAATTCCCTAGCTAATTACTTCTGGAACATAGCGATGGATTTTATAAACGAAATTTTTCTAGCTAATTACATTCTGAAATATAGCGATAGATTTGGTGATAGAATTTTTCTAGCTAATTACATACTAAATATAGTGACAGATTTTAGCGACATAATTTCCCTAGCCAATTCCATCCTAAATATAGCGATGGATTTTAGTGACAAAACTTCCCTAGCTAATTAAATCTAGAATATATCGATGGATTTAGCGACGAAACTTCCTTAAATAATTAAATCCAGAATATAGTGATGAATTTAGGGATGGAACTTCCTTAGCTAATTAAATCCCAAATATAGGGATGAATTTAGTGATGGAATTTCACTAGTCAATATTTAATTATTTATTTTTTTTAATTTATTATTAGTTTTAATATTTTATTTAATTTTGTTTATTAAATGTATGTTAATGGTCTATAGATGAGTCATCCTTGAAAGAAACATTCTCCTTGTAAAATTATAAAAAAATGATATTATAAATAAATAATTTAAAAAATATAAAAATACAAAAACTAATTATATTAATAAGGACTAAAATAACTATTTTTATGTTGTATTAATTTTTAAAAAAATTATACAAAAATTTTTACTAATATGTTTAATTAAGAAACTTAATAATTTGTATTAATGTAACATTAAATAATTAATTCAATAAGTATAATAATTTTAATTGATATTTTACAAATTAAATTAACATACATTAAAATTTATACTAATATAAATGTAATATAATTCATTGTATGATAAAATAAAAAATATTTTCAAAATTATTTGAATTGCCGAATAAATTAGTAAATATTAATATTATAATAATGTATAAAAAAATGTTATGATTATAGAAACTTTTAAAAAAATAATTAACACAAAATTTGAAAATCTTTAATTATAATAAAAATTTAAATTTTTTTATTAAATTTAAAAGAAAATAAATTAATATTTAAAAATAAATACATAGATGTTTTCCCTTACTAAAATTTATAAGAATTAAACAATTGAGTAATATTTACTATTAGCTTTTAATATTCAGTCTTTATTAAAATAAAAATTATAACTATTTTTAATTATCTTCACTTTAAGTAATTTTTAAAATTTTAAAAATTATAAATGATATCAAATAATATTAAATTTTATGCCTTTAAAATTATTTCATATTATCTTTATAAAAATTCATATGAATTCTTAAAATTTTATAACAATAAAATATATATATTTATATATTTTTTAACATAAAGAGTGTTTGATAACACTTAGGAGTGTAGCTTGAGGACCAATCATCTTTTCATGTGTGTCTTGCTATATGAAGTTTGTAATTTTGTAGCCATTTGATTTTTTTTTCTAGTTACAAAGATAAACATCTATTTTTTGAAGTTGTTTATATATTTATTGTTTAATTAATTTTATAATAAAAAATTGCAAGGTGTTTGTTTTTCTTGTGTACCTTGCTACACACACATGAGCTTTGTTGAAAATATTTTGATAATAAATAAAAAAATGAGTCTTTATGTATTATAATTATTTATTATTTATTTAGCTATCTATACATATATGTAAATCTAAATATATGTAATAAATATAGATGTATAAAAATATATAACGATATGTAAATCCTAAAATTAATTGAAATATGAACCTTTATGTATAAAAAATTAATTGAAAAAAATGAGTCTTTATGTAAATATATGTAAATCTTTGAAAATATATCAGAAAGAGATTTATCATCAATTCAATTCTAACATATATGTATAAATAAATGAATTGAAAAATGAGTCTTTATGTAAATATAATTATTTATTGTTTATTTAGATATATATAGTTGATTTTTTATACATATATGTATAAAAAAAATGAAGTTTACAAATATATGGATTTCAACTCTAACATATGCTTAAGAAGATCTCCAAGAGGCTCGGTGTTTGCTTCTGTAGTTTATCTCACCTTATCTATAAACCCTCACCAGACTCCAACTCCAACCAGCTTCGATTCTTGAGGGGGCCTCTGGAAGACAAAACTTCTCTCTCCGCAACGTGCATGGTAGTGATGCTGATCAGAAAGAAATTTATCAGAATGCCGTCGTCTTTTACCAGCAAGTCATTCCATTAATTTGATTCTGATCATGTAATGCAATTCACATAGAACTCATGCGATTGCTCAGCAATAATCATACGCAACACAAAATTATGCGCATTAATCTTTCCATGCTAGTGCCTGTGATTCCATCTCCATCTTTTTTATCAGTTTGAAGAACTCTAGTTGGGTATCAAAAGAAAAGTATGCCCTATTACTTCATTTCTGGATGGTTTTTATTCTTTTGATATATATTGTTCATATATACACACACACTGTATGCATATAGATTTATCGTATATATATGTATATATAAATTATATATATAAATAAATATGTACACACAAACACAATATATATAGACATATGCATGCACACAATATATATATATATATATATGATTTATTTATATGTATAATGTTAAAATAAGAAAATAAAAATTAAATAATATTTTTGATTTTTATTAAAAATGCAAGTTGGATTCCTATTTAATCTGGCCCATAGTGTATATATATACACATATAATTACCACATATATATTGTATATAAACAATATATAGATAGAACACACACACACACACACACACACATATAAAATTAAAAAATAAGAAATATAAATTATAAAATATTTTTGATTTTTATAAAAAGCAAGTTGGATTCTTATTTTATCTAACCCATTACCCATAGTCTTTCTTTTATATATTTTTTTAAAAGAGGGTTGCCAATTTTTTTAGATACATACATACATACATATTATGACAAATGATAGAATCAGGTTGATTATTTTCAATACACCAAGATATTATTATTTTTTCAATTTGTTGTAAGAAATATCAATTTTTTTAATTTAAAAAACAAATATAATTTCTATTTGGGATACATAAACATAATTTTTTATATATTAGTTATGACACAATATTGTTAGTAAGAGTATCTTACCTTCTTCGACCCTAGACTCTCAAAATTTATAAATGACCGAAAAGATAAGATGAGCTAGGTTTGAGTGGAACAAAAAAAATTGTAAACTTAGTACCACTAAACATTAATTATTCATTTTCCCAAACCAAGTATAAATTTTCCATTTATTATTACCCAAATGATTTGTTCTCTTTGTAAAACACAACTCTTACAAAATGTATATGCACTTTATATTCATATTTACCCATTACCCATAATTACTCCTTAAATCTATGAGAATCACACACACTTACACACACATACACACACACACACATACACCACAAGTGTATGTGATGAATTATTTTCTTGTTCTGTGTAATAAAAAAAGATGACATAAAAAGAACCTAATTTTTTAATATCACTTTTTCAATGTTTTTGTTGAGGAAGAATTGAGGGAGAAGTTTTAGAAGAACAAGAAAAAAAAAGCAAAAAAAAAAACTTTTACAATGTAACAAAGATAATCTAATATCATTTAAGTTTATGGAACACATTAATATCAATGGTGGCAATTATAACATTTAGTTGATAAAGCAAATCAGTTAAAGTTATTACACATGTTACAATCACCGTGCTAAGTGCTAAGTGCTAACAATGTCTGATCTGTCATCTGTGGGAACCAGTGGGCAGTGAAACAAAGAAGTCCACCGGGACAAAAAAAATCCAATCCAACGGCCTGAAACAGGTGATGATGATTATCACAATGACCTCTTCTTCTTTTTGGAAAATATATCATATCGAGTGATTAAATGTATTTTAAACTTCATTCTCTCTCTCTCTAATATCTCTCTTCTACTTCCAAAATTATTGATTCTAAAAAAAATTATGATTTTATCTCCTAACTAGAAAGTAATCACGATTTAACTTTTATTATTTAGAATAACAATGAATAAACTAATGCAAAATTTTCAAAATATTAACAATTTTAAAATCACAAGTTAATTAAAATTCAAAATAAAAAAATTAGATTATTTAAAACTTTAAAATCTTCTGTCTTCAGTGCATCATTGCCGTTTAACACAGTCGGGCATGGCAGTGCACTTTGCTGTGCTGACCGTGCCTTGCTGGGTTGGTGGACAATGCAACCATGCTATGTTGTGAAAAATTAGTAATGCTAGCATGTGATGACTTATTTAACACCTCTAGTCTGAATTAAATGCAGGCTATTCTGGAATAAAACCAAGTTAGCTTGGAAAGAATGCGTGCTAGCCTGGAACAAATCCAGGCTAGCATGGAACTCTAGCATGGAATGAATCCGAGGTAGCCTAAAATGAATCTGAGCTAGTCTAGAATGAACTCGTGCTATCCTAGAATGACGTCGAGCTGGCCTAGAATGAATCCAAGCTAGCTTTGAATGAATCCGAGCTAGAGGTGTGAAGCGGGCCATGCCTGTACGGCATGGCCCGCTTTTTCTTAGCATGGCCATGCCTTGCATGGCATGGTTAAAATCTCATTTCGTGCTAGGCATAGCAGCCTGATAGGCACGACAAAGTGCACGGTCATGCTCACCATGCCAATGACAAAGAGAGGAAAACTAGAAAATAATTAATCATGTGACCGAATGTTTTTTAAAAAATAGACTGGCTCATGATGGGGTAGTCAAATTTAAAAAAATAATAAAATTGCCCATATAGGTTTACCATGCATTGGCACCGACATGAGGCACGACTCATGCCGGCCCAGTAAGCCACAAACCATGCCTTGGGTGGCTCAGCCTGAGGCACAGTTCACCGTGCCATGCTGGGCCAGGCACTACTGATCTGGGTCATGCCCGGGCCGCCCAACTCATTTGACACCTTTATTCCAAGCTAGGCTAGGATGAACTTGGGCTAGTCAACAATGAACCTAGGCCAACTCAAAATGAATCAAGCTAGCCTATAATGAACCCCTACTAGTCTAGAATGAATTCATGCAGTCATGCTAGCCAAAAAGAATACATGCTAGATTGGAATGAATTTAGGTTAGCTGCATGCATTGTGTGCAAGCATGTCAAGGTTTGGCCTAACATGATCCTGGCTGTCAACAAGCCATACCAAGTTGCCATTTTAAGAGCCATGTAATGCTAGGCATGACACAATGGCAAGACTAAGCCTAAACAAATGACATTTCACTTGACATGGTCTGTTATATATCTCTATGCAGATTATTTCTAACTGTGGGCGGCCACCAATGAAATAAAAATCTTCATGATGACTATTTTATTAAGTTTAGAGAAAAATATTTTAATAATCAATATAAAATATATGAGTAAGCCTGCTGACAATACATCTTATCTTATGATAATTTATCTCCTCACCTAGATATGTTTTCATAATGAACACCCACCTATGGCATATCTTAGAGAGGCAATCATAAGACATGATATCATCTTAAATGAGATAATATTTGAGAATGAGACATGAGTATCACAGTACAAAAATACCTATACAATATGATGCTGGGTAGACATCTTCACTTTAGTTTGAAGAGTGATTAAAAGACTAATATCATAGGAATTGATGATCAGAACACATGGCTACATGAATGACTTTTAGATGCTCTGAACATGCTATGCGTGTCCCTTCTCCATACAAACTCTAAGTTTTGTACAATCAAGTCTTGTATTCTCTAAATCATCATGAGCCATAATTAGAGTAGACCCGAGGATTACCAAGTTGTATGGACTCGAGAGATATTTATTATCTTGTGAAACTTCACTCTCTCTAAAGTTAACTTGATTATACTTATTGGTCAATATGATGATTTCATATAAATATTATCATAAAGTGAACCAAATTTAATTGTAACCAATGAGTGATCATTCCACCTCATTGGTGGCTTAGGAAAGACTAAAAATTAATTTACTCACATATATTATATGGACTTTTGTTCTAGGCTTGTTTAAAAATGAGTCAAGCTTAAAAAAAATCAATATTTAATAATTCTCAATTAGATTATGGTTAAAATTACTAGCATACTTTTTAGATACTAGATTACCCAAGAAAATTTAATCTCAAAGTACTAGGTATTACCTTATCTTGTTATAGGAAAAAAAGATGAACAAAACAAACACACCAAAATACAGTGAAAGATATTAAATAATTTCTTTTTCCATAATAAATGATTTAAAAAATCATATAATAAGAAATGGTAACAAAAAATAGTCAATTGATAAAATAGATTTGATTAATACATTTCCGGAAGACTATTTCAAAATACTTCGATTAAAAATCTGAGTTGTCTCAAAAATATATCTATTCATCCTTTTTAAAATCTCATTCCATGATGATGTGTCCGTACATGAAGTCTAGTATATAACCTCAAGATTCATACATAAAATATGAAAACTATCTGATACATTATTACTTCTACTATTTTTTTTATATTTTCATTAAGATGATTTTATATCTTATTAATGAAATGACTGAAAATAAAAAAAATATAATTTAAAATAAAAAAAATGTAATTTAAAATTAAAAAAAAAACAAGTAAAACCTATATAATTATCAATCCATATGATAAAAATATCCTAACTTCTTTCTAATTTTATCTCTAGTGAGCTTTCATTTTCTTCTAAATGTATCAGATCGAATTAATTCTTGCTCACACAGATCCGACGGACAAAAAAATGTCTTACTAAATATTTTAAAGAGAGATCTAATACCAGACATGAGCAAATATCTAAAAATTTATCAAAATCTACATTATTTATTTAATATATATTATTATAATAGTTATTATAGTTTGCATTTGTTTATAGTTTTACAAATTTTTTTTATTTGTTGTTTAATTTATTACATATGAGAATACTCGACATATGAGCTATCCCAAGTCATATTGCCCATTATATAAAAATACATCATTGTACATTATTTTTTATAGTTAGTATTGATATTTTGAATTTATTTTCAGCATATTATTAGAGCCAGTACCTTAAAGAGCACAAATACTATGTTTTGTAGAGAGAGAAGTGCATGTAGATAGAAATATCACAATCACAGATGCACTATGCGTAACATTGCATGTGTGTACAATACCTCTTTCCAAAGAAGGCACACATAATGTGTGCCCTCTCATCTCTCCATCTCATGGCCATTACATGACATGTACGTCGATGCCAACTACATCAATGTAGATGGTGCAAAGTGCAAAGTGTAACAATGTGTGCAATTTCATGCGCATATGTACATATTCATGTGCAAGTGTGTGATAGTGTGTGTGCAAGTGTGTGATAGTGTGTGCGCAAGTGTGTGATAGTGTGTGATAGTGTGTGGCAAGTATGTGACAGTGTGTGATTGTGTGTTTAAGTGTTTATGTATTCTTCAATCATTTTTGACTGTGTCCTTTCAAATTTTGAATCATAAAAAAAATTATTTAGCATGTTTTCTAGAGATTCTAAAATTAATTATTTTATTTATTTTTCTTGATTATTTTAGTATATAAAAAAGTACAAGTATTTTTCATTAATGTCTAGGATAATACTAGAGAGTGATAAAATATTTTTAAAGCAAAACTCACTTTTTAGTGAATTCAGGAAGAATAATAATCTAAAGATTTAAGTAGACTCATTATTTTTCCTCATTCCCCTATAACCTCACTTAAATTTCTAGTTATAAGAGACTAGAGAGGATCACCTCCAGCTACATATGAACTTATTGGTTCAAATTATGATTACCCACCTATGAGTATGAAATCATCATTTGGTCTGACAAATATAAATCATATCAACTTTGAATAAAGTGAGATTTCCACGGAGAGGTAATTTACTTTGAGTCCAGATGACACAATAAATAGTCAAGTAATTTACTATAGTTCCCAGTCACGAGTTGAAAACTAGATAATTTACCACCCATAATTTAGAATTTATACTAAGAAAAAGAAACATGTGCATCATGTAGGAATTATTTCTATTTCACTTTATATCATACTTTTTAACATTATTTTATAAAATAGTAAAATAAAAAATTTAATACAAATATTTAAAAAATAATCATATATTAAAATATATGTATCAAAAAGTTATAACATTTACTATTTGAATCACTTTAAGAAACAATAAATATTTAATTGAAATATTTTAGATAATCTATAAATCAACCAAAAATTAACTCATCAAATAGTTACCCTCTTATATTATTTTTGACATTATACTCTATTAGATCATGCATAATGGAGATACAACATTTAACTTTCCTCATAATTTTTAAAAACATTTATTTTTTCATTATATCTCCATAAAACATAAGATGAAACCAAAAACATTGAGGTTAATATTTCTTAGTTACTTTAGTATATAAAAAGGATCCACATTTTATAATAAGAGTTTGTATATTATTAGTGAGTACTAACATTATTTTTTTGAGCATATTTATTTTTTAGTGAGTCTGAAGAATAAGAATCTATAAACATATTTGGATCCATTACTTTTACTTATTCTTCTGTTATCCCACTTGAATTGGACGTCTAGTTAAGTGAAATGGACATGTATTAGCTACAACTGAAATTATTGGTCTAAATTATGATAATATTTGGATTGAGTCATTATATGTATCAAAAAGTATAAATCAAATTGACTCTAAAGAGAGTCTAACTTTCAAGGAGAGAAAATTTACTTTGAGTTTAGATGATTCAATAGACCATGTGGATATATTCTATTTCATGATCATGATGATCCAAAAATTAGGATATTTGACTGCCTAAGAATTAGAGTTTATACTAGGAAAAAATGACAAATGCAGTTGATGCTTATTTAGAGCAAATAATATCTCCCAAAGAGCTAGATAATCTTATGGCCAACGACTCTAATCTTAATTTTCTGATCTACTGACTGGATTGAAAAAAATTATTAATTTTATACATAAAAATTGACATATTGGTGAGACATGCAAATAAAATATCATCATGATTCATGCCTAGTCTAGAAGTCGAACTTCAAGGACAACCCTCCATTCTATTGCAAAGTTCTTAATTAATAATTATTTTTTTCATTTAAAATATTTTATAATGTTATTCCTATTAGTTGACATAAGACTAGAAATTCTATGATAAGTAGATCGAAAGTGAATTTGCATAATAAAAATTATTTTAGAATCTTCCAAAAATCTAACCAGAATACTCGAGTTAATAATCAATTTCGTCACATCTTCTCTCACAAATTCATCGCGATAAATGAAAATGGTCAATTAACCTAATGTTGATCCAACTTCAAAGATTCTATAGCTCATTTATGTTTACCTAAAATATTATTTGACACTCCAACTATTTTTTTTTTGATTTTGTTAAGTACATACATATTATTAAATTTTGTTTAGTTTTATGTTTCTCAGGCAAATAAGTAAAAATTATAAGAGAAAACCTAGTTTCAAATATGAACCTTTCAGTCAAGTTATTGTTATTATTCAACATTTATCATTTTTTTATGTATGAGATTGAATTGAAAGTAGGAGAAAAATAATAAAAAATTAAAATTATTTACATTTTTTAAATATATATATTAATCTAAAATATGCTAAATAAAATTAATTATTTAAACATAATCACAATGCATACCTTAAGTTTTTGTGTGTATTAAATACTCTAGATATGTACCTCATATTTTTGTGCCTGAAAGTCAACAGCTCATGAAACTAACACATACATGACATACAAGACAATTTAAAATTATAAATTATTTAACAAAAAAGCACAAATTAGATACAATATGAATATAATAATAACAAAAAGAGAAAAAAAAATATAATATAAAAATAAAAATAAAAATATATCAATTAAATATTTATCGAAAAATTTTTTAATTAAAAATTATTTTTTTATTTCGCATATTTTAGGGCAGAAACTCAAAAGCTATTAAATTTTTATAAATAAGCGGTCAAATGCAATCCAATGGCTAAAAAGTATTTTCACCTATAATGGGTATAAATATTTTAGCTAACAAGGCAACAACAATCATTAAAAAAAATAACTAGTTTCTAAAAACCATGTGCTAATCGGTCATGCTACAATGGCAGGCACACGAGCCATGCCGACCTAACACAAGGCATGGTCAGCCGACCTAGCTCGACATGACTATGAACCAGGTCAAACATGGATGAATCATACTGTACCAGACACAGATGAATCATGTCATACTTATGTCGCCCAACCCACTTGACACATCAACATTCCTAGTTTACACCATGTTTCATCTAAGCTACATGTCATGGAACTTTATGCATCAGCATGAAATTAAATATTATAATTTTAGCATGTTTCTAGTCACACATTGTTTTTATTTTTTATTAATTTTATTATGGCGAGCAGTCGAAATATGAGATACTCACTCTAATTTGCCCTTCAAATAACTATATATATTATATGTATAATAACATATAACTATAAATAATTCAATCTTACTATATGTATAACTATAAAAACTTTATACATAACTACATTTAAATATATAATTAACAACATATATTTAATATATATTTTTATATATTAGTATAAAAAATGTATTTTGGTATATCTATACCTATACATAACTATATGTATAAATATATGAAATTATATGAAAAAATATATATACATACATGTATAAATATAAGTTAATCTATACGTGTAACTATATGTATAACCACATGTAACAAAATTTATAATGATATGTATAAAAACATACAACATAATGTTTAGCTATGTGTGTATAACTATATATAAATATTTGTATAACTATAAAAAACTCTAAATAAATAAATATAACTTTATTTTTAATGATGTATACATGTATGTATACACATATGTATTTCTATTTAATTGTTTATAACTTTGTATGCAATTATATAGAGTAGCGGCGGCGGCGGCAACAGTAGCAGTAGTAGTGGCAGCAGTGCCGGAAGCACTGGCAGCAGCGGTAGTAACGGCAGCACCGGTAGCATCATCCGCAACACAGGCAGCACCGGCAGCAGCAGCGACAATGATAGTGGCAGGAGCAGTAGTGGCAGAAGCGATAGTGGCAATGGGAGCAGCAGCAACAACAACAAATTCAGTATATACGTACGTATATAGTCAGTATATACGTACGTATAATACTATAATATTTTATGTACATATATACTGAGTATATATGTACTCAGTATATATGTACACATAATACTATAGTTTATATGTAGGTATACTGTAGTAATATATGTACGAGTGAAATGCTAGTATATATGTACATATTAACTGCAGAAATATATATTTATCAAAACTTAGTTTTTTTTAATTTACTTTGATTAGATTTAGCGGTTTAAATTTCTTACAGATATGGTATCGCATTGTTTCACATACGAAGCTTGTATAAGTGAAGGGATTTTTCAATAAACATGACGCACCATGACTCAGACAGCTTTTTTGCAGCAGAAAGTTAGTGATCGGAGGAGTTGAGGGAGTGAAAGCAACTTCAATGCATGATTAGATTATACTTTATAGACTGTCAGTAGATACATTAATTAATAAGATGTAATATAATTTTGTTAGTTTTTTATTTTAGTTATATAAAATATTGTATTAGAATAAGTTATTAAATGAATTTTTTTAATTAAAAATTAATATTTATAGTTTCTGTTTTTATTCAATTCGATATACAAATAATAAATTATTTAATTAAATTTCAGTTGAAGCTGTATGACAATCAACTTTAATTTGTGTTTTTTCATGTTTATAATAACTATTTTTATATATTTGTAAATATGTCCGTGTCCCCGAAATTTTTGGGTAGAGTTTTAGTCTATTATAGGTATGTAAAAGCCTTGGCGGGGCCTCCATGGTGCTAGGAACAAGACCTTATTATATGAAGCAGTGATATGAACCAAAAAAATTAATTCCATGCAAATGCAGGTTTGTTCTTGACACTCTTATTTTGTGCTGATATACATCATCATAGTTCAGATCTATGACTCCTTGTTATCGGTTATTGGTTTGTAAATGTAGTATGTTATGCTCAACATGTAGGTGTAACAATATTCTTTATTTGCATGGAGTACTAGAAAAAAAAAGAACAAGAAATGATGACCATGCCTGAGACACCTATATGCATGTTTTTTAAGTCCTATATTATATTATTTTTTTGTCTTTGATGGTATGTGTATTTGCATTTAAGTATACGTGTGTGTGTCATCTAAGACTATGTGATTATATATATGTACATATATACTTGGTATAAATGTACATATATACTGAGTATATAAGTATGTATATACCAAGTATATATGTTCATATATACTGAGTATATTTGTACATATATACTCAGTATATACAGATTTATATATTGTAGTATATATGTAAGTATATACTCGGTATATACGTACTTTTATACTATAGTATATACATATGTATATACCGGGTATATACATAAGTGGGTGCATATATTTATTTATAGTCATGTATATATTATCATGCATAGACACCTATTTACACACATACACACTTTTAAATATATAATTGCTCGGGCTGGTCTAGTCATCATTGTGCATTGCTCACTGATGTAGGTAATAAAAGCATTGGATATTAGACTTTTCCTAAAGCTTTGGTATGATATTTCTAGTCCAGGCCAGCCAGGCAGATAGAAGTTGATCATAAAAATCTTAGTAATTGTATTGATATGCAATTATCACATTGTACAAAGCGAACGTATGCTTAAATAAGTTTTGTTGCTCTAGATTCTACTATGATTGGTTCTAATTGTACTAGGTCTTAGAATGACGTTGATGATGATGCTCGTGTAGTGTCATGTAATTCTAGTCCAAGAGGAATATAGGGTCATATTTTAGGAGAAGCAGCTTGCCACCTCATCAATAACTCACTCAATCTCAAGTTAAATAGTCGAGCATCATCGCCCGCCTTACTTTTATTACTTGCAGAGGTAGTAGTGGTGGCGGTGGCAGCAGTGGCAGAAGAGGTAGTGGAGACAGGGGCGGCATCAGCGATAGAAGTGGAAGAAGCGACAGAAGCGATAGTAGCGACAGAAGCAGCAGTAGTGGCAATAGTTGTAGTGGTGGTAGTGGCGCCAGTGGTGGAAGCATTGGCAGCACCAGCAGCAGGTGGCATCTGTCTATCTATCTATCTATCTATCTTTCTGCGTAACTATTTTTATATCTTTTTATATAAATATCTATCTATCTGGGTATCTATCTATCTATATACCTATCTATCTATCTATATGTCTATCTATCTATCAAATTGTGTATTTAACTATCTATTTGTATATCTAGATATTTAACTATCTATCTATCGATCTATCTATCTATTTGTTTATCTATATATCTAACTATCTATCAATCTAAATATGTCTATTTGTCCATCTATAAATCTATCTACCTCTCTATTTGTCTATTTTTCTATCTGTCTATCTATTTGTGTATCAATCTATCTATATATATGCCGATTTATTTATCAGTCTATTTGTCTATCTATCTATATATCTATGTATATATCTAACTAACTATCTATCTAACTTAACTATATGTCTATCTACCTTTCAATCTATATATCTTTCTATCTATCTCCCTTTCTATCTATCAATTTTTCTATCTAACTATCTTCCTATCTCTCCGTCTAACTATCTAAATATTTATCTATCTATCTAACTATCTATCTATCTAATTATCTATCAATATATTTGTCTATCTATTTGTCTATTTATCTATCTATCTATCTGACTATCTATTTATCTATCTATTTATTTGTTTATCTAACTATCACTTCAACACTCTATATATCAATTTATCTATTTGTATATCAATCTATCTATATATAAATCTAACTATCTTTTTAACTATCTATCTATCTATCTATTTTTTGTATATCTATCTTTCTATCTATCTATCTTTCTATCTATCTATCGTTCTATCTCTATATATCAATTTGTATTTCTACATAATTGTATTTATATATATATCTATCTAACTATCTATATATATATATATATATATATATATATATATATCAATAAATGTATCTATATATTGATCTGTATATCTATTTATCTATCAATCTATCTATGAAATTGTCTCTAAATCTACCTTTATCTATTTATCAATCTAATTATGTATATATATATAAATTTAACAATCTATCTATCTAACTATTTATCTAATTATCTGTGTATATATGTATCTGATTGACTATTTATCCATCTATCTATTCATCCATCTATTCATATATCTATCTATCTTTCTATCTAACTGTCTATCTATCCATCTATATATCCAACTATCTTTTCATATATCAATCCAACAATCTATGTGTCAATCTACTTTATATATATCATTCTATTTGTCAATCTAGCTGTCTATCAATCTTTTTATCTGTCTTTATATTTGCATTTTTATCTGCCTTTTAATCTATCAATCTATTAGTCTATCTATCTATTTGTCTATCTGTCTTTCTATCTATTTTTCTATCTGATTGTCTATCTATTTGTCTATCTATCTATCTATTTATCTATCTGTGTGTGTGTATATATATATATATGTTTCTATCTATTTTTCAATCTATTTATCTATTATCTATCTATCTATCATTCTTTCTTTCTATCTATTTATCTATCTATCTGTCTGTATATCTTTGGGTATATGTGGCTATCTATCATTCGGTATATCAATCATTATATATGTCAATTTATCTAATTATCTAATTTTCTATCTATCTATTTATCTATTTACCTATATGTTTGTGTATGTATTAGTTTACCTATCAATTTATCTATCTATCTATCTATTTATCTATCTATGTATATATTATTAGTCTGTCTATATAGGTGACTATCTATCTATCTGTCTATTTATATATGTGTTTATCTATCAATATCACTTTTTGTATATCTATCTTGCTATTTATCTATATATCTATCTATAAAACTAACTCTCTATATATTTGACTATCTATCTGTCTACCAATCTGTCTATCTATCTGTCAATCTATCTATCGATATATATATATATATATATATATATATATATATATATATATCTATCTATATGTCTGTCTGTCTATATTTCTTTCTATTAATCCATGTATCTATCTGTCTATATATCTCTTTATCTATCTATATATCTATCTATATGTTTATTTATATATCTATTTATTTGTCTATCTGTATACCAATCTATTTGTCTATCTATATATCTATCAATATATATATATATATATATATATCCACGTGTCTACCTATCTATATATCTATATGTCTATCTATCAATATATCAATTTGAATATCTATCTAGCTATCTATCTATTTATAAATTTGTCTATCTCTCTGTTTATCTATTTTTCTATATATTTGTATAACTATGTATCTATTTATCTATCTATCATTTGTCTATATATCTGTATATCAATCTATCTATCTATGTATCTATCTATATTTCTATCTATCTATCTAGCTATCAACCTATCTATCTTTCTATTTATCTATCAATCTATTTGTCTATATATCTATCAATCTATCTATTTATTTATTTATCTATATATCTATCTATATATCTATCTATCTATTTGTTTATCTAATTATCTATCTATCTATTTGTAAATCTATTTATCTATCTGTCTATTTATCTAAGGCTCTGTATATCAATTTTTTTGTAAATCTATCAATCAATTTGTTTATAAATCAATCTATCAATCTTTTAATTAATCTATCTATCTATCTAACTATATATCTATATATCTATCTATCTCTCAATCTATATGTCTATCAATTTGTCTTTCTACATATTTATATTTCCATATATCTATTTGTATATATATCAGTCTATCTATCTATATATCAATCTGTATATGTATTTATCTATCAATCTATCTATCAATTTTTCTATCAATCTACCTATAATCTTTCTATCAATATAACTATCTATTTGTCTATCTATCTATTTATCTATGTATATATCTATCTGTTTGTCAATCAATCAGTCTATCTATTCATCCATCTATGCATCTATCTATCTGTCAATCTATCTATCTATCTATCCATCTATATATCCAACTATTTATTCATCTATCTATCGAACAATCTATGTGTCAATCTATCTATCTATCTATCCATATATGTGTCAATCTATCTATCTTTATATATTTCTTTTCTATTTATTTATCTGCCTGTCTATCAATCTTTTTATCTGATTTATATTTGCATGTTTTTCTATCTTTTTATCTATCTATCTATTAGTCTATCTATCTATCTATTTATCAATCTATTTGTCTATTTGTCAGTCTATCTTTTTATCTATATGATTGTCTTGGTGTCTGTCTATTTATCTATCTATCCATCTGTCTCTCTATATATCTATCTATCCATTTCTTTGTCAATCTATCTGTCTATCTATCAATCAATATAGCTCTCTCTCACTATCTGTCTATTTATCTGCTTGGCTAACTATTAGTCTATCTGTCTATCATTCTATTTATCTAGCATTATGTCGATCGATCTTTATAAATGTATGTTTATTAAATTATCTAATTTTCTATCTATCTATTATCTATATGTTTGTCAATGTATCTGTCTATCTATCTATTTATCTTTCTTTCTTTCTATGTATCTATCTATCAATCTATTTATATATGTGTCTATCTATCTATCTATATGCCTGTCTATCTATATATGTGTATATTTGTCTATCTCACTATTTGTATATCTATCTGTCTGTCTATCTTTCTAGTTTTTTATATATCTACCCATCTTTATATCAAACTCTCTATATATTGTTTATCAATTTGTCTACCAATCTATCTATAAATTTTTTATTTATCTATATATCTAAAAATCTATCTATCTGTCTATCTATCTGTCTATCTATTTGTCTATCTCTCTATCTATCTTACTATCTAATAATCTATGTAATTATCTATCTATATCTCTTTCTATCTATCTTTCTATCTATATGTCTATTTATTTATCTATCTATCTGTCTATCTATCTATATGTCTATCTATTTCTCTATATATATATCTATCAATATATATATATATATATCTATCTATATATTTGTATATCTATCAGTAAATATATCTGTATATCGATCTGTATATCTATTTATCTATCAATATATCTATCAATTTGTCTATTAATCTACCTATAATCTATCGATCAATCAAATTATGAATCTATCTATAAATATATCTATCAATCTAACTATCTATCTGTCTATTTATCTATCTATTTATCTGTTTATATATCTATCTGATTGTCTATCAATCCGTCTATCTATCCATCTATCTATCTATCTATCTATCTATCTATTCTTCTATATATCCAACTATCTATTCATCTATCTATCCAACAATCTAAGTGTCAATCTATCTATCTTTATATTTGTTTTTTTATTTGTCTATCTGCTTGTCTATCATTCTTTTTATCTGACGTTCTATTTTTCATGTCTATCTATCTTTTTATCTATCTATTAGTCTATCTATTTATTTATCAATTCTATTTGTCTATCTCTTTGTCTATATGTTTATCTATCTTATTGTCTATCTGTCTATTTTCTAGTCTATTATCCAACTATCTATTTATACATGTGTCTATCTAATTTTTTATTAATCTATTAGTTCAATCTATCTATCTACTCTATATCTATCTATTTGTCTGTCTATCTATCTTGCTAGTTCTCTACGATCTATCTAAACTATCTATCATTCTGTCTATCAATCTTTATATATGTTTGTCTATCAAATTATATAATTTTCTATCTATCTATCTATTTATCTATATGTTTGTCAATGTATGTGTCTATCTATCTATTTATCTATTTTCTATCTATCTATGTATCAATCTATAAGTCGGTCTATATATATGTTATCTATCTGTCTATCTATATATGTGTTTTCTATCTATCTATCTATCTATCTATATCAAACTATTTTATATTTGTCTATCTAATGTCCACCAATCTATCTATCTTTCTGTCTATCTATTTATCTAACAATCTATCTATCTATTTGTCTATCTATGTGTGTATCTATCTATCTTTCAGTCGATTAATCACGTATCTATCTATCTATATATCTCTATATCTATCT
>JAREIK010002733.1:22731-231749 GCA_029783825.1 Sapria himalayana
CTATCTATCATCAATCAATCTATCTTCTATCTATTTATCTATATTTATATCTATTTATCTATCTATCTTTCTATTTCTATCTATTTATTTATTTATCTATCTGTCTATCTATCTATCTATCTACTATCTATCTAATTGTATCTATATCTCTATCTATTTCTCTATCTATCTGTCTATTAATCAATCTATATATTTTTTTATCTATATGTATATCTATCTATCTATCTATCAATCTATTTATCATTTTTTCAATCTATCTATCTATCTATCAGTCTATCTATCCATTCATCAATATCTATATCTCTCCATCAATCTATCAAGATATCTATATATGTATAAATCAATCTATTTGTCTATCGATCTATCTTTATATGTGTTTATCTATCTATCTAATAACTATTATCTATCTATTAATCTATCTTTGTGTGTGTGTTGTGTGTGTGTGTGTGTGTGTGTGTGTATATTTTGTCGATATCCATCTATCTAACTATTTTTATATCTATCAATCAATTTATCTATCTATTTCTATCTATCTCTCTATTATTATCTATCTATTTGTATTTTTATATGTTTATATATATATATATATATATATATATATCTAACTATCTGTCTATCAATCTGACTATCTACTTGACTATCTATCTATCTAACGGTCTATCTATTTATATCTTTATCTATCTATCTATCTATTTATGTATATGTCTATCTCTGCTCTATTTTTCTATCTATATGTCTGTCTATCTATCTATATATCTGTCTATCTATATATTTATCTATCTATTTGTCTATCTATCAATCTATCTATTTTTATATCTATCTATCTAACTATCTATTTATCTATCTCTCTATATATATGTCTATCAATCTGTCTATCTATATGTCTATCTATTTAACTTTTGATCTACCTATCTATCTATATATTTATATGTCTAACTATCCGTCAATCTATGTGTCTATCTATATATCAATCTATCTGTCTAGCCATCAATCTATCTATCTATTTGTCATTCAATCAATCAATCAATCTATCTATCTATGTATCTATATAACTATCAGTCAATATTTTTATCTATCTTTATGTCCATTTATTTTTCTAACTTTCTATATTTCTAGCTATCTTCTATCTTATTATTTTCTAACTTTTTATGTTTCTGTCTATATTATATCTAACTATTTGTCTATCTTTCAATTAATCTATTTTTGTGTATATATATTTATCTATATATTTGTCTACTTTCTATCTATCTATCAACCTATCTAACTAAATGTCTATCTATCGTTTTATCTATTTATTATCGATCTATCTTTTTATATATTTATCTATATATTTATCTGACTATCTATTTATCTATTTATGTGTCATATCTATATATCTATCTATATATTTGTCTATCTACCTATCTATCTATTAGTTATTCTTTTGTGTATTTTTTTGTTTATCTATATTTTGATTCATCCATCCATCTATCTATTTATCTATCTATCTATATTATGTGTCTATTTATTTGTCTATCTATTTATTTGTCTATCTATTAATTTTCTTCTATTTGTCAATATCTATCTATATCTATTTATGTATTTGTCTATCTATTTTTCTATCTCTCTGTATATGTACGTATCTTTCAATCTATTTATTTTTCTGTCTATCTCTGTGTATCTATTTGTTATTTTTTTTGCTATATATCTATTTGTTAGTCTGTTTGTCTATCTATCTATCTATATATCTATTTGTCTTTCTATCTATTTGTCTATCTATCTGTCTATCTATTTGTATATTTATCTATCTGTCTAACAATCTATTTATTTATCTATATGTCTATTTATCTATCTATCTATCTCTCTCTCTATCTACCTATCTTTCTATCTATCTCTCTATCTATATGTCTACCTATCTATCTATCTATCTAACTTTTGATCTATCTATATATTTATATGTCTAACTATCTGTCAATCTATGTGTCTATCTATATGTCAATCTATCAGTCTAGCTATCTATCTATCTATTTGTCAATAGATCTATCTATTTGTCAATAGATCTATCTATCTATCTATATATCTATATATCTATATAACTATTTATCAATCTATTTGTCTATCTTTATGTCTCTCTATTTTTCTAACTTTCTATCTTTCTGACTATCTTTCAGTCATACTATTTTTCTAACTTTTTATCTTTTTGTCTATGTATATATCTAACTATTTGTCTATCTTTCCATAAATCAATATGTTTGTGTGTGTATATATATATATCTATCAATCTATCTATCTACCTAACTATGTGTATATATATATATGTTTATCTATCTTTCTATCTATATATCTAAATACCTATTTATCTATGTATCTTTCTATCTATCTATTTGTCTATATATTTTTCTATCTATCTATCTATCAGTCTAATAATTTGTCTTTCTATTTTTGAATCTATATATCTATAAGTGTATCTATCTATCTATTTATCTATCTATCTATTCATATGTCTAATTATCGGTCAATCTATTTTACGATCTATATATCTATTTACTATCTGTGTATCTTACTTTCTAGCTATCTTTCTATTTATTTTTGTATTTACTAGTTTATCTATATGTATATCTATCTTTCAATATGTCTCTCAATATGACTATCTATATATTTGTCTATCACTCAATCAATCTATCTATATTTTGATCTATCTATTTATCTATCTGTCTATCTACCTATCTATTTGTCTGTCATTGTATCTCTATGTCTATCTGACTTTTTATTTGTCTATCTATTTATATATCAATTTTTCTATCTATTTGTCTATCTAAATGTCAATATATATATCTATCTATCTATTTATATATCTAACTATTTTATTTTTTTATCAATCAATCAATCTATCTTTCTATCAATCAATCAATCAATCTTTCTATCAATCAATCAATTAATCAATTAATCTATCTATCTATCTATTGATATTACTTGCTATCTAATTATCTATTTTTATGTCTATCTATCCTACTATCTATCTATATATCTCTCTATTTAACTATCTATATATCTATCTATCTATCATTCTATCTATTTATCTATATGTGTGTCATTCTGTCTATCTATCTTTCTATCTATTTGAATATATATCTTTCTATATATTTATATATCTATTTGTCTATCTTTCTATATGTTTATCTATCTATTTATTTATCTATCTATCTATCTAACTATCCATCAATCTAGCAATCTATCTATTTGTCTATCTATTTCTCTATCTATCTATATTTCTTTCTTTATATCTATTTGATTATCTAAATGTCTATATTTTTGTCTATCTATATATAGATTTATTTATTTGTTTATCTATCTATCTATCTATATACCTCTCTATCGATCTATCAATCTATCTATCTGTCAATCTATCATTCTATCAATCTTTCTATTATATGTGTGTCATCGATCTATCTATCTTTCTATCAATTTGACTATATATCTTTCTATATATTTATATCTATTTGTCTATCTTTCTGACTATTAATGTATCTACCTTTTTCTTCATCTATCTATCTATAAGTGTATCTATAAATCTACCTATCTATTTGTCTATCTATATGTCTATATATCTATCTATCTATTTGTTTGTCTATCTTTTTTATATCTGTATATCTTTGTGACTATCAAACTTTATATCTATTTAACTATTTATTTGTCTATTTATTTGTCTATCTATATGTTTATCTATCTAATATAATTATTTGTTTATTGATCTATCTACCAATATGTGTATCTATCAATCTAACTATCTATCATTTTATCTGTCTATCTATCTACTTATCGATCTATCTATTTATCTATTTATTGATCTGTCTTTCTATCTATCAATCAATAAATCAATCAATCTATCTATATATCTATTTGTCTATCTATATGTCTATCTATCTGCCTATCTATCTATATATCTATCTTTTTATCAATCAATCAATCAATCTTTTTATCCACTTGTCTAACAATTTATTGATCTGTCTATCTACCTATCTATCTAACTATCTTAATATCTGTCTATCTGTCTATCTATCTATCGATCTATTTATCTATCTATTTATCTATCTATCTAACCTATCTATCCATCTATCTATCTAAGTATCTATCTATCTATCAACCTGTCTATCTATCTATTTGTCTATCTAATATCTATATTTTTGTCTATCAATATATATATCTATCTAATTGTTTATATATTTATCTATCTATCTATCTATCTGTCTGTCTGTTTGTCTATCTATCTGTCTATCTATGTGTCTATCTACTTATCAATCTTTCTTTATACTATATATATATCTATATTAGCATGCCTGTCTGTATATCTATCTATGTGAGAATATATTTTTCTATCTATCTACTTATCTATTAGTGATTCTATTAATCTATCTACCATTTTATATATCTATCTATATATCTATAAGTGTATCTATCTATATATCTATCTATTTATCTATAAATATGCCTATATATTTGTCTACCTATTGGTCTATCTATCTATTTTTCTATCTATATATCATTTTGTATATCTATCTATCTATCTATCTCTCTATTTTTATGTCAATCTATCTATTTATGTATCAGTCTAACTTTTTGTCTATCGATGTGTCTATCAATATGTGTATCTATTTGTCTAATATATATCTTTTTCTCTGTCAATCTTTCGATCTTTCTTTATATCGATCTATCTATTTATCTATTTGTCTATCTATCTATGTATCTATCTATTTATCGATCTGTCTATCTATATATCTATCTATCTATTAATCAATCAATCAATCTGTCTATCTATCTATTAATCAATCTATCTATCTATCCATCTATCTATTTATCTATCTATCTATTTGTCTATCTTTTTATTTGTATATCAATATATCTACCTATCTATGCATATATCAATCTATGTATCTATGTTTATCTGTATGTCTATCTATATATCTATATTTATATCTATTGAATTGTCTATCTAAATATCTATCCATCTATTTATCTATTAATTTATTTGTCTATATATCTATCTATCAATCCTTCTATATGTTTATCTATCCTTCTATCTATCTATCTATCTTTCTATCCATCTATAAATCTATTAAACTAACTATCTATATATTTGTCTATCTATTTATTTATCTACCTATCTATCTATTTTTATTTTTGTCTTTCTATCTGCATGTTTATTTGTCTATTTATCTATCTTTCAATATGTCTATCTTTATAACAATATGTCTATCTATTTCTCTGTCTATCTATCTTTATAACTATTTATCTATCTGTCTAATTATCTATATGTCTATATGTCTGTCTATCTCTCTATCTTTTTAATTATTTATTTATCTAACTAACTAACTATCTATCTATCTGTTTGTCTATCTATCTATATGTCTATCTATTTGTCTATCTATTTATCTATCTATCTATCTATTTGTCTATCTCTCTATCTATTTATCTGTCTATCTATATGTATATCTAATAATCTGTCTATCTGTTGCTCTATCTCATATCTATCTATCTATTTGTCTATCTATCTTTCTATATATCTACATGTCTTTCTTTATTTCTATCCTTTCGTCTATCTATTTGTCTATTTATATATCTATATATTTGTCTATCTATCTATCTTTCTATATATGTGTGTATATATATATATATATACATATATTTGTCTATATATATATATATATATATATATATATCTCTCTCTCTCTCTCTCTCTCTTTCTCTCTATAAATGAATCTGTCTACACTACAAGAAAGTATTTGTTTAGTTAGTTTGAAATTTTGCTAGTGATATAATCCCTAGCTAATTTGAGAGGGATCAACTAGGGAACTGCAAGAGATGTTTGATTTTATATTGAATGATAAATTTGTGATGGATGTCTGATGGTTTATAGATTGAAGTTTTTGATTTAAGAATATCTCTAGATAATATTTTCATTGATTTTGGTACAAACATTCATGGCTAGTTTAGTAAAGACTTTATTAATGGATTTTCCCTAGTTAATTAGCTTAACAAAACATCCCTCAATAAATCATTATAAAAAAAAATATTTTTACAATTATATATTAATAGCAACCGATTAGTCCATAAATTATAATTTTTACAAAATATATGCATTTATCTAGGGATTTTCCCTACCATAGCTTGGGTTTATTTTCATCATTAATTTATACTGAATTATTTTTATATATATTATTTATTTTAATATTTGATGTAATTTTGTATCTTAATGGTTTGTCATGATCTATGGATGAGGGATCCTTGAAAGATTCCTTTTCTTCATATAATTATAAAAATAGAATATTATAAATAAATAATTTAATAAATATATAAATACGAATAAAAATTTATATTAATAAAGACTAAAATAATTATATTTATGATTATAAAATTTTAAAAATATATACAAAATATTATTTGAATTAGTTAATAAAGATATTTAAATATTTGTATTAATAAATACATTAAATAATTAATATTATACTTAAAACATTTTTTAAAATATTTGAAATAATACATAAACATTCATAAATATTTGTTTTAATAAAAACCTAAAATCATTATTTGTTTGATAATAAAAAAATATTCACAAAAAATCTAAATTAACAATTAAACAAGTAAATATTTATATTAATATAACTTTTAAAAAAATTTAATGATTATAAGAATATATTTTAAAATTTATTATTAAAAGATTTGAAATATTAGAATTATTAAAAAAATTATATTCGTCATAAAATTTAAAATAAAACAAATTGATATTTAAGGATAAATATATTGATGTTTTAATTTCATCCAAAACCATTTGATGTTATAAAATAAATATCGCAAAGTGCTTATTAAAACAATACTTTAGGTGTTTTTTAGGTTTTAAATTTTTTTTAATATTACTAATAATATTTTTTTCTCCTAAACACACTTAAAATTATTTTTAGTCCTATTAACACTTTTTAAAATCACTACCAAACTGACCCCATGTTGATTTTAATTCAACTTTTATTTTTGCTTCAACTAAAATTTATAAGAATTAACATATTTAGTAAATTATTATAGTATATTAAAAAGAAAATATAAAATAATATTAAATTTATTATAAAATATGTAATCTTAAAATAATTAATAAATAAATAAATATTAATATTTTAAAATTTAACAAGATAAACATGAACAATAACCTAATCGATGGCCAAGTAAAATAGCATCATGAAGACAATCTGCTTATGGAATATTTTTGGCAGTGTGTTATGCTAATTAGTAAATTAGTTTTTTTTTGCTAGTTTAATATTGTTTGAAAATATTTTTTTATTGTTGCTAGGTGTTATTAGACAGAGAGAAAATTATGCAATGGTGCATTAGAATAATATTTTTTAAAAAAGTATCTAAATAAGTAAATATTCATATTAAAAAATACATCAAAATAAAAGATTTCTACATGTTAGTAAACTCAAAAAAAAACTTTTATTGCTCCTATTAATTTCATGATTTGAAAAAAAAATAAAAAAATAATATCAAAACATCTATTTTCAAAAAATACTATAGGTATAGCATGAGAAGTATACTATTTTGGAAAATAGTATTCCCGATTTATAGCAATATAATATTTATATAAATATTATAAACATATAACATTATATATAAATATTTATACATTTTTATAATCATATTACTCTAATATATAATATATATAAACATATAACATTATAAACATTGATATGTTTATATAAACATATAAATGTTATATATAAATATTTATACATATGTATAAATGTTTATAAATATTTATACAACATTTACATAAAACTATCCATGTATCTATTTATACATATTTATAAATATTTATATAGCATATAAATTTTTATATAAATATATAATATTTATAATGTTTATATAATTGTGATATATATACTATATAATATTTATAAAAGTGTTACACACACACACACACATATATGTAACATTTATAAAAATATTTTAAATACAACATTATATCTAAACACTAATACATTTATATAATCATATACCATTATATATAAAAGTGTATACTTTAATATAAATGTGCAACTAAGAGAATAGTGATGTGCAATATGATGCTGGTATGCATACACAAGAGAATATCTCTATAATATATATATCATATGAAGAAATGATATATCATATATGGATATTAGTAGTTTTATCTATGAATGAGGCCGAGAGTATTATTGGGAATTGAGGGAGACAAGTCAATTGTCATTGTCATTTAGGAGTCTTCGTAGAGCTCCTCTATCATGATACTTACTTTAAAGAAGTAAACAAATCTTTTTTTTTAAATTGTTGTTGATACTTCTTATTAGTTATGTACTATAGTTTTCATAACTCATCTTTTTACTTAGATGTATGATATTAACTCAGAAGTTAATAATCATAGTATAGAAAATTATTATTTGCTTAATATTTTCTTCTTGTTTTCTTAAATATTGAAATAGCTACTAAATATTATGTAAAATCATTTGTAATAGTAATATACAAGTTGAAATTTGGTTGCTTTTGTGTTTTTTTTTATTTTTGGATTTATTTGTAGTCTTATTTTTGTACGTCATATTTGTAAGTAATTAATTTTTAATTTTATTTTTTTGGATAATGTTAAGATTATATATTTTTATTGTTATAGCCAGATATTTTATTATTTGTTTGAATATTATTTAATATGTTACTTGTTCATTATTTACTTGGTTATTTATTTTTGATTTAATTGATATGTTATAAATTTTTAATGGTTATACATTTATACATTATATCAATGGTTATATGAAATAATTTATTTTCTTTATAAATGAAATAATATGAAAATTTAATTGCCAATTAATAGTTTTCATGGTTATTAGTAATATTATTTATTTTCTCCATTGTTATAACCATAAATTAATTTTTTTATTTCTGAAATTTATTTGATTAATTTATAAATAATATTATAAAAAATAACTATAAAAATTTCATAAGCTATTAACCATATATTTATTTATTTATTAAATAATCTAATTAATGGTTAAATATTAAATAATTTTGTTTTCTAATATTTTTAGTCTTTGACCCATCACTCCCTAGTTTGGCCATCTCTACGTAATTAGGTCAGTTCACTTCTGAAAAACCTTTGAGTTGACTCTCAAAACACACCATCATCACTGCATCATTTCGAAGAACCATATCGAACAAAGAACATCTTTCAAAAAATGCCACCGTCACAGCATCATTTCAAAGATCCATATTAAACAAAGAACAACTCTCTCTCTATCTATCTATCTATCTATCTCTTTCTATGTGTTTTTTGTTTATTTTCAAAACTCATTACTAATTAGTAATAAGTTTTTCAAATTTAAATTCAGTAGTGAGCTAAAAGTGCTTTTTTGTTGAGGTCTTGTGTCTTAATGATAAATCAGCAGTATGAACTTTTTTTATTTTAATGATTATTTTTTTAAAGGCTTAATGGATTTCACATCAACAGAAAGTGTGCTAGCTTTGAAATTTGAAGAAGAATAGTAAAAGAGGATGAAGAAAATAATAACAAGAGGAGAAGGAGAGCAAAGTGCTCTAATTTTTAAAATTCAAGTTATATCTTGTATTTATTTTATGGTTTTTATATTTTAGAATTTTTGTCCTGTAGAGAAGATGAATATGAAGAACCTGTGGAAACTTATCTACTAATCAAGTTTTTGTGGTTATAGTATGAAACTTTTATATTTTTCCTCAAAGAAGAAGGCACAGCTTAACCATAACCATTAATTTTGCTATCATTGCTCATGTTTATAGTTTGTTGAGGCAATAATTTTTGTTGGTGGATGATGATGATTTTTTTTTTAGTTTTTTTTGGCCTGATATTAATTCTTGTTTAATAGTACTATTGAAAAAAATTCATTAAACTAAGACTTTATTAAATCTATCTAATATTGGTATGTAGAATAAAAGCACACTTGATGGAGAAATGGGGGGTGTAGAACACTAATACCCCAAGTCAGACTATACATTATTGTAAGCAGGGGAACAAACATCTTGTAGAATTTTCTCATTGTGTTTTATTAGATAACATGCATTCTCAAAGCACACTAATCATGCATGGTGATTTATTTCATGTAGAATGATTTTTTTTAAAAAATCAAACAAGATGAAACATGCCATTTACTAATGATTTTTAAAAATTTGACTATGATCTAATGTTGATTACAATTATTACTGAGAATCAAAATATCAAAGTAATGATTTTTAATTAAAATTGTTTATTGGATTTAAATCTCCATATGAAAAAAATAATTTTAATATTGGTGTGATATTTTAGATTTAATGTTATTTTAGTAGTATAATTTTTGTTAATTTCAATATTTAGCAATAAAAAATTAATAATAAACAAAAATAAAAAATTATCATTAATTTATTATATGATACTATTGATATATGATACTCTTGATATAGCATATTTTCCTTTTATTTTTTTTTCTTTTCAGCTATTTTAGATTTAGCATATGTTAATATATTTTTTTGTGCAGTTAATGATACTCTTGATATATGACACACACACACACACATGTATGTATGATTGTATAGTTTTTTTGTTTGTATTTATATGTATCATTGAATTTTTTGTCATTTATATATTTTCAATGTTATATTTTGATGTAACATTACAATATGAGTATATTAAAAAATTTTATAATTTTTTTGCAATCATAGCCATGTTATTGGTTGATGAAATTAATTAACCTATTTTAGAATCTATTAAAAAAAGTGGTGCAGCCATGTAGTTGATTTGCTCATTGACTATTTGGGCATTGTGAATATAGCTCTCTCAGGCTGCTCTTGCCAAAATATAGCTTTTATAAATCTTTTCTTTGATAAACTAATACTTTTATGTGTTTAGTCTTTTCATAAAAGATTAATTGAAAATAACATATTATGTGAGCTAACAACCATCATAGAAAATGAAAATAGGCTTTTCAAAACAAAAATTAATTTCTCAATTAAATATCTAATTGGCAAAAATATAGCAGTGATAGTCATATCTATAATTTTTGCTAAATTAATAAGTTATCATCCTTCGTATCATTTAAGTTTGAATTGATGTGTATGTAAATAATCATTAAGTATACTCAAATATTAGAATAAATTTCTTTTGCACTGGTATTTTTTTGGTAGTTCTTTAGTTTATAAGATGGTGTGTCCTTAGGCTGCTACGTCAATTAACTATTTATTTATGCATTTCTTTGGCCATTTCTCTTAGTGTTTCAGTCATGCCTCTCTTTAATATTAAGCTTTAGTTTTACCAGATTATATTCATCCATTTCTAATTTCTATCTTGTTAGTAAACTTAATGTAGGATGTGACATAATTACTAAGATCTCTATAGTCAACTAGTTTTGCTTAAGTCTTATTCTTCTTATCTTAGTCAGTTTTCTTTAGCAAACAATCTTTTGATTGTAGTTTTCCATAAAATATGTTAATGTTAATGCTTATATTTGTTCATATCTCTAATTAATCCATATTTGTAAGGCTAGAAATTTGAAATTTTAGGCTGCTTCACATCTATGTTTTCTAGTTTAATACTTTTTATGATATGTTTTCTAGTCCATATTTATTATTGTTCATGTTGGAATTCTTCATTAATTCATTTTCCAAGAGTTCTTGGAATTTTATCTTCATTCCATTTAGTTATTCTTTCCTATTTATTTTTATATTCAAAGATTGAGTTTAATAACAATTGAAATTTTGATCTTTGATCTTCATTAAGAAGTGAGAAGCTTACTCCTTCAAACTTGCAATTTCTTTCTTTTTTTATTCCCTTTGTTGTCCTTTCACTTGGTTCTTTTGTTCTCCTAATTCTTGCCTTTTTGTGTAGCATTGATTGGTGCACTAGAAGAGACATGCTTCCTTCATCTAACGATAGCATGATATCTTTCACCTTTAGCATGCTAATAATGCTCTATTTCTTCATGTAGATTCTACAAATGCATTGCCTAGATGTTCATTATATTTTATCTTTGTAAATTCATATAATTGATTTTATTTAATTAATAGTATTATTTGAATTCAATTGTATGTTTCATTCAGAATTATGATTGAGCATAATTCATTGCAAATATAAAAGGGAATAAAGAGTTTTTGGATGTACAAACGGTTTATGGATGGAATTTTGAATAAAGAGTTTTTGAGCGAGCTAGAAACCTTCATCAAATTTGCTTGTATCAATCAATATGGATGGACAGAGATAAAATTAAGTTTCCATGTAATAACTACAAGTGTTAGAATATGTCTTTTCGTGATGTAAACACGATTAGATACCATGTGGCTATATATGGCTTTGTACCAAATTATTTTGTTTTGATTTATCAAGGGGAGAGTACAATGGCTGTGAATATTGACCAAAATGAGGGTACTGAATCGTATGTATGTAGTGAAGAAACATCAAACACATACCTTGGAATGGTCATGGAAGCTACTAGTGCTGACTTTAATATGAATTATATGGATGAACCACCTAATCTTGAAGCTAATAAATCTTATGATATGCTTCAAGCTGTAAATAATTGGTTGTGGCCTAGTTGTAAAATAGATTCAAAATTGTCACTTGTGGCTTGACTTATGAGCATTAAGTTTGAAAATCATATATCTATGAAATTATTTGATCAGGTTATAGAACTGATGAAAGAGATTGTTCTAGATAATAAATTGGTCGCTAACAACTTTTACATCACTTAGAAGTTACTATGAGGTATGGGTCTGCTAGTGGAAAAAATATATTATTGTTTCAATGAATGTATATTATATTGGGGTGGTGATAATGATTTAATTATCTATAAGTTTTGTGATCATCCTTGGTTTAAGAAAGCACCTCATGTTGTAGATATGCGATAGAAGATGAAAGCTTCATATAAAAAGATGTATTACTTCTCTTTATTTCCTCGATTGTAGATATTACATGCATCAAATGGTACACCACATGATATTAGGTGGCATTCTGAGCATGAGGTTGAACATGGGGTGATGCATTATCCATCAGATTTACTTGCTTAGAAGCATTTTAATCATATACATCAAGATTTTGTTCGTGAAATTCGAAATGTGAGATTGGGTCTCTGCACTGATGGTTTTTGGCCATTTGGCCAATCTAGACAATAGTATCCTACATGGCTAGTGATAGTGACACCTTACAATTTGCCTCCATGGTTGTGTATGAAGGAGCAATATATGTTTCAGCCAATATTGGTTCCATGGCCTAAAATCCGAAAGACATGTTGTATTTTTTTTCACAGCCTTCTAAAGCAGAGTTGAATTATTTGTGGGAGGTTGGCATGAATACATATGACATCTCAAAGAAGCAAATTTTCCATAATATTAAATATTATCTAGTTGGAGTGATGTAGGACAATTACCATGCCCGCATTGCATGGACAAGTATGATTCTTTTACTCTCATATTCAGTGATAAATAGTCATTGTTTGTTAACCATAATAAGTTTCTACCTACAAATCATCCATTCCATATAAATAGAACTGCATGCATTTCAAAAAAATAAAACAATGATGATAGTTCTAGCAGTTGTACGTTCAGGAGATGATATCTTGACAAAGATTCAGAGTTTGGGTCTGAAGAAAGTTACTGAAATGGATACTATTAGAACTAATGGATCGATATGCAAAATATATGGCTAGAGGAAATGTAGTATTTATTTGGGACTTCCCTAATTGGAAGTCCAATTTAATTTGTCTTAACTTGGATGTAATGCATATTGAAAAAAATGTGCTAAACAATAATTTCAACATTGTCCTAAATGTAGATGGAAAAACAAATGACACTTTATAATCAAGATAAGAGTTGAATGATTTATATTGGTGCCTTGGATTGAAATAGAATGAGGCTATAGAAAAATACCCTAAAGCTTGTTACACACTTAATAAAAAGCCAAGACAGACATTGTGTGAATGGATTAAAAATTTGAAATTTTCTAATGGATATGTGTCAAATATGGGCAAATGTGTGGATATGAAGAAGCTTAAGTTATTTGGAATAATAAGTAATGACTATCATGTATTTATGCATAGATTAATACCAATTGCTTTCCGTGAAATACTTTCCCTAAGTGTTTGGAACATCCTTATAGAACTTAGTTTATTCTTCAAATAGATAACCACAATCATAATCAAGATAGATGACATGGTGAGACTAGAGAATGACATACCTCTCATTCTTTGTAAGCTTGAACAGATATTCCTACCAAGTTTTTTTGACTCAATGGAGCATTTACCGATCCATTTGACTTTTGAAGGAAGAATAGCCTAGCCAGTGCAATACAGGTGGATGTATCCTTTTGAAAGGTAAATATATATAAGTAGCTCTATTTTATTATTTCAAGCATAAATTAATATTGTAATTTGATTTAATTGAGACCTAAATTAATGGTTGTAAGTATCTTCATAAGTTGAAATTGAATGTTAGAACCAAGGAAAAATTTGAAGGTTGAATTTGCAATGCATATTTAGTAAAAGATGCATCATCTTTTTGTTCTTATTATTTTGAGGAACATTTTAATACAAAGAATATAAATGTGCCTCAGAATTATGAAGGTCATGTGCTGGTAGAAGATAAATCTATGGACAAGTTATCTATCTTCAAGCACCTTGGAAGAGCAATTGGAAGAGCAATTGAAAGAGCAAAAAAAAGATGTATGATATATGAAGAGTACAAAGCAACCCAAAGCTATGTTTTAGTTAATTGTGAGGAGGTTGCACTATATATTAAATATGTATACCCAGAGCTATGTTATTCAAAAAATGGTTGTAGGTTTAATCATAGGATAATTTTGTCCTGAATAAGAATAATTAGAAATTGATATCCATTATTCTCTCTCTATTAGTATATGTGCAGTGTTTATGTTGAGAACTTAAAACATAGGCAACCAACTATTCTAAGCCATGAGGTCGATTCTATGCTAAAAATAGAATTTGTGAATTAGTTCAAGAACTATGTGAGAATTATTAAGCCTTAATTTTTTGAATAATATGATTTATTAGTATCTTATATTTTTAACATCATTTGTTGAATTTATGCAACATACAAATGATCCTTCAAATGAAGATTCTAACATATTCATACATTTTCTAAGTAAAGTCCCATCTAGATATGTGACAACCTATTGTGGGTATTTTGTCAATTGATATTAATTTCACACAAAAGGGCATGGTTATTCTAAAGCAACTATGAACAGTGGTGTATGCATCAAAGGCTAAAGTTATAGTGTGGATGAGATTGATTATTATGGTCAAATAGTAGAAGTTATTGAGTTGGAGTATCTTGGACTAAAAAATAATAGGATTGTATTATTAAAATATGAGTGGTTTGATCCTACACGATATGCGGGTACAAAGATTCATTCGTATTATAAGCTTGTGAATATTAATCATAAACAGATATTTAATCAATATGAATCATTTATTGAGGGAGTTCAAGCCACTTAAGTATATTATTGTACGTACCTGAGTTTTTCTCGTGATACATATGACTGGTGGGCCATTTGAAAAATCAAAGCTCAATCAAATTTTGAAGTATCAACATCTCAACAATGAAGTGCAAACTTAGCTATTGCACTAGCATTTCAAGAAAATGACATAAATAATATTGAGCCTGTGCATGTAGATGAAGATCTAGAAAGCTTATGTGACTCATATGGAGACCTAATAAAAATTGAAGATGATCATTTTCTATCTAAAGATGAGTTGGAACTTCCATCATAATCAGATGAAATGTCAGAAGATCCATCAGAAGATGATAGTGATAGTGATAATTAAACTGTTATAATTGTATTAGAACTTTATAGTTTCAAAGACATTCTATATTTTGTATCAATCCATTGTTGTTTGTTATTTTTAAATGCATGGTTGTTCATAATACAATATCAATTTATGTTTTCATTATAACTCTATTATTTGTTCAATGTTTTTACTTTTGTATAGTAGATGGCGCATAAAGGAAATGGGTGTGGTGGAGGTGTACGTGGATGCATACATGGATGAGATTCATCTTGTATTTTATGTCCTATTGTATAGTTAGTATCATCTCATACCCACCGTATTCAGACTTCAACATCACCATCACCATCACCATCATTGACACATTTATGATCACCTTTATTAGATATAAGGCCTCTATCCATTGTCCCTCCTACACACACTTTTGATCGATCACCATCATTTACACCACATTTTACATCATTAGTTGTTGCCTCATTTACAACACCATTGACATCATCAAATGTTATCGCTTTCTATGCAGGCTATGCTAAGTTAGTAAGAGAGATTGTGGGTGGGAGGTATAAGAAATATGTAAATATTACTTTAATTAAAAATTACAATATCCCTATTAGTGGTTTTGTTTTTATATATAGTTATGAATTTCTTGTTTTCAATGTTAATTGATTATTTTTATAGTTTCATTCCATTTACAAGTGTTCGGCTATAATTACAAAGTCATTCAAGAAAATAGTTGATTCCAAAGCATTCTCATGGAAGAAAGTTTCTGAATCAACAAAAGAAACTAACTTTTATCATTTTCAGGTAAAACAAAGAAACAAAACCATTAAAAATTAATTATCTAATTAATTAACTATTATGTTGATTAATATTCAAGCATAAAAAAATTATGTCATTGTTATCAATATAGTTTTTTTGTGAATTTTCTATATATAGAATCCGTGTACATGGGTAGCCCAATTTGATAGATAGATAAAGTCATTGTTAGAGAGCAAATCTGCCAAATGATACTCAAATTTTGTCCATAAATTGAAGATTCTAAAAGATAAGTCTGATTTAATACCTGAGGATGAGTGGCCTGATTGGCTTAAGTATTGGGAGGAGCCAAAAGTGAAGAAAAAATCAGAGATATCCAACAAAAACCAAAGGACTGAGGTAGCTAGACCTAGTACAGGAATGTCTCACCATATAGGAGGGTCAAAGTTGAGCATTGAGCATTGAGGATGCTCGAGATTTAGTACAATTTATTACTTTAAACCATTTATATATTTCACAATTTGCATAATAGTCCAAATAATTCAAATATTTGCTTGTTTTTACAATTAAAGCTAAAATTTTTCAACATATATTATTTTTTGATTTAATAAATACATATTTAGGCCAGAGAATTTGGTCAAGATCCCAATTTTTATAAAATTTTCAAGAAGATGCATGTGAAGAAAGCAAATGGATAGTTTGTTGACAACAAGTCTCAGATAATTGCTATAATTAATCTAATATATTAATAAACTTTTGAATACTATAGTAAATTTTGAAAGTTGTGTGGAATAAAAAATATTTGATTTATTTTATCTATATCTAGCACAATATTTTATTATATTTTATCATAGGACTTCGTGGAGGAATGTATGATGGCTAATTCTCAGCCAATTGAGAATTCTATGAAAATTCAACAAAATAACTATGATCGCATATATTTGGAGACCATAGAATGTTAGAAGAAGCAGCAAATGTATGACATCAGCTCAAAGGGTGTGGGGTTTGAAGTCATGCTTCTAGTTCCTTTGTCACAACAATGGTGGATGAAATGGTTGAACAACAAGTAATTGAAACAAATGAAACAAATGAATAGAAAGAAATTATGAATGCAATTCAATAGTAAATGTCCTATATGGAGTCACAGTTAGTGGTCTTGACGCAACAGATATAAAATCAAGTTCTAGTAGAGAAATCACGTAGGAGAGGCTAGCACAAATGTACCAACTAATGATAAGGATGATAATGTAGTTTTAAATAATTATATACCTACGATATATTTTTTAACTATGTAACTATTGTATCAGAATAATATCAGAAATACTTTTTTTTATTTAATTATAAAAAATGGTTTATAGTATATGTTTTTATTCAATTTAATGTAAAAATTTTAATAATGTAATTAAAATTTTTTGTCAAAAAAATAAAATTATGAAAATAGTTTTTGAATGAAAATGGTTAGGGATTATTCCCTTCCTAATTTAGCTATGAAATTTTCTGTATATATTTAGTCGAAAGATATTAATTACTACCTTTAATAATGATCAAAATTAACAAGGAAAAAAATATAATTAGCTATCGAATTTCAGTCATTCAAAAATTTACTAGGGAATTTTTTTTTTCGATAACTTTTTTGCGACGAGTACATTAGCTTTGGATAAATTTCGAGGAAAATCCATCGCTATTCTATTTTATCAATGGAATTTTTTATAATAGCTAGAAAAATAATCTTAGCTATTATGTCGATATATCTTTCTATCTGTTTATAAATTTGTCAATCTAACAATTGTCTACGTGTCAATTTATCTGTCTATCTATCTATCTGTCTGTCTATTTATATATATATATATATATATATATATATATATATATATATATATATATCTCTGTCTATCTGTTTGTGAATTAATCAATCTATCTATTTTTCTGTCTATCTTTTTATATATTTGTCTATATTTTCTATCTATATGTCTATTAATCTGGATATCAATTAGTCTATGTATTTATGTATATATCTATCTATGTATATATCTATCTATCTATCTATTTATTTGTATGTCTATCAATCTATCAATCTATATGTCTATCTATTTGTCTATCTATATGTATATCTATTTGTTAATCTATCTGTCTATTCAACTATCTATCTAATAGTGAAATCTATCTATCTAACTAACTTTCTAGTATTCAATCTATTTATCTGTCAATCTATTTGCCTAATTATCTGTCAATTTATCTAACTAACTATCAATCTATCTGTCTAACTATCTGTCTATTTATATGTCTATCAATCTATTTATCTAATTGTCTATGTAACTTTTTATGTATCTCTCTATCTATATTTATATCTATCTCTCTAACTATATATCTATCGATCTATCTATAAATATGCCTATCTATATGTCTCTATATATGTTTATCTATCTATGTAACTATCTATCTATATATTTGTCTATCTATCTATCTAGCTATCTATCTGTCTGTCTATCTATCTATATCTGTCTATTAGTCTATCTATCTATCTATGCATAAATATATATATATATATATATATATATATATCTATATATATATATATATATATATATATATATATATAACTATATATCTTTCTTTATATCTATCTTTATATCTATCGATCTATGTATCTATATATATGTCTATATATATGTCTATATATATGTCTATCTATCTTTCTATCTATCTGTCGATCTAACTATTGATCTATCCATCTAGCTATCCATCTATCTATCTTTCAATTATCAATCTATCTATTTTTCTAATTATCCATTTTTTTGTCCTTCTATCTATCCCATTATCTATCCTTTTTTCTATCAATCTTTCTATCCATCGATCTATCTGTTTATCTATCCATCAATAAATCTGAATATCAATTTGTCTATATATCATCTATCTATCTTTCTATCAATTTGTCTATCAATATGTATATCAATCTCTATATCATTAAGTTTCTCAATCTGTCAATTATTCAATCAATCTACCTATCTAACTATGTATCTATATACCTATTTTTCTATCTATCTATCTATTTGTCTATTTTTCAATCTTTATTTTTGTCTATCAATTTGTCTATCTATCTATTTATTTATCTATCAATCTTTCTGTCTATCTATCTATCTGTCTATTTGTCTATTTATCTCTCTATCTATTTGTCTATCTATCTACCTATCTAACTATCTTACTATCTATATATCAATCGATCTATCTATCTATTGATTAGTTTATCAATCAATCAATCTATTTGTAAATCTATCGGTCTAACTTTCTATCAATCAATCTATCTATATTTAAGTTTATTTGTCCATCTATATGTAAATCTATCTTTCTATCTATCTATGTATCTATTTATCTATCTATTTGTGTATCAATCTATATATCTATCTATTTGTCTATTTATATATCTATTTATCTTTTGATCTATCTTTATATTTATCTATCTATCTATCTTTCGTTCTATCTGTCTATCTATCTATCATTCTATCTATCTATTTATCTATATGTTTGTATGTATGTTTGTCTATCTATCTGCCTATGTATCTATTAATTTTTCAAACTATTTGTTTATCTATCTATCTATCTGTCTGTCTATCTAATTGTCGAATTAATTGTGTATCTACCAGTCTCTATCTTTTAATCTATCCGCAAATTTATCTGACTATCTATCTATTTATTTGTCTATCAATCTATCTATCTATTTATAAATGTATCGATCTAACTTTCTATCTATCTATATATATGTTTATTTTTCCATCTATATGTCTATCTATCTCTCTATATCTATGTATCTATTTATCTATCTATTTGTATATCTATCTATCTATCCATTTGTCTATCTATCTATCTATTTATCTTTTGATCTATCTGTATATTTATCTATCTATCTCTCTATCTATCTTTCTATCTATCTATATTTTTATCTATATGTCTATCTATCTATCATTCTATCTATCTATTTATCTATATGTCTGTATGTATGTTTGTCAATCTATCTACTTATGTATCTATTTATTTTTCAAACAATTTGTATATCTATCTGTCTGTCTGTCTGTCTAATTGTCGAATTAATTGTCTATCTACATATCTATCTATCTTTTTAAATATCTGCATATTTATCTGACTATCTATCTATCTATTTATAAATCTATCGATCTTTCTGTCTATTTATCTATCTAACTATCTATCCATCTGTCTATATATATTTGTCTATCTATCTATTTAACTATTTGTTGCGTAATTCTGCTTCCAACATTTGTAATTTCATAGATTAGAAAAAGAAGAAGAAGAGAACAGCAAAATATATATCCACAAAAACAATCCAACAACCCATGAGAAATAAAATCAAACAACAAAAGAAACACGAAATTTAATGTGGTTCACTAGCCATTCAGAATGACGAACTACATCCACCAGAAAATAAATATACGTTTACAGATTATGACTAAAACATGTCTTACAGATTTGTGAGCAGTACTCATGTTGAAAATCATGCAGAAAGGAGAAAATGGAGATGAGCAGTTCTACAAGGACAACTTACAACAACACAAAAATAGTAATAAAAGTTATTTATATCAATAACAGAGCAGGTCGGATCACTTGGATGGATAGGTTTATGCTCCTAAAATTCTTTGGCCAACTAAACGTGTAGTGGGACCCCCATTATTTTGCTATTATTGCATTCACAACCATTGAATATTTTATTTCCTGCACTTAAAAAAATAATGAAAGAAAAAACATTTTAGTTATACAAAGTAATTTATCAAATAAAAATATATACACAACACTATCCATATTTCTATCATTAGGTCTATATATCTGTTAGTCTATCTATCTATCTATCGATCTATCGGTTTGTCTATCTATCTATCTATTTTACTATTAATCTATTTAATTAACTATCTATCTATATATCTAACTATATATTTGTCTATATATCTATCTATCTTTCTTTCTATGTGTATATATGTCTATCTATTTATAAGTCTATCTGTCTATCTATCTATTTATCTATCTATCTATCTATTTATCTGTCTGTCTAGCTATCTATCTATATATCTCTCTATCAATCTATTTATTTATTGATCTATTTATATATATATCTATTTATCTATCTATCTATATATCTATTTATTTAACTATCTATCATTATTTTTTTCTAAAGATCTTTCAATCTATCAATTATCTATATTTCTATCTATGTGTCTATCTATTTTCAATCAATCTATCTAAATATATATCTATCTCTCTCTATTACTCTATTTTATTTGTCTATCTATCTGTCTATCTTACTATCTATCTATCTATTTATATATTTGTCTATCTATTTGTCTATCTATTTGACTATCTATCTATCTATCTGTCCATCTATCTGTCTATCTATATTTCTATCAATATATCTATTTGTTTAGGTATTTGTCTATATATTTGTCTATCTATCCATATATCTATCAATCTATCTATTAATCTATATATCAATCTGTATTTCAATTTATCTATCAATCTATCTATTACACTATCTATCTATGTTACTATTAATCTAACTATCTATCTATTTTTCTATCTATTTGTCTATCTATTTATATTTCTATCTATCTATCTATTTGTCTGTCTATCTATCTATCTATATATTTTTCTATCAATTAATCTATTTATCTATTTATTTATCTCTCTATTTTTCTATTTATCTATCTATCTAACTATATATGTGTCTACGTATCTATCTAAATATATGTCTATCTATCTATATATATGTCAATCTATCTGTCAATCTATCTGTCAAATGATCAATTAAACTATTTGTCTATATTTTTGTCTATCGATCTATCTTTCAATCTATCTATTTATTTGTTTATATATATATCTAACTATCTATCCATTGATCATTCTATCAATCAATCTATCTATATGTCTATATATCTTTCTAACTAACAATTTATCTTTATATTTATATGTGTATCTATCTATATGTCTGTTTGTCTATCAATCTATCTCTCTTCCTATCTATCTATCAATCTAACTATCTATTTATCTATATGTCTATCTATATCCCTATCTATCTTTCTATCTATATTTCAATCTATCTATCTACCTGTCTATCTATCTATCTATCTATCTGTCTGTCTTATATATATCTATCTATCTATATATCTATTTATTTATTTGTTTATCTATTTGTCTATCTATCTATCTATCTATCTATGTGTCTATATATTTGTATATCTATTTGTCTATCAATTAATCTATCTATTCTATTTATATCTATTTGTCTATCTATTTAACTATCTATTTATTAATTTATCTATTTATTTGTCTGTCTATCTATCTATCCTTTTGTCAATATATTTATCTATCTATTTGTCTATCTATCTTTTTATTTATCTATCTATTTGTCTCTATAGATCTATCTATATATCTATCTATATATTTGTCTATCTATATGTCTCTCTATCTTTCTATCTATATGTATATCTATTTGTCTTAATTTATCTATCTATGTATCTATCTATCTATTTATTTCTTTATATATTTGTATATCTATTTGTCTCTCTCTCAATCAATCAATTTATCTATCTATCTGTTTATCTATATATTATTATAACTCTATCTATTTATATATTTATCTATTTATCTATTTATATGTCTATCTATTTATCTATCTTTCTATCTATCTATGTGTCTTTCTCTCTATCTGGCTCTCTATCTATTTGTATACCTATCTATCTATCTATCTGTCTACTATCTATATATTTGTCTATCTATTTGTCTCTATATCTAGCTATCTATTCTCTATCTATCTATCAATCTATTTATCTATCTATTTTACTATTAATCAATTTATCAATTTTTTTATTTAGTTGTCTATTTATTTATCTATCTTTTTTATTATTTTTTTATTTTTTTTATTTTTTTTATTTTTTTTATTTTTTTATTTTTTTATTTTTTTATTTTTTATTTTTTATTTTTTATTTTTTTATTTTTTTATTTTTTATTTTTTATTTTTTTATTTTTTATTTTTTATTTTTTATTTTTTTATTTTTTATTTTTTTATTTTTTTATTTTTTTATTTTTTTATTTTTTTATTTTTTTATTTTTTTATTTTTTTATTTTTTATTTTTTTATTTTTTTATTTTTTTATTTTTTTATTTTTTTATTTTTTATTTTTTTATTTTTTATTTTTATATTTTTTATATTTTTTATATTTTTTATATTTTTTTTTATTTTTTTATTTTTTATTTTTTATTTTTTTATTTTTTATTTTTTATTTTTTTTATTTTGTTTATTTTTTTTTATTTTTGTAAACATATTTATAATGTTTATATAACAAAACATGATGAATATAGTATATGATTTGTGGTATAATCAATACACTCTTCTTTTTTATTAATTTTTAATGTTGACATGACATTTTTAAAAGGGTAATTTCATTTAAGAGTATCAATATATTTTTAGTTTTGATGCTATTTTTTTAAAACTTAAATAGTATTATAGTTTTTTATTAAATATTTTAAATTTGAAGCTATTTTACTTATTAATTCAGAAAAAAAAGTAACTTTTGTTGAATTGTGGTGTTGGATTCTGGTGCCTGGAAGCTTCTTTTCTTAACTGTGAATCATGAATCCCTCAGTGTCGTAGGGTTGATCATGGTCTCCATTCTCATGGCTCTCCGTTCCCCATCACCTCTATCACAACTCACTTCGATATCGTTCCATTGTGCTTCTTGTATAGATATGCAGGAGTACATGTGACTTCTTAAAAATTCCTTCTCAATCAATGATTGTGCCTTGTTTCTTCCAGTTTTTCCCATTATCAATGTGCCCTAAATGATAACCATCAAATATTTCTCAAAGTGTTAAATGCGAGCAATTCTTTCTTTGATTTTTGTCTTAGAATGGATCAATCCGTTTGAATCTATCTCGTCAAGTTGGTATGTCATTTGTTCGCGGTTAGTTAAGCATTTTTTGATTCGAACTAATTCTGTACTTGAGATATCTTTACTGATAGTAATATTCGATTATTTTCCTCTCAGTGTACGTGTATCCTGAAGAATAATAGCACTATCATGTGATGAGACGGCAAATACCTTTGGCAAGAGAAAATCGTTCAATCAAAGTGGAATAGTGATTCCTAGCCCTAAATCTTCGACCATTGCAACTTCGAAAGTGCAATATCAATCAAGTTCGGTCTTTCAAATGTTTTGTGTACTTGTTGTGATAGGACTATGTGTCTCTTTTTCACTTGGTATTTTTCGGAGCTATATTTATGTCCTAACGAGCCTGACACTTGGACAACATGAGCTTTCGGTTTCAAAATATAATGATTCTGTGGGGAATTGTCACTTTAATGGAAATTGGATCGTAGATAATAGCTATCCTCTTCACAATGCTTTAGAATGCCCTTTTGTAATGCATGGATTTAATTGTCTGGGAAATGGAAGGAAGGATAGGCAGTATCTGAGGTGGAGATGGAAACATACGAATTGTCATATTCCAAGGTTAGATGTGCACGATATTTTAGAAAGTTTGAGGAATAAGAGGATTGTGTTTGTTGCTAATTCAATGAGTAGAACACAATGTGAATCTTTGATTTGTTTGCTCTTGTCGGAGGTGGAATATAAAAAGAGTGTTTATAAAATTAACAAGAATAACATAACTAAACAGGTCAGATTTCTGGGTGTCAGGTTTCACGCCTTCAATTTCACTGTAAAATTTTTTTGTTCCATTTTTTGGTAAAACATGGCCAAGTTCCCAAACATTCACCTAAGCAGGTCTAGTTAATACTCCGACTGGATATGTTGGATGACATTAATGTATGTGGATCAATTTCTATGTTCTAATTTTCAACACAGGAATTGGTTGAAAGCTCTTTGATATGTAAGTTCTGCCCAAAAACATGAACTCACTTTTTCTAGTTGTCTGTCTTGATCATTTAAAAATGCCAATTAGTTTCTCCATTTTTCTATGGTAAAAGACAAGCATTAGTAAATTACCAACTTGGGGTGACATGTGTTAATTAAAAAATTATATGTGATTGATAAAAATACTCTTTTTAATAATTGACACATGGTATGATAGAAATATCATGTCATGATCTCATCGAATCTTATCAAGCAGGTATATGAATATATTTTATATTATATATACTCAACTTAACAAAAATGGTGATCATTATAGTGCTTAGTAAAAATGTTTGAGCCTGATCTTGAATACAAGTATGAACAATAATATTCAACCTATTTTATTTTGTATTTTTTGATGAATTGAAAATAAATATTTATATGTTTTATTTTTTCGTAGAAAATGCCATTGGAAACTATGTGTATGATTCCATCATTGCCATAATAAAGAATAATTTTTTTAAAGAAATTGAAAATTCACTCTCTCTAATCAAGTATATAATTCAAAAAATTTTATAAGTTAGAGTATTTATGACGTGACAATTTATTTTTGCACAAAATCATTAAATTATTTTTTATGTTTTATTTTTTTAAGAGATACAATTATTTATAAAACAAATATAATAATTTATAATAATTTTTTGTTGGCGGTTGATATCAAACTATAATTTGAATAATCAATCTCATGAGTATCAGTATAATCCCTAAAAGAAATATGAAGTATTAGAGCTTTCATTTATTATTAAATTTTTTAAAGAATAATGTTCATATGTAACTATTGAGTATACTCTCAAAAATAACTTAATATTTTGATAATACAATATATTTGATAATAATTGTTTGATTATGAATTTAATGTACTATCTAAGAGTTTAATTTATTAAAAATATTTATAACATTTTATTGTCAAAATAAAAGTATATTTTGATGACCTATAATTATAATTTCAAGAAAGTACCTACGACTTAAAAGGTATTTTATTTGAAATTATATCAGAAAAAATTATACATATATAGTAATAATAATATAATATTTATGAAATAACATGATAAAATATAATGATGTTAATAATGATCTTTATAAAGTTAGTTTATATACTTACAAATTAAATTTATAAGAGACATTGAGTGATATGATTTTTATCAATCATCACATTTTTAATGTGGTCATGTACCACATGATCATTTATTTATAATAATGATCAATATGAATAAATAAAAAATAATTCTAACATGAGAACTCCAATAATAGAGAGATGTTTGAAATATATTGTGTAACAAAAAATAAGTTATAATTGAAAAAAAATTATAAAACTAAGTTCTCAAAGACTAATTTAGCTCAATAAAATCCATTTTGGCACCTCATGAAAATTGGGTGGTTGTTTTATGAGTTTTTCATTCTCAAGTTTTTTTAGAAGAATTATTATTTTTATTTTAAATTAACAAATAAATCAGTTGTGATAACTTCTTAAGAATAATAGTATATAGATAGAGTGAAGGTCATGCATTTCTTCTCACATGATATGTTATTAGTCATAATGCAAGGGTATGTTGAAAAAGAATTTGTGGTAACCCGAATTTGATTGAATAGGAAATTTAGAGTAAGATAAAATCTCTTTGATAGGATATCTAGTATAACTTTTTTATATCATTCAGAGAATAATTGAAAAATTAAATTTAACAAAATCATTTTCATGATCATTTAGTCTCTACAAGAGACTTATCAATCGTTTGAATAAGATGTTTTCTCATCATATTTTTTCTAATATGAAGGATATCTTGCTCTTGAATTTCATGACTATTTGAACTCAATAAATTTGATTGAATAGGAATAATACCTAGAGAGAAATTGATGGGTAAAAAACTTTTTTATTAGAAATTTCTTCATTTTAATTAGTACAAATCTTAACATCTTACAATATTATTGAAAAAAAATAAAGATTTATAGAGATTTAAAATTTTTGATAATGTGATGTAATAACTTTGAAAGATGCTAAGAATGGAAATACACAATTCTTTAGATAACCTGTATAAGCCTTTATATCTAATTTTCAATGGAAAAGTCTTCAATTGTTCATCAACATTAACAATTAAAATATAATATTAAAAACCCATCATCTTAAAGAATATAACTTTAACACTAATATTGTCTATATTTGTAATTGGAGAGTAACAAATATTTTCTTTTTTAGTACTCAAATATTTATTTAATGCATACTCAATGATATTAAATATTATTTTATCATGTCTACAAAAGTTATTTTGCAAAATAGGTACTTTCAAATATTCAGAAATTTATATATTTCAAATTTTATATCTAATTGGTCAGAGATATGATTTATCTAGTAATTTATAATTAGAATTATATATTTCAAAATTATAATGAAACATTTGGTTCCTATAAAAAGTTTTTTAATAGTTCAATCAAATTTTTATTTTTTTTAATTATATTAATTCGAGGTTAAGTATATTCTAGTATAACAAATTTTGTGGTTCGTTACATGCTCAAGGAAGTAAGGTCTAAATTTTGTAGAATTGTATTTTAAAATATAATTTGAATTAAAAAAGTAATATTTTGAGGTTAAATATATTCATGTAAATATATAATAATTATTATAACAATTTTATTTTTTAAAAATTATTTTTACTTAGTTGTTAAAGTAACCAAAATATGAGTTATACATGTAAATTTTTTGATTTATATATACATTAGGTTTTTTACGTTTGTTGATTGAGTATATTTGTATTTTTTTTTTCTAACATTTTGTTTGAATTTATTTTTAGTAGATTTTTATTTGGTATCACAAATTGTGTTTAAAAAAACTTCATCCAAAGATGGCCTCAATGAAGTGTGTGTGAGTATGTGATAGTAGTATCAGAGATTATTTTTTCTTAGTCATTCATTTCTATTCAAATAGAGAATATTGAATCCTAGTCTTAGAGATGTTTGTATGATATATTGTGAGACCTATCACAAAAAAAAATATTTTAGAATTATATATTCTCAATGTCAATTTTGTACGAGTAAAAATTTATTTATTTTCACAATGACTTTTAGGAATATAGTTGAGTTGAGAGTTTAGATAAGTTGAGATACTTAATTATCATTAATAATAATTGTATTTATTTTTGGCAAATATCATGTAGATCATTATTTTTGGCAAAAAGGTGGGTACCAACTGGAAATAATATTTGAATTAATTGATTAGTAATAGAGTAATTATAATAAGTTTGATGTCTTATTTAATATGTGAATTTCAAAGAAAGACAAGATACCATGCATTTCAAAGCACACTGCCCATGCATGGTGACTTTTTTCGTGTATATATTTATAATAAGTAATTATTCTGTCATTATATAATGTTCGCATAAGTAATATGAAAGATAATTTGATTAGTAATAGAGTAAACCATTCTGTTTTTTTTAAAAAAATATGCATACAGTATATATATATCCTAAGTAGTAGATGTGTGGTGAATGTGAAGTTGCTTATTTAGGGCAGTCAATGTTTGATTTACATGTATATTTTTAAATTTTGACAATGAAACATGCGTACTAATATACTTCTATACACAAAAAACTTTCCAATTTATTTGTCACATATACAAAAAACTAGAAATTGGCAAGAGCACCCCTCTTGGGCTACTCTTATCAAAATGAAGCATTTTTTATTTTTTAATGTATTAAATAACATTTTAATGTGTCATGTCTGCTCATAAAATATTAAATTAAAAATAACATATAATGTAATCTAACAACCATCATAGAAAATGAATATAGGCTTTTCCATTACAAAAAATTAATATATCAGTTTAATATCTAATTGGTAAAAGTATATAAGTGATAGTCATATCTATAATTTTTACTAAATTAATAAGTTCCATTCCTTCGTATTGTTTTGGTATGAATTGATGTGGATGTAAATAATCTTTATGTAAATAACTAAATTATTTGGATAAATTTCTATTGTACACAAAAAACTTTCCATTTTGTTTGTCACATATACTAAAAATTAGAAATTATCAAAAAATAATATTGTACAACTAAATGAAAACAAAAAAATAAAACAAGATGAAACACGTCATTTAATAATGACTTTCAAAATTTTGATTATGATCTAATACCATTTGTTTGTCACATAGACTATTTAGGCATTGTGAAAAATAGACCTCTCGGGCTGCTCTTGCCATAATGTAGCTTTATTTTAAAATATGTAATTGGAAAAAATATATAAGTGATGGTCATATCTATAATGTTTGCTAAATTAATAAGCTCCCTTCCTTCGCATTATTTAGGTATGAATTGATGTATATGTAAATAATCTTTACATAAATTACTAAATTATTAGGATAAATTTCTTCTATACACAAAAAACATGCTATTTTTTGTCACATAAACTAAAAATTAGAAATTATCAAAAATAATATTGTACTACTAAATCAAAACAAAAAATAAAACAATATGAAACACGTCATTTAATAATGACTTTCAAAATTTTGACTTTGATATAATGCCATTTTTTTGTCCCACAGACTATTTTGGGCATCGTGAAAAAATACCTCTCCAGCTACTCTTGCCATAATGTAGCTTTATTTTAAATATTTAATCAGAAAATATTATACAAGTGATGGTCATATCTATAATTTTTGCTAAATTAATTAGTTTACATCCTTTGTATTGATTAGGTATTAATTGATGTATGTAATTCGTTGTATCTCTAATTAGTCTATATTTGAAATGCTAGGAATTTGTAATGTAGCAAATGCACCAACTAATTATGAGAATGATTTTGTTTTAAATATTGTTTAAACTTTGTTATGTTTTTGGTTTAACCATGTAACTTTTGTATCAGAATTATTTCTGAATTGTTTTTGGTTTTTGTTATTTATTTCAGAACTTTGGATTTCTGGCTTCCTGTTTATCTTTTAGACACTCTCATAAAATTTATTAGTATAGGTGAAGATGCATAATCTCATTCTGATGTTGTAAAGAAGATGTGAGACTATATAACATGAAATAATATATAGGTATGCAAACTTCCATCATCTTCACCCTGCCCCCGATGAGAATCCATGGTGTTATTCTTCAATTTCAAATAATCATTAAATGTTCTTGTTTTTTAAATCGATCTATCAAATAGGTAGAAAATAATATATGATGATAAGTTGAAATAGCTACTCCAATGCAAGTCTTTCATCAGATTTTCAATCTCAAAGCTCTTATCTCCTCACTTCTTGAAGAAGGAGTAATGAGCGACTTGTGGGTTTTGCCTATGTGTAGCTAAAGAGAAAGAGATTTTTTTGGTGGCATCATTTTTCTTGATTCTGGTTTAATTCTTTGCAAGAGATTTTTTTGGAAGTTGACGACTTGAGTGTCAAATGTTCATGCAGGTTTTGGTTTTTGATTTTGATTTTTTTTTGAATTGTTTCAACTGCGAAATGAAATTTCTTGTGTTTGTGTTGTGCTGTTTAAGCCTTAAAATTGATGCAGTTTGAGCCTGCACCGAAAAAAGGATTGCAAGATGTGACTAGAAGAAAGCCAGGTTACTTCCTTTAGTGCGAGCCAACACCAAGTGCATCCAAAATATATATCAGCCAAAATATAATACACACACTAAATAATTTATTATTCTTTTTAAAAATTTTTCAGCACTATATTTATTGTACACACTACCATAACACACTACATGCATTCACTTCCCACACTACCTCACAAAGCATGCCACACTACATGCATATAACTGCCCACAACCATTCCGTACACGCATCCATTGCACACATTGTCACATGGCACATGCCACACTACCACCTTATTTATGCAGCATAAATGTAATCACATCAATATGAGCTATGGCGAGTTCACTTTACTTCCAGATTATGGTCATTTTGATTATCATGTTAATGAAGTACGAGCTATAGCTATTCATAATTGAAGCTGGATGAAAGTTGAGTAGAGGGCTAATAGCTGATGGTGATGTTGGGGTCAATGTAAGTGCTCATCGTGGTGCCATGGCTCCAGTGCCTAGGTGGGCTCTCCAGTGCCCAGAAGAAATACAGGTTTCATTCTCATGATGTGCCATATGGCTATGGCAGTGGTTAGTAATCTATTATTGCATATATGAAATTTTGCAGAATGATTTGTAAATGCTATATATATGCTACAAAACTCCATAATTCTCTCTATTAGTATTCATCATGCATGTTGGTTTAAAAGTAAAATAATGATTTTCATCTAGAATCAGTCCAGGAATAGCAATGTTAGACTCAAGATTATGAAGCAAGACCAACTCATCTTGAGTATATATTAAATAGTGCTAAATTAGGGTTGTAGATGGATAAAGAACAAGGGAGACAATGTAGAAAGAGAATCATGAACTTTTTTTTTATTATAAATAATTTCTCAATATCTTGTTTATATTCATCATGTGGGAATCTAAAAAATAAATTGTCGAAGAAACACGATGAGCAATAATATTCCCAACAACAAGAACTTGAGTTTCATGAAATTTATATAGTTGTTGCCATTAATGTTGAAACTGAGTTTTGCTATTGATGATGATGTTTGTAGATGCTTAATTTTATTTTGTTGATTTCTTAAAACTTGTTTGTACTACTTACAATACTATTTTATTACTATTTTATAGATATCCTAACACCCAATACACATGCATGTGTGCATGTATATGAATTTACATACACTTGCACATAGCACATATATGTGTTTGACATGCATAGATAAATACATTTATACCCACTAAGATACATATGTATATATGTGTGTGTTTTTGTGTGGACATATCATATATACAGATGCACATCTACAAATTCACAGATACACATGTACATACATGCATACATATATATAGATGATCACTAGAAATGTCTTAATAGTCATTCCACACACACATATATAGGTAGGCATATATACATATGTACACATAGATATGTATATATATAAATATAGACATATACATATTCATATATACACATACATGTATATATGAAGTGAGATTCCCTTTCTAGATTGTTAGGCTTGAACTATAAGTGACAGATTTAAAGTAAGGGGATTTAATCAAAAGTGGGTCTATCGACCATTTGCAGCACATGACAAATAAAAAATGGCTTCATAGCCATCTACATGTTTCTCCCATCACAGAAAATCTAGAAGTTATTTATGCCTTTTTTGCTGTAATTGATCCATCATATAATCTACAAAATCTTTTATATTTGTGATGATTTTTGAATGTTTTTAGAGATAGAACATGTACTCTATAACAACGTAGTCTACATGTGCACTAAAACAGCATAGTGCACATGTGCACTGCCTTTGGTGTTAGCTACGTTGTAACTATTTTTTTAAAGAAAAAAAAGGTGCCCATTGTGCCCTAGTATCACTAGTTGTTTCATTTCAATTGAGAGTTGCTTAAATTAGCAATTTTTTGCCCCTTACTCTGTACCTAATCCTAACTCATACTGTGCAAACTAGGCATGCACAATATCATAAAAGGAGGAGAAGCTAAAAATGTTTACAGAAAGTTTGGTGTCTATTTGTGAGTGCCACTGGTCTCCTCTTGGTGACAATTAGAGAGTTTTCGTATCTTATGAATATGTAAATACAAAATATTATTTATATAATGTTGATATTGTAGGAAGAAAAGACATATCAGATAACATCAATATTATTGCCTGCGCCAATATTTGTTTATGGATGAAATTATGCACAATGATTGGTAAATGCTATACATGTACCACAAAATTCCATAAGTCTCTCAGTCACAATTCATCATGCATATTGGTAAATGCTATATAAGTGATGGTCATATCTATAATTTTTGCTAAATTATTTAGCTGCCATTCTTCGTATCATTTAAGTTTAAATTGATGTATATGCATGAAAATTAAAGAAGTAAATGATGAGATGAAAGAAATGAAGAATGCATTGCAATAGCAGATGGCCTATTTGGAGTCATAGTTAGCAGCCTGACGAGAAAGATAGCACCCCAAAATCAAGTAGAGTACCCATGTAGGAGAGGCATGCACAAATTAACAAGCTAATGATGAAAATGATGATTTAGTTTTAAATGATTATATACCTATGTTAAGTTTTTGTTTTAACCAAATATCTTTTGTATCATAATTATTTATCAATTGTTTTTGGTTTTTATTAATTATAAAAAATGGTTCACAGTATATGATTTGATATAATTTAATATAAAATTTTAAAAATATGTAATGAAATTTTATGTACAAAATAAAATTGTGAAAATAGATTTGGAATGAAAATAGCTAAGGATTTTTACCTTGCTAATTTTGCAAGGGATGATTCTATGCCTATTTAGTTGAAAATTATTAATTATTATTCTTAATTAAGATTAAATTTAGCAAGGGAAAAAATATAATTAGCTAGGAAATTTCCATCATTATAAAATTTGCTAAAATTTTTTTTTATTGTTAATATTTTGTGATAAGCACATTAGCTTGGGATAATTCCCATCGTTAATTCATAATTATTTTAGCGATCAGGACATCGTTAATTCTCATTTCTCTTGGTGTTCTGGATGATCAGGGATATTCATTTAGTGGTAGAGAGGGAATATTGAATGTTCACCGAGGAGATGATATTGTACAGAAAGGGCAGAAGACTGGAATGCTATACACACTGATAGGTTCCATAGTGACAGGGGCTATTCATGTCACATCCGGAGAGCCAACATCTGAAAACAAAGCTAAACTTACCAGACTGTGGCATATGTGGCTCACACATATGGGAGAGAAAGGTATGAAAATTTTTTCTGATCTTAATATTCTTGTTGGTCATAGAGTCAGTAAATTAAATTTTTATGATTATTGTGTTTTTGGAAAGAAACATAGAACTAAGTTCGGTAAACCCATACACTGTAAAATTAGTATTTTGGATTATATCCATGCTGACTGTTGGGGCCCTTCTAGAGTCATATCTCTTGGGGGTGCTCGATTTTATTTATGTTTAGTTGATGATTACTCTATGATGTCCTGGGTATTCATGATGAAACATAAATCCGAAACTTTTATAAAGTTTAAGTTGTGGGTTAGCTTAGTGGAAAATCAAACACAAAAGAAGGTTAAATTGTTACGAACAGATAATGGACTAAAATTTTGTTCGTCTAAATTTGAGGAATTATGTAAGAACAAAGGTATAATGAGACACAAAACTGTGAGGGACACTCCTCTGTAAAATGGAATTGCTGAAAGAATAAACCAAACTCTGCTAGAGAGAACTAGATGTATGCTCTTTCAATCAGGCTTAGGCAAGGAGTTTTGGGCTGAAGCTATTAATACAGCATGTCATCTAATAAACAGATCGCTGCATAGTGGAATTAATTTTAAAATTCCATTTGAGGTGTGAACTGGTAATCCTGTAGATTATTCTAATCTTAAAGTATTCGGGTGTATTGCCTACTATCATGTAAATGATGGTAAGCTTGAACCATGAGCAAGAAAAATAGTATTGGTAGGATATGGTGATGGAGTCAAGGGATTCCGTATCTGGTCACCATATTTAAAAAGAGTGATTCTCTCTAGGAGTGTCACCTTTGATGAAAGTGTCATCTTAAGACAAGTACCTTGTCCTATCTAGTTACCTGATGTTCCTCAAGCTGAACTTAAGGTGAAGCTAAAATCTAAATCTGTAGCTCCAGGAATGATGCCCATTGTCTCTAGACAAACAATAGCTAATCATGAAAATGATGTTAAATCTATTACTGAACTTAATCCTGAACCTACACCTAAAGAGTCTATTCCCTACTGTATTGCAACGGATAGACAAATGTGGGTGAATGTTCATCCTCCTCTGAGATTCGGCTTTGATGAATTTGTAGGGTTTGCCCTACAAGTTACCAAAGAGATTGATATTCTTGAACCATCCTCTTTCAGGAATGCTATTAGATGTCCTGAATTTGAGTCATGGTTAGTTGCCATGAATGAAGAGATTGAATCTCTTCATAAGAATTGTACTTGGCTCATTGTACCTAAACCAAAAGTGAGAAAGATAATTTCTTGCAAATGGATTTTCAAGAAGAAAAATGATGCCTCTATAGCAGGTGGTATAAAATTTAAGGCAGGTTTAGTTGCAAGAGGTTTCAGCCATAAAGAGGGTGTCGATTATAATGAGATATTTTCTTCTGTAGTTAGACATACCTCAATCAGGGTGCTTCTAACATTAGTGGCACATCAGAACCTTGAACTTGAACAACTAGATGTTAAAACTACATTTCTTCATGGAGAATTGGATGAAGAAATTTACATGAGCCAGCCTAAGGGTTTTGAGGTATCAGAAAAGGAAACCCATGTGTGCAAGCTTTTGAAGTTCCTTTATGGACTTAAGCAGTCTTCCTGTTAGTGGTACAAGAGATTTGACTGTTTGATGACTAGTCATGAATGTAGTAGGTGTGACTATGACTATTGTGTTCATTTCAAAAGGCACAAGGATGAGTCATATATCTACTTGCTATTGTATGTAGATGATATGCTTATTACTGCCATAAATAAATCTAATATTCAGGAACTGAAAGATCTCCTCAGTTTTGAATTTGATATGAAAGATCTTGGAGGAGCAAAGCAACTTTTAGGTATGGAAATATTCAGAGATAGAATTAAAAGAAAGTTGTTTCTTTCACAGAAACAATATATTCAAAAACTTCTATCTAGATTTGGAATGGCTTCTTGTAAGCCTCTGTCCATACCATTTGCTTCTAATCTTCATCTGACATTAGTAATGTTGTCCTCAATCGGAATCTGACAAGGAACAAATGTCCAAGGTTCCTTATTCTAGTGTTGTCGGGAGCCTCATCTATCTTATGGTGTGCACCTGACCTAATATTGCTCATGCAGTAAGTGTAGTGAGTAGGTTTATGATAAACCCTGGTCAAGTGCACTAGAAAGCTATTAAGAGGATACTTAGGTACCTCAAGGTGACTTTTGATGTTGGTATGATATTTTGTAATGAATCTGAACTCTTGCTGGCATGATATTCTGATTCTGACTATGTAGGAGATGTTGATAGTAGATGGTCTATGACTGGTTATGTTTTCACTGTATGTTGTTCTGTAGTTAGCTGGAAAGCCACACTATAAACTTCTATTTCTTTATCTTTTACTGAAGTAGAGTATATGGATCTGACTGAAGCTGTGAAAGAAGGGATTTGGCTGAAAGGTTTTCTCAAGGACCTTGGTCTTTTTGAAGAGGTTGTAATAGTTTTCTGTGACAACCTCAGTGCTATCTGTTTAGCAAAAGACCAAGTGCACCATGAGAGGACAAAGCACATTGATGTGCGATATCATTTCCTTCGATCTGAGAAGAGAATACAAGTAAAAAAGATTGCAACTTCTGATAATCCAGCTGACATGTTTACCTAACCTGTTACTCTGAATAAGTTAAGACACAATCTTGACTTACTGAACATATCAAATCAGTTGTAATCCTTTTGGACTAACTATTTATAGAGTGTCTCTCTATCTGTATGCAAAACAAATTAAGGTGGAGATTGCTGTACATGTAATTTATTTTTTAATAATCTATTTGTATAACCAAATGTTTTTTCTATTTTAATATTTTCATGTAAGTCCAGGAAAAGAAATATTAAGAGGCTGGGGATGCAGCTGTAGCACAATAATGGAGGTCCCGTTGTCCGGACAGCAGGCCGAAAATTTTGGAGTAGAGCCTGACCCATCCCATGATCTGACCCGCTCAGATTAAATGAACCGAGAGAATTTTTAATATTAAATGTTTTGTAATTTTATTTTCGGGTGGCTGTTTTTGGACCCATGGAACTATTCATCATCTATCTCTCTTCTCTCTGTAGGATTTATCATGATTGTTCTATGTGCTGCATATTGTAAGACAATTTCTGTTGGTTTAATCTATAACACATAAGCATTTTCTAGTGGATGTAGCTAGTCATACTGAGCGACAAGCGAACCACGTTATTTTCGGTGTTTATTTCTCTTTTTTTTTGATTTTTTCATGGATGGTTGCTGGATTGGATATATATATATTGCTTGTTTTCTGTTGTTTTTATTGTTTCTATATCTTAATCTCACTACCGTGGAAGCACAATTGCCCAACATCTTAGATACCTCTTATCTCTCATGCCTTGCTTGCTCTTGAAATAGTCATTTTAAATGTTCAACCATATCATAAGCATCCATGTTCTCATGTTACTTCTGAAGCTTAGAGTTCATGTTGCAAGCATAATGCATGTTATATCCAAAGAAGCATCTTGATACTTTTTATGAGCATCCTTATTAGCACGAAGAGTATTAGGAGCAGGTGATTCAGGAATAGACTACTTTAAGAAATATAATTTTCTTTCTTGTTTGAGGATAATCCTCAAATTCCTATACCAATCCAAAAAATTAGCTTCATTGAGCTTGTCCTTCTCAAGGACAAATCATCGTGATAAGTTGTTTGACATGTTTGTAGACATGGTAATCTAAAACATATGCAGAAATTAGTATAATATTTAAAGTTTATTTAATTAGGGCTTTTATTAAATGATCCTCCAACTAAATTATTTGGTTGAAAACAATCCATCAATTTTCTCTTTAAATTAATTCTTTAGTGGCCATGATCCTTATTTGAACATGTCTTGAGTTGCCTTTGGCTAAATGCCCAAAATTCAGCTATTTAAGTAGGTATTTTTTACCAATTACATCTAATAGAACTCTTGGATATTTAGGTGAATAATATATTTTGTTCTTAGCCCATCTTATGGTGCATCTCCTAATTTTATGCTTCTAAGTTCTCAATCTAATTGAGATAACTTAGTTAAGTCTCACCCAAAGTTCAATAGGTTGGATATCATAATTATCCTATCGCACTCTACCAAGATAAATAAAAATATTTCACTTTGGCAAACCTATCTAATATTGATCGAGGTAGTAATGAGTATCAAACTTTCGTAGGCAAGTTTTATTGACTTAATTTTTAATTTTGAGGGATATCTTTAATTGTTTAGTAAAACAACGAATTTAACATGCATCACATACATTTAAATATGTTTGTATTTATTTTACTAGGCTAGTTGTATAACAACATATATTGCACAAACTCAAAATAAACATGACATGATTATGGCCCGAACTAAAATGATTTTCTCATGCCAAAGAGAAAATCAAAATGTCAACCTAAAGGTATTACATCTTATCCAAGTGCTTCCTTGGTTGTCTTATGTTGTTTGTTGCTTTTTCCTTTAAAATAACTTTCTAATCTAATACTATTCTAATCATATATTACATATCTAGAAGGAAATCTCAAGTTATATTTAAGGGATATTAAATGAGAACAAAATATTATAACTTGAATTGTAGATTAAAAGGCACGACACGGAGGCCATATTTAACTTACAACAACACACACATAATCCATTCATATGGGGTAAAGAGCCATAACCATGCACCATGAAAAACATACATCTAACATCACTTTATCATTATTATAATTAATCATTTACGGGGCATTCAAATTTTGGGGTCCTAGAGGCATCACCCCTACTAGGGTCAAGGGGCATCGTCACTTAACCAAAACAAAATTGATTTATAAAACTGATTTATGACTTTAATCAAATCACAATTTCATTTATAAAATTGTTTAACATTTAAATATCTCCATATAAAAATTAAATGAATCAATAATTGCTTGCCTATAATCACAATTTCATCTATAATATTAATTCATGGATGTAATCACACTACACTCTTATTGATCATATAAATACAATTTAGTATTCTTATTAATCGAATTAACATGAACAATTTACAAACAATATTATTTAATCATATTAACCATATTAATATTATTGATATGTTTAATGCATGATTAAGAAAAATGCTCATAAATCATTTGTATAATGATGATAATATGTTTGTTCATATCAAATATAAACAGATATATAAAACAATTTAATCAATTCGCAACCTCCCTTTAATACCATTGTCGGGGTTTAGATAAATTTCATATTAGAATTTCATAGTGGACTAGGAACCTACGAATAATCCAAGTAAATACAATTAAATGTTGGACAAGGATGTTACCTATTGTAACAAAAAATTAAACGTTTGATTTTGAATGGTTTGGTCTAATTCTAGCATAGTCATGTGTTCGTGCCTCTACCAGTATCCACACAAACATATTTTTGTTATATATATTTTTTCATTTTGTATCTGTCATATTTTAAATAAGCTTTTGATTTTTCACAACCCTTTCTAAAAGGATGTGTCATTAATTAAAAGGATGTGTCATTAATAAAATATTTTGATTTTTCACACACCTTTCTATAAGGATGTGTCATCAATGAAACCTTTTGGTTTTTCACACACCTTTCTAAAAGGATGCTTCATTAGTGAACCCATTTGGTTTATTACACATCTTTCTAAAATAATGTGTCATTAATGAAACCTTTTAGCTTTTCATACACCTTTCTAAAAGGATGTGTCATTTATAAAAAGGATGTATCATTAATTAAAATGATGTGTCATTAATGACACATCATTCTAAAAGTGAGAAATGTGGGATTTAAGTTTATGCTCTTTTTAAAGGTACAAATATTTATTAATTGGACCAAATTCTTTAGTCAAATTAGCTTAAGATCTGAAATGAATTTCAGACTTAAAATTATGTCTAGTTTATTTTAGTCTAACTAAAATAAAATCTCATAACATTGGCAGTGACTTTAAAATCTCATTTTAAAGAAACAAGCAATGAACATCATTTAGCAATACATCATTGCTACCTAAGTGATGAAAATATAATATATTCAACTTATGCTAATTTTGTGACTTATTTGATTGTAAGACTTAGGTATTTTGTCAATGATATTTAGTTTGATTTATGAGGCATGGATAATGTCATTCTCACATCAATCTATATATTTCTTGATCTTTGAGTAGACTAAGTTAAAAAGATAAGCTTTATATCTCATATTGACTTATATCAGCATGATCATGCATTTTAGTAGTCCTACTCAATGCAGAGACCAACTGATATCACTTATATTATATCAATGAGACAAATTCCATCTACATAAATCACATTCCTTTGCATAATTTATTATATACATATTAAAAAAATTATAACCATTCTTGTTACAAGTGGAATTTATTGAATCTAAAGAATACAACTTCTTAAGTAGGCAACTGAAGTGACTTCAGGTCAAAAGATAATTTAGAGTAATAGTCATGAGGAGAATGTGTAAGACATTTATATAACAATCTTTGCAATATCTTTATTGTGGGTCAGTTCAGTATATGTTCTCCAACATATACTCATGTTTTAACTTAATATCTCATATTAGTTAACCTACATGCTAGTCTTAATGTATTAATATTTTCCTTGATTATTAATACTTGACTAGAAAAAATTTAGAGTAATTTTCCATAAAATATACCACTCTAGGGAAATATTATATTCATCTAATATTTGCAAAGATCTAAAAAATATAATAAATATAAAATGATGCTTTTATACATATAAGATATGATATAAAAATACAAAAAGAATCATTTAATGATTGAATTTTAATGGATACTCTAACATATCTACCCATTTATCTATCAATTTATATAATGATTGACTTTCAATTTATAATTCAATTTGATGATATATCTATCCAACTATCTATCTGTCTAATTATTTATGTATTTGAGTATTTATTTATCTATGTATCTAACTATATGTCTATTTGACTAACAATCTTTCTATTTAACTATCTATCTATCTATTTGTCTATCTATCTATCTGTCAATCTATCTAATAGTCTATTTATATATCTATAAATCTGTCTATCTATCTATCTATATATCTATCAATCTGTCTATCTATCTATCTATATATTTATCTAACGATCTATCTATGTATCATTCTGTCGATATGTAAATTCGTGTTTCTCTTTATCAGTCTACTAGTCTATTAGTCTATTAGTATACTAGTCTATCTATCTTCTATCTATCTTTCTGTCTATTTGGCTATCTATCTATCTATATTTTTAACAATATATCATCCTATCAATCTATATATCCATCCATCTATTATATGTCTTTTTGTCTATATGTCTATCAATTTATCTATCTATATGTCTCTTTATCTAGCTAACTATCTAACTATCTATATATCTTTCTGACTATCTGTGTATATTTCTATGAGTATCTCTACTTATATGTCTATCTGCATATCTTTCTATCAATCAATCAATCTATTTGTCTATCTATCTATCTATCTGTCTGTCTATCAATCTGTCTATCTATCTATCTATATTTTTATCTATCTATCTACCTATATATCTACCTATCTGTCTATCTATTATTTGTCTGTATGTTTATATGACTATGTGACTATCTTAATATCTTTTTATTTATATATATATGTCCAACCATCTCTCTTTTTGCCTATCTATGTATTTGTCTATTTATTTATTTATTTTTCAATCTATCTGTATATCTATTTATCTCTATCTATCTTTTTGTTTATTTGTTTATCTATATAATTGACTAGCTATATATCTATTTATCTCAATATATATTTTCCATCTATCTATTTTCAATCTATATATCTATCTATTTATCTATATATATATATATATATATCTAACTATTTATTTATCTATATATATATTTATTTAGCTATCTATTTAGCTATATATATCTATCTATTTATCTATCTATCTATCTATAATTTTCTATTTGTCAATATGCATATCTGTCTATCTATCTTTCTATCTATCTATCTATCTATTAGTCTATGAATATATTAGTCTATTAGTCTATCTATCTATCTATCTATCTGTATGTTTATTTGTTTATTTATCTATATGTCTATCTGATCTATCTGTGTATCTATCTATCTATATGTCTATCTATATATATATATATATATATATCTATCTATCAGTATATTTGTCAACCTATCTATCTGTCAGTGTCTATTTAACTCTTTGTCTATATATATATATATATATATATCTATCTATCTATCCATTTATCTATCTATTAGTCTATCTGTATATCTATCTATTTGTCTTTCTTTCATTATGTATATATATATAGATATCTATATATCTATATGTCTATCTCTTTATAAGTCTATTAGTCAAAAAGTTTATCAGTCTATGTATCTATCTATCTATCTATTTGTCTATATGTTTATTATTCTATGTGTCTATATGTGTATCTATTTATTTTTATATCTATATATCTATTAATATCTATCTATCTATCTAACTTTTTATCTATATATCTATTAATCTTTCTATCAGTTTATGTGTCTAAATGCCTATCTATTTATCTGCCTATCTATCTATTTATTGATCTATCTATATATCTCTCTATCTATATATGTATCGGTCTATCTGTCAATCTATCATTTCTTTATATGTCTATTTTTGTACATGTCAATCTATCTGTTCTTTATATGTCTATTTTGTTAATGTCTATCTATCGTTGTGTTTATCTATATATTTGTCTATATATCTATCTATCTATTTGTCATTCTATCTATCTATATTTTTATTGATCTGTCTATTTGTAAATCTGTCTATCTATCAGCTTATCTTTTTGTTTATTAGTCTAAATATCTATATATCTATCTATCTATCGAAATAACTATTTGTCTATTTATCTATCTATTTATCTTTCTATCTATCTTTTAGTCTATCAATCTATTAGTCATATTTGTTTATCTACTATCAATTTATCTATCTATCTATCTATCTATTTATATGTCTATCTATCAGTATATCAATTTATTTGTATACCAATATATCTATCAATTTGTGAATGTGTCAGTCTATCTATCTATTTGTCTATTTTTTTATGTCTACTTGTTTATCTATCTATTTGTCTATCTCTTAATCTAATTATCTTTTTATCTATATATCTATCTATTTGTCTATCTGTCTATCTTTCTATCATTCTATCTATTTATTTATCTATCTATCTGCCTATCTACCTATCTATCTATCTCTTTCTATTTATCTCTCTCTATCTATCTATCTATCTATCTTACTATCTATTATCTATCTATCTATATATCTATTTATCTTGCTATCTTTCTATCCATTTATCTATTTAAATGGACTATCTATCTATCTTACTAGCTATATATCTATCTATGTATATGTCTATGTACCTATCAATCTAATCGTGTTTCTGTATATGTATATATATATATATATATATTTGTCTATCTATATATCTTTCTATTTATATTTATATATATATATATCTATCTTTCTAATTTTATATCTATCTATCTATTCCATATCTATCTATCTATCTATTTGTCTTTCTATCTATATATCTCTATCTAGCAATATGTTTATCTATTTATCTTTTTATTTGTCTATCTATCTTTATCTATCTGTCTACTTGTATATCTATCTATTTCTCTATTTGTAAATCTTTTTATATGTCTATCTCTATATCTATTTATCATTATCAATCTATTTGTATATCTTTCTTTATGTTTAAATGTTTATCTATATAACTATTTATCTATATATTTGTCTGTTTGTCTTTATTCAATCTATATATCTATTTATGTATCTATCAGTCTATCTATCTAACAATCTATCTCTTTATATATCTGTCTGCCTATCTCTTTATCTATCTATCTTTCTATCTATCTATTTTTATATTTGTAAATATGCCTTTTTATCAATCTATATCACTATCTATCTATCTATCTATCTATCAGTCTATTAAAATTTTAGTATATCAGCTTATCTATATTTCTATCTATCTATTTATCTATCTATCTTTATGTTTCTCTATGTATCTATATATATGTCAATATATATATATATATATATATATGACTATCTATCTATCTATCTATTTATCTGTCTATTCATCTATATATCTATCTATCCTTCAATCTTTCAATATAACAATATATTGTTTAATTATCTATGTATCTATATATATATATATATATATATATATATATATATATATATATATATATATATTATTGTCTATTTGTCTATCTATATATCTTTCTATATATCTATCTATGTGGATATTTATCTCTTTGATTATTTGTCTATCTTTCTATAAGTCTATGAGTCAATTCATTTATAAGTTAATGTATCTATCGATCTATTTATTTGTCTATATGTCTATCTATCTATATGTATATATTTTGATCTATTTATTTTTCTATATGTATGTCTATCTATTTAACTATCTTTTTACCTCTTTATCTATTTATAAGTCTATATAGCTATCTATCAATCTATATAAATATCTATCTATTTGTCTATTTTTCAATCAATCAATCAATCTATCTATCTATCTATTTGTCTGTCTATCTATGTATATATATATATATATATCTATCTTTCTATCTATCTATCTATCTATTATTCTATCTATTCGTCTATATTTATATTTATCTATATGTTAATCTATCTATCTAATTATATGTATAATTGTCTATCTATCTATCTATCTATTTGTCAATCTATCTATCTATATATCTGTCCATTTGTCTCTTTGTCAATGTGCCTATATATTTGTGTCTATATTTCATCTATTTAAATATCTATATGTCTATATTTCAATTTGTTAATTTATTTATCAAACATTCTATGTCCATATCCATTTATTAGTTTATCAGCCTATTAGTCATATTTGTCTATATATCTATCTATCTATATATCTACCTTTCTTTCTTTCTAGTTATCTATATATCTCTTTATATGTATATCTGTATATCTATCTATCTGTCTATGTGTCTATATATCTGTCTATCTATCTATTTATATGTTTATCTATCTATCTATTTATTTTTCTATATATCAATCTATCAATCTTTTTATCTAGTTATTTGTCTATTTGTCTGTCTATCTATCTATCTATCTATTAGTCTATCAATCTATTAGTCTATTTGTTTATCTATCTTTATGCATAGCTATATATCTATATATATAACTATCTATATATTTATATATCTATCTACCTATCTATCTCTCTATCTATCTTTATATCTATCTACTTATTTATTTATGTATATATATATATATATATATCACTATATTTTTATATCTATCAATATATAGACCTATCTATCTATATATAATTCTTCTTATATGTCTATTAATCTATTTGTCTATCTGTCTATTTGTCAAATCTATCTATTACTCTATCTGTCTATCCATCTATCTATATGTCTATCTGTCTATATGTATATGTGTCTATCTATCAATGTGCCTATCTAACAATCTATCAATTTATCTATCTATTTATATTTATATCTATCTATCCATCTTTCGAACTATCTAACTATCATATCTATCTATTTATCTTTCTATCTATATGTTTATCATTCTAACTATCTAACTATCATATATATCTATCTAACTCTCTATCTATCTAACTATCTAACAATCATTCTATCTATGTATCTATCTTAAAGTCTATCAGTATATCAATCTATCAATCTATTAATCTACTTATCTATTTGTCTTTCTATCAATCTTACAATGAATCAATCAATCTACATATTTATCTTTGTATCTGTCTAAAAATCTATCTGTCTATTTTTCTATCTCTACCTTTCTATCTATCTATCTGTCCATCTATCTATATATTTATCCATCTATCTATCAATCTATATATCTGTCTATATGTTTATCTTTCAATCAATCAATCAATCAATTTATATGGCTATTTATATATCTACCTACCTACCTACCTATCTATCTTTATATCTATCTACTTATTTATCTATATATATATATCTTTATATTTTTTTTATCTATCAATATATCTGCCTATCTATCTATATGTATTTCTATCTATACGTCTATTAATCTATTTGTCTATCTGTCTATTTTTCAAATCTATATATTACTCTCTTTGTCTATCTATCTATATGTATATGTGTCTATCTACCTATGTGACTATCTATCAATCTATTAATTTCTCTATCTATCTATTTATCTTAATATCAAATTGTCTATCTTTCTAACTATCTAACTATCATATCTATCAATTTAGCTTTCTATCTATATGCCTTTCTTTCTAACTATTTAACTGTCATATATATATCAATCTACCTCTCTATTTATCTAACTATCTAATAATCATTCTATCTATGTATCTATCTTAATGTCTATTTGTATATCAATCAATCTATCTATCAATCTATCAATTTACCTGTCTATTTGTCTTTCTATCAATCTATAAATGAATCAATCTATCAATCTATCTTTTTTTCTATCTGTCTAAATATCTATTTGTCTATTTGTCTATCTCTCTACCTTTCTATCTATCTATTTGTCCATCTATCTATCTATTTATCCACCTATCTATCTATTTATCCACCTATCTATCAATATATATATCTATCTATATATCAATCTATATATCTATCTATCAATCTATCTGTCTATATTTTTATCTATCAATCTATCTATCTATCTATCTATATGTTTTATCAATATATCGATCTATCTGTCTATCTACAAAACAATCTATCTATTTATCTATCTATCTATCATTCTATGAATCAATCAATCTATCTTCCTATCTACCTATCTACCTATTTGGCTATATTTTAATCTATCTATCAAACAATCAATATATCTATTTGTATATCTATCTATTTCTCTATTTTTCTATCGATTTATTTTTTATCTATTTATCAATATTTTGGCTCTTCATCTATATATTTTTCTATCTGTCTATCTATCTTTCTGACTATCTATCTATGTATCTTTTTTCTTTCTATTTATCTATTTATATATCTACCATCTATCTTTCTATCTATCTATTAGTCTATATATCTCTCTATCTATCTAATTGTCTATATATATATATATATATCTGTCTATTTGTCTATCAATCTATCAATCTATCAATATATCTATGTGTTTGTCTATATATTTATCTATCTATTTGTCTATATGTATATCTATTTATCTCTCTATTTATATGTCTTTCTAGCAATCTACCTATCTACATATCTATCTATCTATCTATCTATCTAACTGTCTATTTACTTATTTTCCTATTTGTCTATGTATATGTCTATCTATCTATCTGTCTGTCTATCTGTCTATTTGCATATTTGCCTATTTGCCTATTAGCCTATTTGTCTATGTATATGTCTGTCTATCTATCTATCTATTTATCTTCTTATCTATCTATTTATCTATTTATTTTATATCTATTTATCTTTATCTGTCTATTAGTCTATCTATATATCTATATATATGACTATCTATATATGTATTTATCTCTCTTTGTTTACTTGTCTATCTATCAATCTATATATTTGTCAATGTTTCTATATGGCTATAGGTCTATCTGATTATCTATATATGTACCTATTTGTCTATCTTTCTATCTATGTAATTGTCATACAATCTATCAATCTATTAGTCAATTTGTTTATCAATATATTTATATATCTAAATATCTATCAATCTCTCTCTCTATCTTTTTCTATCTATATATCTATTTATCTATCTATTTATCTATCATTTTGTCTATCTATCTTGGTCTATTTGCCTATCTATCTATCTTTCCATCTATCTGTCTATCTGCCTATTTATGTATTTGTTTATCTGTCTCTATTTATTTTTCTATTTATAAATCTATTTATATATTTGTTTATCTATCTTTCTGTCATTCTAGTTATTTATCTATATATATATATATATATATATATATATATATATATGTTTCTTTCTATCTATATATTGATATATCTATATTGTTAACTATATATATATCTATCACTTTGTATATCTCTCTATCCATCTATATGTCTATCTATCGATCTGCCTATGTGTTTATATATCTATTTATCTATCTTTATATTTTTTATCTATTTAGCTGTCTATCTATATATTTGTCTATTTGTCTATAATTTTATCTGTTTATATATTTATATTTATATAAGTCTATAAGTCTATCTATCAATCTCTTTATCGATCTATTTGTATATCAATCTTTCTTTCTTTCTTTATATTTGTCTATTTGTCTATCTCTCATTCTATATATCAGTCTATTAGTCAACTAGTCTATCAGTCTATCAATCTATCAATAAATATATCTTTCTATCTAATTATTTATATATCTATATGTCTATATTTTTGTCTATCTATCTATATACCTATTTTTCTATCTATATATCAGCTTATTACTCAATCTTTCTAACTATTATTTGTCTCTCTATCTATATGTCTCTTTATCTATCTCTTTATTGGTTTATCTGTCTATCTGTCTATATGTCTATCTATCTCTCTATCTATTTGTGTATATGTCTATATGCCTATCAATTTATCTATCTATATGTAAATCTATCAATCTATCTACAAGACTATCTATCTAGCTATCTATCTGTCTATTTGTCTAACTATCTTTCTATAAATATTTCTATCAGTATTTTAGCCTATCAATCTATTAGTTTATAAATCTATCTATCTATCTATTTCTCTGTCAATCTATCTATCTATCTTTCAAATTTTCTATCTATCTATCATACTTTAAGTCAATATCTCTATCTGTCTATCTATCTATCTATCTCTCCATCTACTTGTTTATCTATCTATCTTTCAATCTATCTATATATCTAAATGTCTATCTATGTATCTATCTCTTCATCTAACTATCTATCTATCCTTCTACACACACACACACATATATATATCTTTTTGTCTATCTTTCTATATTCCAATCGATCTAACTATCTATCTGTCTGTGTGTCTGCATGTCTATCTTTTTATCTTCCAATCTATTAATCAATCTATCCATGTCTATATATCTATTTGTAAATCTATCAATATGTCTATCAATCTATATCTTTATATATCTATCTATATAGTTTTCCAACTTATATTTGGTTATCTATCTATCTGTCTATCTATCTATCTATCTGTCTGTCTATCTATATGACTATCTATCAATCTTTATGTATTTCTATCTATATTAGGTATGCCTGTCTATATATATGTATGTATGTATGTGTGTATGTATCTATTTATATATCTATCAATCTATTTATCTATCACTCTATCTATATATCTACCTATCTGTATATCTATCTATCTATCTTACTATCTTTCAGTCTATCAGTCTATCAATCTTTCTATCTATTTCTTTATCTGTCTATCTATCTATAAAGCTATCTATCTATCTGTCTACCAATCTCTATGTCCATCTATCTATGAATTTATTTATCTTTCTATATATCTGTCTATCTATCTATCTATCTATCTAATTATCTATCTAATTATCTATCTGTAAATTTATATATTTATCAATATAAATATCTATCTATTTGTGTATCTATCGATATGCCTATTTGCCTATATTTATATCTATCTATCTATTGATATATCTATCTATCTATCTATTTGTCTATTTGTATATCTATATATCGCTCTATTTATTTCTCTATCTTTTTATTTATTTATCTTTCTATCAATCAATCTGTCTATCTGTCAAAATGACTATTTATCTATTTGTCAATTTATCTTTCTGTTTATCTATCTAGCTTTATATCTACTTATCTGTCAATTTACTTATATTTATAACTATCTATTTATATATCAATTGATCTATCTATCTAAATATTTGGCTATTTGTCTATCTATCTATTGATCTATCTATCAATTTGTCTATATTTTATCTTTCTATCTATTTATTTATATTGTATATCTATCAAACTACCTATCTATTAATCTATCTTTCTATCCATTTGTCTATATGTTTATCAGTCTATTTATCTATCTCTCTATCTTTTTGTCTATCTATGTATTTATTTCTCTATCTATCAATCTATCTCTAAATATATCTATTTGTCTATATGTCTTGATGTTTATCTATCTATCTTTTTATTTGTCTATCTATTTATTTATCTATATATTATCGATATGTTGATTTGTTTATTTTTATATCTATTTATCTGTCTATCTATCTATCTATTAATATATTTGCCTATCTGTCTATCTTACTAACTGGCTACTTTTCTATTATTTATCTTTCTATTTGTCTATCTGTCTATCTATCTATCTACATATCTATATATTTTGTCTATCAATCTATCTAACTATCTATATTTGTATTTATTTTCTTCTATCTATAAATCTATCTATGTTTCTATCTATCTACCTATCTATTTGTTTATCTATATATTATATATATGAATAACTGATCTATCTACCTATCTACCTATCTTTCTATCTATTAATTTTTCTATCTCTCTATTTGTCTATCCATATATCTTTTAATTTGTCTAACTATCTAATGATCAATCTATATGTTTATTTGTCTATTTGTATATCTATCTATCATATATATGTCTATCTACCTATTGACTAGCTACATGTATATCTTTCTTTCTATTTGTCTATCTACCAATCTGTTTATCTATCTATCTTTCTATATATCTAACTATCTATCTATCTATCTCTAGATTTGTTTATTTATTTATTTGTCAATCTATCTTTTTATTTATTTATCTATCTATCTAATTTTTTGTCTAGCAATCTATCTATCTGTATATATCTATCTGTCTATCTATTTATCTATTTATATAAGTAGTTTGTCTTTCTATCTATATGTCTATCTGAATATCTGTCTATTAAAATATACATTTATCTGAATATCTGTCTATCTGTATATTTTCATATATGGCTATCTACCTATCTATCTTTTTGTCTATCTATCGATTTTTTTATCTATCTATCTTTCTATAGGTCTATCTAATTAATTGTCTATCTATATATCTATTGATATATTTAGCTGTCTTTATGTCAATTTATATATCTATCTATCTATTTATATGTCTAATTGTCTATCTGACTATCAGTCTATTATTTATCTATATATTTCTTTATCTATCTATATTTTATATGTATTTCTATCAATATGTCTATCTGACTATTATCTATATGACTAATTGTCTATTTATCTATATGTATATCGATCTATCAGTCTATCTATCTATCAATATATCTATCTATATCTCTCTCTCTATCTATGAAAATGTCTATCTATCTATCAATCTATTTGAATATATATATATATATATATATATATATATATATATATCTGTAAATCTCTCTATCCATCTATCTATCTATTTATCCATCTATTTGTCTATATATCTATCAATTTATTAGTCTATATAACTATGTGTCAATTTATCTATCTATCTATCTTTCTATCTAGGTATTTGTCTATTAGTCTATTTTTCTATCTATCTATCTATCTATTAATCTGTCTATTTGTCAATTTGGCTATTTATCTAACTTTCTATCTATATATCTAATAGGCTTTCTATCTATCTATCCATATGTCTATCATCTATCTGTTAGTATATATGACTATCTTTCTTTCTTTATATTTACTTGTCTATTTATCTTTCTGTCAATTTGTCATTTTTTCTATTTGCTATTTGTTTATTTGTCTATCTGTTATCTATCTATTTGTCTATCTATCATTTTTGTTATCTATCTATCTGTTTATTTGATAATCTAACTATATTTCTATATGTCTATTTTTAATTTGTCTATATGTCTATCTATCTATCTATTTATATGTCTATAAGTCTCTCGATCTATTTGTCTATTAGTCAATCTGTCTATCTATCAATCAATTAATCTATCTATCAATCTCTCTAAGAATCTATCTATTTATCTATCTATCAGTCAATTTATCAATCTATCTATTTATATCTATCTATCTATCTATATTTCTATTTGTCTATATATATATATATATATATATATATATATATATATCTATCTATCTAAAAGTCAATCATTTTATGTGTATATTTATCTATCTAGGTATCTATGCATCTATGTATCTATTTATCAACTACTTGCCTTTCTCTCTATCTTTCTATCTGTCTATCTGTCTATCTATCTATCTATCTGTGTATCTATATATTTTCCTATCTAGCTATCAATCTATTTATATATCTATCTATCAATATAACTATTTGTCTATGAGAATATCTATTTATATAACTATTTATCTCTCTATCTGTCTGTCAATATGTCTATCTATCTATCTAACATTATTTTGTCTATTTATCTATTTACCTATATGTATATTTTTTTTATTTGCCTATTTGTATATCTCTCAATCTTACTATCTGTCTTTCTATCCATGAGTCTATCAGTCTATCTATCTATCTATATAACTATCTAACTATCGATCGATCTATCTGTCTATTTGTGCATATATCTATCTAATTATCTATTTATATTTTAGTCTACAGTTTATCGATTGATCTATCTGTCTATCTATCTATCTGTCTATCTATCTATTTGTTTACTTGTCTTTATGTCTATCTTGAATCTATCTATATGTTGATCTATCTATATGTCTATTTGTTTATATGTCTATTTATCTATATATCTATCTATTTATCTGTCTATCTTACTATTTGTCTATCTTTATATCTGACTATGTATCTATCTGTATATTTTACAATTTGTTAAAATTTCTATCTATCTATTATTTTATTAATTAATTTGTCTATATATCTATCTATTTATCTATTTATTTCTTTATCTATAAATTAGTCTATTAATCTATTAGACTATCTATCTATCTATCGATGTTTATTTCATTATTTCTTTCTATCTATCTATCTTTATATCTATATATAAGTCTATTAGTCTATATGTCTATATGTGTATCTAATCTATCTATCTATCTATCTATTTGTCTAATTGTATATCTATTTATCTATATATATGTATATTTATCTATATGTATATCTGTCTATCTATCTATCTATCTTTCTATCTATCTATCTTTTTGTCTATCTATCTATTTGTCGATATGTTAATATTTCTATCTTTCTATCTATATATATGTCTATCTGTCTATCTATATATTTGTATTTCCTCTATATGTTTATTTCTCAATATATCTTTCTGTCTATCAGTTTATTCATCTATATCTCTATTTATCTATCTATAAATTAGTCTATATATCTATCTATCTAACTATCTATTTGTCTATTTGTCTATCTATCTATTTTTAATCTATCTATTAGTATAAAAAATATATCTATCTGTATATCTATCTAGTTATCTATCCATCAAATTCTTTATAAGTCTAGAAATCAATTAGTCTATCAGTCATATTGGCCTCTTTATCTATTAGTCTATCTTTGTGTCTATCTGTTTATGCGTCTATTTGTCTATCTAACTATTTGTCAATCAATCAATCAATCTATATATCTGTCTATATGTATATCTATATATCTATCTATTTGACTATTTCTCAAAATGTCAAACTATCTATGTGTATCTATCAATTTGTATATATATTTATCTATTTACCTTTCTATTAGTGGATTAGTCAATCTATTTATCAGTCAATATATCTATCTATCTGTCTATTTCTCTATCTATTAATCTCACTATCAATCAATCAATCTATCTATCTATCTAACTATCTAATTATCTCTCTATCATTATGTCTATTTATCTATCTCTATATTTGACTATGAGTCTATCACTCTATTAGTCTATTAGTTTATCTATCTATCTTTCTATCTAAATATCCCTCTATCTATCTGTCGATATCTCTATATTACGATCTTTCTATATGTTTATTTATCTATCAATTAATTTGTCTGTTTATCTATCTATCTAACTATTTATCTATATATCTGACTATCTATCAATATATGTATCTATCTATCTATGTGTTTATTTATCTCTATTAATATCTATCTATCAATTTATCTATCAGTCTCTCTGTCTATATTTCTAATTATCTATCTATCTATTTGTCTATCTATTTATTTATCCATCTTTATATTTGTCTATCTATATATTTTTCTATCTGTCAATCTGAATATTTGTTTATATCTCTATTTGTTTATTAGTCTATTGTCTATCAGTCTATCCATAAATCTATCAATTTGTTTATATGTCTATCTATCTATCTATTTGTCTATCTTTATATCTATCTATTTATATAAATAACAGTCTATCTATCTATCTATCTCTCTATTTGTCTATCTTTAAACAAGTTATATGTCTATTTGTGATCAATCAATCTGACTATTTATCTATCTTTTTATCTATCTATGTACCTATATCACTATCTGCTTATCTATCTATTTGTTTTTCTATCTATCTATCTATCTATCTATTTGGCTATCTATTGATATCTCTATCTGTCTATCTATCTGTCTTTTTGACTATCTGTCTATATTTCTATCTATCTATTTATCAATTAGTCTTTTTTTCTATATGTCTACTTATCTGTCTGTCTATCTATCTATCTATCTTTCTGTCTATCTATCTTTCTTTTTCTATCTATATGTCTATTTGTCTATATATATATCTATCTATCTGTCTATCTATCAATAAGTCTTTCTATCTTTTTGATTATATGTCTATTTGGGTATCTATTTATATATCTATCTCTATGTCTATATATCAATATGTCTATCTGTCTATTTGTCTGATTGTCTATTTGTTCATCTGTCTATCTGTATATCTATTTATCTCTCTATTTGTCTGTCTATTTTTCAAAATATATATTTATCTAAGTATCTATATGTCTATCTATCTATTTGTCTATATGTCTATCTCTTTATCTATCGCTCTATCTATTTGTGTATTTATTAATATGTTAATCAATCTTTCTATCTATCAGACTATCTCTCTATCTATCAATCAGTATATCAGTCTATTAGTCTATCAGTTTATCTATTCATCTACCTAACTATCTTTCTATCTATTTATTTGTCTTTCTATAAGCATGTCTATCTATGAATCTAACTATCTTTCTTTCTATCTCTCTATTTGTCTATCTATATACTAGTCTATATCTCTATCTATCTATCTATCTATTTGTATATCTATTTATCTCTATCTATCTAATTGTCTATTTTTATATATGTATAATTGTATTTCTGTATAATTATTTATCTCTCTATCTGCTTGTCTATCTATTTTTCAATCTATATATCTATATATGTATCTATATGTCTTTCTATCACCTATCTTTTTAATAATCTATCTATTTAATTATCTAACTATGTATCTTTCTATATGTCTCTTTATCTATCTGTCTATTTATCTATCTATCTATCTATATATCTATATATCTCTTTCTCTATCTATCTAACTATATATCTATTTGTATATCTATCTATTTAACTATCTATCTATCTATTCTTTTTTCTTTTTTATCTGTCAATCTATCAATCTGTCTATTTGTATAACTATTTATTTGCATATTTGTTTATTTGCCTTTATTTCTATATATTTACCTATATATATGTTTATTTATCTATTTTTTTTATATAATTAATTATCTATCGATCTATCAGTTTATCTGTTTATCTATGTATTAGTCAATCTATCTATCTGTCTATATATATATATATATATATATCTATTAATCTATCAATTTGTTTATCTATCTATTTGTATATCTATCTTTCAATCTATCTATCTATATGTCTAAATATTTATTAGTCTATCAATCATTCTATCTATCTATTTCTCTGACTATCAGTTTATCTATCTATCTGTCCATCTATATATGTGATTATAAGCTATTTATTAGTTTGTCTATCTATTTAACTATCTATCTGTCTATTTATTTATCAATCTATTAGTCTATCCGTCTATCTTATTTTATGTTTATCTATCTATATATTTATCTGTCTATATGTCTATTTGTCAATCTATCTATTTCTCTATCTATTTATTTGTCTATCTACCTATATATCTATCACTAAATTTTTCTATCAATCAATCAATCTATCTATCTCTTTATCACTTTATATGTCTATATGTATATATGTCGATATATCTCTCCATCTTTCTATTTTTCTATCTCACTATTTGTCTATCTATCTATTTATCTAACTATCTACCTCAATATATATTTATATCTATCTGTCTGTCTATCTATCAATCTATCTATCTGCCTACATGTCTATTAGTCTAAATCTCTATCTTTCTAATTATCTATATATCAATATGTTTATCTATATATCTCTCTATCTATATGTCTATATATCTTTCTATCTTTATATCATTCTTTCAATCTATTAGTCTATTTGTCTATTTTTCTATCTATCTATCTCTCTCTCTCTCTCTCACTATATGTCTATCTTTCTATCTCTCTATAATATCTATCTATCTTTCTTTCTATATGCCTATCTATAAATCTATGTATTTGTATATGAATATATTGGCATTTTATCTATATGTTAATTTGACTATTTGTTTATATGTATATCTATGTATCCATCAATCTATATATCTGTCTATTTATATATCTATTTATATATCTATCTATTTATGTATCTATCTATAAATCTATATACTTGCCTATTTAACTATATATTATTGTATATATCTATCTTTCTATTTGTATGACTCTCTATTTATTTATTTGTCTATTTTTCTATATGTCTATCTATCTATCTACCTATATTATTTATATGTCTATCTATGTAAATGTTTATCTATGTATATGTATATCTATGGATCTATCAATCTATTTGTCAATCAACCAATCTATCTATATATCTATATACATATACATATACATATATATATATATATATATATATATATATATATCTCTCTCTCTCTCTTTATGTATAAGGCTATCTATCTATAAATCTTTCTTTCTTTCTATCTCTTTATTTTTCTATATATCTACCTTTCTATATCTCTATCTATTTATCTATCTATCTGTATATATATTTATCTTCATCAAACTATTTGCATATTTTTATATATGTATAATTGTCTTTCTGTATAACAATTTATCACTCTATCTACCTGTCTATCTATTTGTCAATATATATATCTATATATGTATCTATATGTCTATCTGTCTCCTGTCACTTTATTTGTCTATCTATTCATTTATCTATCTATGTATCTTTCTAATGTCTATCTATCAATCTATGTATTTGTTTATCTATATATCAGTCAAGATATCTATCTATTTATCAAAATATTTGTCTATCTATGTATCCATATGTCTATCTATCTAATTGTTTATCTATCTATCTATCTATCTGTATATCTGTCTATAAATATATCTAAATGTTTATATATCTATCTGTCTATGTGTCAATCTATCTATCGATCTATTTATCTACTATATATCTTTCTATCTATCTATCTTTCTTTATTTCCTTCAATCAATCAATATATCTATCTATATGTCTATCTATATATCTATCTATATCTTTATCTCACTATCTATCTAACTTTTTATCTATTTATCTATCTATCTATCTATCAGTCTATCTATTCATTTTATATCTATCTATTTATCTAACAATATATCTATCTATATTTATATCTTTCTAACTATCTATCTATTTATCTATATATCTTTCTTTCTTTGTATTTTTTTCTTTCTTTTTTTCTTTATATCGAAAGATCTATCTTACCTGTCTATCAGTAAATTTGTTATTCTATCAATGTGTCTATTTATCTAGTTGTCTATCTATCTTTCTATCTATTAGTCTATATATCTATATGACTATCTAACAATTAAACTAAATGACTAACTATCTTTCTATATATCTATTTATTAATCTATTTTTTATATTTATCTATCTAGTTATATATCTTTCTGTCTATGTATCTATATGTCTATCTATATATCTATCTATCTGTATGTCTATCAATTTGTCTATCTATCTATCTATATGTCTATCTAACAATCTATCTATCTCTCTATTTATCTGGCTATCTATCTGTCTATGTATCTATATATGTTTCTATCTTTCTATCTATATATCTTTTTATTTGTTTATGTATATCTATCTATCTATCTCTCTATCTATCTTTCATTCTTTATATCAATCAATCTATCTATCTATTTGTTCATTTATCTTTTTATCTGTCTATAAGTCTATCTGTAAATCTGTCTATCTATCTATTTTCTATCTGCTTATCTACCTATCTGACTATCTATCTATCTGTCTATTTATCAAATTATCTATTTGTTTTTCTATATATCTATCAATCTGTCAATCTGAGAATCTATCAATCTCTCTATATATTTATCTGACTATATGTCTAAATGTCTTTCTGTCTATTTATATATTTGTCTTTCTATCAATATATCTATCTATCTGCCTATTTGTCTCTGTTTTTTTTCTATCTTTCTTTTTGTAAATCTATCTATTCTATCTATCTATCTAAATGTCTATCTGTCTATCTTTTATCTGTCTATCTATCTATCTTCCTATATGTCTATTTATCAATTTGTGTATCTTTCTATCTATCTATTTAGCTAGCTATATTTCTATCTATATATATTACTATCTATCTTTCTATCTATATATCTATCTATCTATCTATCTACTTTTCTATCAATATGTTGTCAATTTGTTTATCTATCTATCAATCAAAAGATCTATCTATGTATCTATCTACTTGTCTATCTATATATCAATCTATTTTTTTGTCTGTCTATATGTGTATAAATCTATCTATGTGGCTATATTTCTATCTGTCTATTTATTTATATATCTATCTGCCTATATACCTATATATCTATCTATCTATCTATATGTCTATCTATCTATCTATCTATCTGACTATCTATCTTTCTTTTTATTTATTTTTTTATACATCTATGTATCTATCTATCTATCTTCTTTCTATCAATCTGTATATCATTCTATCTCTTTCCATATCTATCAATCAATCAATCAATCTATATTTCTATCTATATATCAATCAATCTATCGATCTATCTATTTGACTATGTATATATCTTTTCAATATATCTATTAATCTGCTATATCTATCTATCTGCATGTCTATTAATCAATTAATCTATCTATTTATCTATCTATCTTTGTTTCTTTCTATCGATCTATCAATCTATCTATCAATTAATCAATCAATATGTCTATTTATATATCTATCTATCTATCTATTTATCGATATATTTTTGTACTTATCTATCTATCTGTCTGTTAATCTATCTTTCTATATATCCATCTTTCTTAATTTTTATCTATCTATCAATATATATATATATATATATTTCTCTCTATTTATCTATCTATGTATATATCTGACTTTCTATCTATCTATCTAACTATAAGTCTATCTATCTTTTGACTGTCTATGTATCTATCTATTTATTTATCTATATATCTATCAATCTATCTATCAATCAATCTATCTGTCTATCTATCTACGTATCTATCTATTTGTCTATTTATCTATTTATCTGTATATATATGTTTTGTTATAAATATAAATATATATATATATATATATATATATCTATCTATCTAAAAATATATTTGTCTGTATGTCAGTCTATCTGTTTATCTATCTATTTATCTTTCTATCTCTATATCTATCTATGTGCCTATCTATCTATCTATCAAATTATCTATCTATTTATCAAAATGTCTCTTTCTATTTGTTAATCTATCTATCTGTCAAAATAACTATATAGCTTTCTATCTATCTATCTATATATATGTTTATCTATTTATATGTCTATCTATCTGTCTATCTATCTATCTATCTATTTCTATGTTTATGTATATATGCATATATAAATATTTATGTCTAACTATATATCTATATATCTATATATATCTATATATATATATATATCTGTCTGTCTATCTATCAATATAACTACCTATCTATCTCTCTATCTATCTATCCATCTATTTATCTTTCTATCTACTATATATATATATATATATATATATCTACCCATCTATTTATCTATCTACATGTCTAACTATTTATCTGTCTATGTATTAATCTATCTGTATATCTATCTATCTATTTGTATATCTATATATCTTTCTATCTATTTTTATATTTCTATTTATCTATTATTCTATTTATCATTTTCTTTATCTATATATCTATTTATCTATTTATGTCACTTTCTATCTTATATCTATCTATCTATCTTTTTAAATATCTATCAATCAATTGATCTATCTGTCTATCTATCAATCTATCTGTTTATCTATCTATCTATCTATGTATCTCTCTTTCTATCTTTCTATACGTCTATCTATCCATCTATCTATCTATGTTTCTGTCTACCTATCTATCTATCTATATATATTTTCATCTATGTATTTATTTATCTATCTATATTATATATATATATATATATATATATATCCAATCTATCTATTTCTCTATCTATCTTTCTTCTTTCTGCCAAGCTATCTATCTATCTATATGTCTATTTATCTATATTTCTATCTTTTTATCTATCCACCTATCTATCTATCTTCTTTCTTTGTGTGTGTGTGTGTGTGTCTACCTATGTATCTATATATCTCTATTACTATTTATCAATATATCTATTTATCTATTTATCCATCTATAAATCAATCAATCAATCTAATTATGTTTCTATCTACTTAATTATTTATCTGTGTATCTATTTATCTGTATATCTATCTGTCTATCTTTTTATATATCGATCTATCTATCTATTTATCTATTTTTTTGTCTATCTATCTATCATTTATCTATGTATCTATCTATCTATCAATCAATATATCTATCTATCTATCTATTTATTTATCTAATTACCTATCTACCTACCTATCTATCTATCTAACCATCTATCTATATATCTTTCTTTCTATCAGTCTATCAGTCTGTGTCTATCTATCTATCTATCTGTCTAGTTGTCTATCTATCTATTTATCTTTCTATTAGTTTATCTTTCTATTAGTCTATCTTTCTATTTATTTATCTATCTATCTGTTTGTCTGTCTATCTAGCTATTTGACTATCTATCTATTTGACTTTCTATCTATATGATTATTGTTATATCTGTCTATTTGTTTATGTCTATTGGTCTATCTTTCAATTTGTCTATCTATCTATCCAATCTTTAGTCTAAAATTCATTCTATCTATCTGTATATTTTTTGATCTAACTATCGCTCTATCTATCTATCTATATGTCAATATGTCCATCTATCTACTTATCTATCTACATATATGTATATCTATCTATCTATCTATTTATCTATCTATCTATCTATCTGTTTGTTTGTCTATCTATCTATCTATCTTTATATCTATTTGTTAATTAGTTTATTTTTATATCTATCTTTTTATCTATATGTTTATTTATCTAATTTTCTATCATTCTATCTTTCTATCTATTTATTAATTAGTTTATTTTTCTATTTATCATTCTATCTATATGTTTATTTATTTATCTTTCTATCTATCTATCTATCTATCTATTTATTTATCTATCTAACTAGTTGCCTATATAGATATATATCAATCTATCTATTCTTCTATCTTTATTTCTATCTATATATCTATCTGTCTATATATCTTTTTATCAATGTTTTTATCTATCTATCGGTCTATATATCTATCTATCTATCTTTCTGTCTAATAGTCTATCTGTTTTTCTGTCTATTTGTCTATTTGTTTAATTGCCTATTTGTCTATCTTTCCATTTGTTTATATATTTATCTATCTATTTGTCTACATGTTGTCCTATCTACTTATATCCCTTTATGCCTGTCAACTTGTCTACCTATCAACTTGTATATTGATCTTCCTTTCTACTTTTCAACCTGTCTACCTATCTATCTATCTACTTGTCTACCTATTTTCCTGTATAACTATATACATATCTACATGTCTCCCTATCTACCTATCAATCTGTCTAAATTTCTAAGTGTCTATCTATCTATATGTCTATCTGTATACTTTTCAATTTGTCTATCTTTCTATCTGTATATCTGTCTATCTATCTATCTGATTATTTATCTATCTTTCTATCGATCTATTTGTTTATATATGTATTTTTATATCTGTATATTTGTATATCTGTCTATCTATCTATATGTATATCTTTCTTTCTATCTATATGTCTATATATCGATTTATATATTAATCTATCTATCAATCTGTCTATGTATCTATATATCTATCTATCTATATATTTGTCTATGAGTCTATCTGCCTATCATTCTATCTCTCTATCAGCATATCTATCTCTTTATCTATCTATCTATATATATATATATATATATATATATATATATATATATCTATCTATCTATCTATATGTCAATTTATCAATCTATCATTCTGTCAAAATATTAATCTATCTAACTATTGATCTGTATATGGATCTATCTATCTATCTAATTGTTTATCTACCTATCTGACTATCTGTTAATGTATCTATTTGTCTATCTATTTATAAGTCTATCAGTCTATTCATCTATCTGTCTCTCTATCTATCTATCTATCTATTTATCTATCTATCTATATATATGTCTATCTATCTATTAGTCTATTTGTCTATTTGTCTTTCTATCTAACTATGTATTAATCTATCTATCTTTCTATCTATATTATATCTGTCTATCAGTCAATCTGTCTACTAGTCAACCTGTCTATATGTCTACCTATCAACCTGTCCACTTATATACGTGTCTACCTGTCTACCTATCTACCTTTCTATCAATGTACATGTCTACCAATCTACCTTTTTACCAACCTATATGTGTAACTCTCAACTTGTCTACCTATATATCTGTCTACCTGTATACCTATCTACTTGTCTATCTGTCAAGTTATCGACCTGTCTACTAGTCTACCTATATATGTGTATACCTATCTACCTATCTACCTATCTACCTATCTACCTATCTACTTATCTACCTATATACCTATCTACCTGTCTACCTGTCTACCTGTCTACTTTTCTACATTTCTACCTTTCTACTTATCTACTTGCATAACCATCAACCTGGCTACCTGTCTATTTGTCTACCTATCTACATGTCTATCTATCTACCTATATACATGGCTATCTCTTTACCTATCTATCTATTTATCTATCTATCTATCTGTCTGTCTGTCTATCTATCTATTTATATGTATATCTTTCTAATTGTAATAACTATCTTTTTGTCTATTTTTATATCTATCTATCTATCTGTTTGTCTGTCTATCTATCTATCTGTCTATCAATCTATCAAAAAATCAATAAATAAATCAATCTATCTTTTTATCTTTATATCTATCTATCTATCTATCTATCTATTTGTCTATTTATCTATCGGTTTATCTATCTACCTATTTATTTATCTATTTATTTTTGAATCTATCTATCTATATATTTCTTATCTTTCTATCTTTCAATTTGTCATCTTCCTATCTCTCAATCAATCTATTAACTATCCATCAATTTGTCAATATATCTATTTGTCTATCTATCTATATGTTTATATATCAATCTTTTTATATTCTATTTATTTATCTATCAATTTATCTATCTATCTCTCTATCTATCTATCTTTCAATCAATCAAACAAGCTGTCTATCTTTCTATATATCTATCTGTATATATATTTATCTTTCTATCTATCTATCATTCTATCTATCTATTAGTCAATCTGTTTATTTGTCAATCTGTCAATTAATCAATCAATCTAACTATCTATCTGTATAACTATATATATATATATATATATGTATATATGTTTACCTATCTACCTGTCTATTTATTTACCTATCTAGATATCTACCTTTTACCTATTTACAAATCTACATGTCGACATATGTACCTATCTACCAGTCAACTTGTATATCTCTCTACCTGTATACATGTCTACCTATCTACTAGTTTACCAATCTACATATCTACCTATTTATATGTCTATCAGTGTATCGATTTATCAAAATATATATTATGTGTCTTTCAGTTTATCTATCTATCTCTCTATTTATCTACCTATATACTTGTCTGCTTATCTACCTTTCTACATCTTCTTGTCTACATGTCTACCTATCTACATATCTACCAGTCTATTTATTTATCTATCTATCGAAATGTCTATCAGTCTATTAGTCTATCTATCTATCTACTAATTTGTCTATCTATGTATGTGTCAATCTAATAATTTGTCCATCTATCTATCAGTCTATATATCTATCTATCTATATATTTATCTATCTCTCTCTCTCTCTCTCGATTTATTTGATTATTTGTCTATATATATATATATGTTTATTTGTCTATCTGTCTATCTGTCTATTTGTCTATCTATCTATTTGTATATCTGTATATCTAAATATTTGTCTATTGATATCTCTATCTATCAGACTATTTGTATGTCTATCTATCTATTTGTCTTTCTGTTTGTTTGTCTAGTTATCTATCTATCTATTTATTTAATTATCTATCTATCTATTTATCTATCTATCTGTCTGTCTGTCTATATATCTATTTGTCTTTCAATCGAAAAATCAATCAATCCATCAATATATGTATCTATCTATCTACATATATATCAATCTAGCTATCTATTTATGTGTCTGTTTAACTATCTATTTATGTTATTATTTTCCTATCTACCTATTAATTTGTAAATCTTTCTATCTATCAATCTATCTATTTGATTATCAATCAATCTGTCTATATATCTATCTGTCAATCTATATATCTTTCTTTCTATCTAACTAACTAACTATCTATCTATCTATCTATCTCTTTGTCTATCTATCTATTTGTTTATCTATCTAACTATCTTTCATTCTATCATTATATCTATCTATCTACCTTTTTTTCTAGCTATCTACTTTCCTATTTATCAATCTTTCAATCTATATATCTATCTATCTTTCTATCTGTCTATTTTTCTATTTGTATCTCTATCTATCAAACTATCTGTATGCCTATCTATCTATTTGTCTTTCTATTTATTTGTCTAGCTATGTATCTATCTATCTATCTATTTAATTATCTTTCTATCTATTTATCTATATATCTATCGATCGATCAATCAATGGATCAATCAATCTATCTATTTGTATATTTATCTATCAATCTATAAATCAATCAATCAATATATGAATCTATATATCTATCTATCTATCTATATGTCTATCTGACTATATGTCTACGTAATTATTTTACTATCTACATATTAACTTTTAAATCTTTCCATCTATCAATCTATCTATTTGACTATCAATCAATCTGTATATCGATCTATCAATCTATCTATATATATTTCTAACTATCTATCTATCTCTTTGTCTATCTATCTATTTGTTAATCTATCTATATATCTTTCATTATATCATTATATAAGTCTATCTATCTATTTATCTATCTATCTACTTTCCTATTTATCAATCTTTCTATCTAACTATATATCTATCTATCTTTTTATCTATCTTTTTATCTATCTATTTATCTATCTATCATTTTATCTATCTATCAATCTATCATTCTATATGTCTATCTATCTTTCTATCTACCTATCTACTTATCTACCTGTCTACTTGTCTACCTATCTACCTATCTACCTGTCTATGTATCAATTAATCAATCAATCTATCAATCTATCTATCTATCTTTTTATCTGTCAATGTGTCATTTTGTCTATCTATATGTATATCTATCTATTTGTCTATTTGTTAATCATTCTATCTCTCTCACTATCGATCTGTCTATTTGTCTATCTGTCTATCTTTTTATCATTTATCTATCTATCTCTCTAGTTGTTTATCCATCACTATTTCTATATGTCTAATTGTACAATTATATATATGTCTATCTATTTATCTATCAATTTATCTATATATCTACTTGCCTATATATTAATCTATCTATCTAACTATCTATCTTTATATATGACTTTCTGTTTATTTGTCTATCTATTTATCTGACAATATATTTATCTATTTATTTGTCTAATTGTCTATCTGTCTATCTAACTATATGTCTATATGTCGATCTATTTATCTGTCAATATGTTTATCTATCTATCTATCTATATATGTCTATCTGTCTATCTATCTATCTATCTATCTATATATGTCTATCTGTATATCTATCTATCTATGTATTTATCAATATTTCAATATATCTAATTTTCTATCTATTTATTTTTCTATCTATCTGTCTATCTGACTATCTATATATCTATCTATCTATCTATTTGCTTATATATTTATCTGTTTATCTATCTATCTGATTATCTGTATATGAGTCTATATGTCTATATGTCTATAAATCTATCAATCTATCATTCTATTTGTCTATCTATTTATCAATTGATATTTTTATTTATATATCTATCTGATCTCTTTGTCTATCAATGTATTTGTCTATATATCTATATGTCTTTATGTCTATCTATCTATCTATCTATCTGTCTATCTATCTATCTATCTGTTTGACTATCTATCTATTTGTGTATATGTTTATATGTCTATCTGTATATATGTATATATGTCTATCTGTCTATATGTATATAGGTGTATCCATATGATTATCTAAAAATTTGTGTATCAATCAATCTATCAATCTCTCTTTATCTATCTATCTATATATCTATCTATCTATCTCTCAATCTCCTATCTAGCTATCTCTTTATCTCTCTACATGTCTAACTATCTTTCTATAAATGTTTCTTTCGACCTTTCTATCTATCTATCTCTATATCTCTTTATCTATATGTCTATCTATCTATATGTCTACCAGTCTTTCTATGTATCTATCTAATTATCTATCTATCTGACAATATATTTAACTATCTATATATTTAATTATAATCATTTCAATTTGTCTATCAAAGTATCGATCTTTCTAATTGTATATCTATCTATCTGTTTATCTGTCGATCAGTTTATATGTATATTTATTTATCTATCTGTCTATTAATCTATATATCTATCTATCTTAATTTCTATCTATCTATCTATCTATCTATATATCTATCAATCAGTCTATTAGTCTATTAGTTTATCTGTATATCTGGTTATCATTTTATCTATCTATCAAATTGTTTGACTATATGTCTCTTTATATATCTATCTATCTTTAATATCTATTTGTCTATTTATCTTTCTATATGTCTATCTATCTATCTATCTATTTATCTATCTATCTACCAATCTATCAATCAATCAATCAATCAATCTATCTATATATATATTTATTTATCTATCTATTTTTCAATCTATCTATATATCTATTTGTATATTTTTCTATGTCTTTCTTTCTATTTATCTACCTGTCTATCCTTCTATCTAACTATTTGTCAATATGATTTTTTTTATCTCTTTCTATAATTCTCTCATTTTATCTATCTATATATCTATTAATCTTTCTATCTACCTGTCTATCTATCAATCTATATGTCTATCTATTTGCCTATGTATCTATTTATTTATATGTCTATCAATTTATCTATCTATCTATATATCTATCTATGCATCTATATATTTCTCTATCGGTCTACCTATCTACATATCTACCTATCTACCTGTATAACTATGTATCTATCTATGTATCTATCTGTTTGTCTATTTATCTATCTGTCTATATGTCTATGTTTCAATCTATCTGTATATCTATAAATTTATCTATCCCACTATCTATTGTCAATCAATCTATCTATATACCTATCTGTTTATCTATCTAGCAGTCAATATGTTTATTTGTGTTTCTATCTAACTATTTTTCTATCTATCTATAAGTCAATATGTTTATTTGTCTTTCTATCTATCTAACTATCTGTCTATCTATCTATGTGTCTTTCTATCTATCTATCTATATATCTATCTTTCTATCTAATTATCTTTCAGTCTATTTATATATCTTTTTTTCAATATATCTGTCTATATGTCTATCAGTCTATTAGTATATCTGTCTATCTGTCTATCTATGTATATGTATATATATCTATCTGCCTATCTATCTATCTAACTATCAGTCTATTTATTTATCTTTCTATCTCTCGAATTTTTATCATTCTATATGTCTATCTATCTATTTGTCTATCTAGCAATCTATCTATCTATTTGAATATATATCTATCTGTCTACCTATCTATATGTATATCTATCTTTATATCTTTCTATCTATCTATCTTTCTTTCAATCTTTCTATCTATCTATCATTCTTTCAATATGTCTATCTATCAATCCATCTCTCTAATTATCTATCTATCTCTATATCTCTATAACCCTCTATCTATCTATCTATTTCTCTTTATCTATCTTTATATCTGTCTAACTCTCTATTTGTGTATCTGTTTATCTATCTATCTTTTAAACTTTAAATCTATCTATCTATTGTCTATCATTATATATATATATCTATCTATCTGTCTATCTTTCTATGTGTCTATCTACTATCTGTAAATTAGTCAATCTATCTTTCTTTCAGTCTATCCATATGTCTATCTATCTATTTGTTTATATTTCTATTTGTGATCTATCTAGCTATCTTTTTGTATATTTGTCTATCTATTTTTCTTTCAATCGGGGTATATATATATATATCTATATATCTATCTATGAATATATCTATCTATCTATCTATCATTTTGTTTATCTTTCTATCTATCTATTTATCTATCTCTCTATCTATTTGTCTATCTCTCTATCTATCTATGATATATATATTCATAGACAAATTTTGATAGATAGAATGATAGACAAAATGATAGATAGATAGATTAAAAGAAAGATAGATAGACAAATAGATAAATAAATAGATTGATAAATAAATATATAGATTTATAGACAAACAGAAAGACAGATATATGATAGATAGATAGATATATAAATAGACAGATAGATAAACAGACAAATTGACATATTGATAGACAAATAGATGAAAAGATTTATAGATATATAGATAGGTAGATATCTAAATAAATACATAGATAGACAGATAGATATAGATAGAGAGATAGATAAATTGATTGATAGATAGATTTATAGATAAATAGGTAGATAGATAGTTAGACAGATAGATAGACAAATTTATAGATAGTTGGATATAGAAATAGATAGATAGATATATATACAAATGGATAGATAGATAAATATAGATATAGATCAGAAAATAGATGGACATATAGATAGAAACATAGATAGATAAAAAATTTAGAGAAAAATAGATAGAAATATTGATAGACACAATGATCGATAGACAAATAGTTAAATAAATAGATATATAAATAGATTAATAGATAAATAGATAGATTTATAGAGAGATATAATGAAATATAGATATATAGATAGATAGATAGAATGATAGAGAGATAGAAAAATAAGATAAAGAGATAGATATATAGATATATAGATATATAGATATATAGATATATAGATATATAGATAGGGACATCAATAAAGAGATATATTGATAGATAAATAAATAGATAATTTGATAGACAAATATATAGATAGATAAATAATTATACAGATAAAGATTTATATAGTTAGAAAGATAGATAGACATATAAATAAACAAATATATAGAGAGATAAATAGATAGATAGACAAATAGATATACAGATTGATAGATAAATATGTAGACAGATACATAGATAGAAAGATAAACAAATAGATTGATAGATATATCAATAGATGGATAGAAAAATAGAAAGACAATTACATATATAGATAGATAGACAGAAATAGAGTCACATAGATAGATAGATATATATACTAATAGAAAGAAAATAGATAGACAGATTGATTGTCACATAGAAAGAAAATAGATTGACATATAAATATACAGATTCATAGATATATAAAAATACATATAGATATACATTTAGATAGATAGATAGATAGAAATAAAGGTATATTTATATATAGATAGATAGATATACAAATAGATATATAGATAGATAGAAAAATAGAAATATAAATAGATAGATAGATAGCTAGATAATCAAATTGATAGACAGATTGATAGACATATTCATAATTAGATTGATAGATATATTTATAAACAAATTAATAGACAGATTAGTACACAAATTGAAAGACATATTGATTGATTGATTGACAGATAAATAGATAGATTTATAGATAGATAAATATATTAATAGATAAACTGATGGATAGATAGATAGACAAAAAGATAAACAGATTGATAGATAGATTCATAGACAGATAGACAAATAGATTTATAGATTTAAAGACAAATATTTAGATTGTTAGATAGATATATAGATAGACAAATAGCTAGAAATACACACACACACACACACACACAAATAGATAGACATATAGATGGATAATGGATAGATTGACAAATAGATAAACAAATATATAGATATATAGTGAGACAGATAGATAGACAGATAGATAGACAAATAGATATATAGACAAACAGATAGATATATAGAAAGATAAATAGATAGATTTATATACATATAGATAGAAAAATATATAGATAAATAGATAGCTAGATAGAGAGATAGATAAATAGATAGATTAAAAGATAGATAGACAGAAGATAGATACATAGATAGGTATTCATAATGATAGATAGATAGACAAATAGATAGTCAGATAATAGATAGATAGATAGATAAATAAATGGACAGATATATAAACAGATATATACTGAAATAGATATACATATTTATAGATAGATAGATAGACATAATGATAAATAGATAGATAGTTTGATATATAGATAGATAAATAGATAGCTATACATAGAGATAAACAAATATATAGATTGTTAGATATATAGATAGATAGACAAATAGATATATAGATAGATAGACATATAGATATAAAAATAGATTAACAGGTATATAGATAGATGATTAAACATATAGATTGAAAAATAAATAGATAGATAGATAAACAAATTGATAGTTAGATAGATAGATAAATATAAAGACAAATATATAGATAGATAGACATATATATAGACAAATAAATAGATAAAAATATAGAAAGACAGATAGTTATATAAATAAATAGATAGACAAATAATTAAATAGATAGGTAGATAGATAGATAAATAGATAAATAGATAGATAGGTAGATAGAATGATTGATTGATACATAGATTGATCAACAGATAGATAGAAAGAAAGCTAGATAGATAAACATATAGATAGATAAATATATAGATAAATATATAGATAAATATATAGATAAATATATAGATAAATATATAGGCAAATAGATTGACAAATGGATTGACATATAGATACACAAAAAGATAGACAGATAAATATATAGATGGATATAGAGTTAGATAGACATAAAGATAGATAGAGAGATGATATATAAATAGTTAGATAGATATATAGACAGATTGTTTGATAGAATGATAGCCAAATTGATAGTCAAATTGATAGACAAATTGATAGATTGACAAATAGACATATAAATAGATAAATAGTTAGAAAGATAGATAGAAAATAGATTGTAATATTGATTGACAGATCGATAGATAGTTATATAGATATATTAATAAATAGATATAAAAATAGATAGATAGAAAGAGAGACAAATAGATAGATGGGAAGATAGATAGACAAATAAATAGATTGATAGTCAAATTGATAGACAAATTGATAGATAGACAAATAGACATATAAATAAATAAATAGTTAGAAAGATAGATAGAAAATAAATTGTAATTGATTGACAGATTGATAGATAGATAGTTATATAGATATATTAATAGATAGATATAAAAATAGATAGATAGAAAGAGAGACGAATAGATAGATGGGAAGATAGATTGACAGATAGCTTGACAGATAGGTATACCAATTTTTATATAGATATAATGAAATTTAGATAGATGATAGATATATAAATTGCAAGATATAGAGTTAGACATATAAATAGAGACATATATAGATAGATTGCTATATAGATAAATATACATATTGATAGATCAATAGATATACATAAAGAAAGACAAATAGATAGATAAATATATAGATAATAGATAGGAAAATAAATAGATTGGAAGAAAGATAGATAGATAGATAGTTGGATAGATAAATAGACATAAAAATAGATAGATACATAGTCAAATAAATACATAGATAAATAGACAAAAAATATAAAGATAGATGGATAAATGATATAATAGATAGATTGATAGATAGATAGAAAAATATATAGATAGATTGATATATAGATAGATAAGACAAATATATAGTCAGAGAGACAGATAGATAAATAGATAGATAAATAAATAGATAGACAGAGATATAGAAAGACAGATAGATATACAAATAGTTATATCGATAGATAGATAGATGGTTATTTAGAAAGATAAATAGATTGTTAGATATACAGATAGATATATAGATAGATATACAGATAGATAGACAGATAGATAGATAGAATGATAGATATATAGATAGATAGACAAAAAGGTAGAAATATAGATAAACTAAAATATAAATAGAATGATATTTTGATAGATAGACATATAGATAGACAGATAAATTGATACATAGATAGTTAGATATATAGATTGATAGATAAATAGATAGATAGATTATTTGATAGACATATATATAAATAGATAGATAGATAGTTAGTTAGATATATAAATAGATTGATAGATAGATATATTGATAGATACATAAACATATAGATAGTCAAATAAATAAATAGATAGATATATAGATAGATATATAGATAGATTGACAATATATATATATATATATATATATAGATAGATAGACAAATCGATACACAAATTCATTAATAGATATATAGATAGATAGATAGATAGATATATATGTAGATATATAAATAAATAGATAGATAGATAAATAGATATATAGTTAGTTAGATAGATAAATATATAAACAAAAATATAGATTAATAGATAGATAGATAGATAAACAAATAGTCACTACAAGAAAATGTTCATTATGCTAGGGAAATTTAACCAGGTATATTTATCTAGGGATCAATCCCTGGCTAAACTACGATGGATTAGCGACGGAATAGCGATGTGAATTCTGTACAAAGAAAAGCATAAAATTTAGCGACACATTTAGCGAATATATTTCCCTAGCTAATTACAACCAGAATATATAGACGGATTTAGTTACTGAATTTCCATAGCTAATTTCATCTGAAATATAGCGACTATTTTAGTGACGGAATTTCCCTAGCTAATTTTATCCATAAAATAGTGACTGATATAGCGACATAATTTTCCTAGCTAATAAAATCTGGAATATAGTGACGGATTCAGTGACAAAAATTTCCTAGCTAATTACATCATGAATATACTGATGGATTTAGCGATAGAATTTTTCTAGCCTATCTTTAATTATTTATTTTTTTAATTTATTATTTGTTTTTTAATATTTTATTTAATTTTGTTTATTAAATGTATGTTATGATCTATAGATGAGTGATCTTTGAAAGATACATTCTCCTCGAAAAATTATAAAAAAAGGGATATTATAAATAAATAATTTAAAAAATATAAAAATACAAAAAAAAATTATATTAATAATGACAAAAATAATAAAATTTATGATTTTAAATTTTTAAAAAAATTATTCAAAAATTTTTTCTAAAATTTTTAAATAAGAAACTTAAAAATTTGTATTAAAGTAACATTAAATAATTAATTATATAATTATAATAATTTTTAAAGATATTTTAAAAATTAAATGAACATTCATTAAAATGTCTACTACTATAAAGGTAAAATAATTCATTGTATGATTAAATAAAAAATATTTTCAAAATATTTGAATTGACAAATAAACTAATAAATATTATTATTATTATAAGTATAAAAACATTTTTTTAGATGAACGAACGCGAACGCGAACGCGAAAACCTACCGAACGCGAAATCCATCTCGCGAAAACTCTTCCGCGGATTTCTTCTAGTTTTTTTCTATTGCGAATTAACTTAAACAAATGATTATGTGAATTTGCTGAATGATTATTGTGCAAACTGCTTCGTGTATTGTTTTTTATGATACAGGTTCTCTCGGGTTTTTCTATCCAACGTACTATCTTGTGAATATCTCGAATAAATGTACGGGTATGTGAATTGTTGAAGGATTTATTGTGAAAATCGCTTAGTGAATTGAATTTTGTTACAGTTACTCTCGTATTTGCGAACATCTTGAATTAACTGTTATTTGGGAGAACTATATTTTAACTGTTTTTGCGAACTTCCTGGAAACAATAACGAAAACATTGAATAAATTGTTTGTTGAGAGATACAGCTTGTTATATTTGCAAATTGTTTGTTGAATGTGCTTCGGATAAATTGTTTGTTGAATTAACTGTTACGAGAACACGAATAATAACAATCAGTATAAACTGTTAAGTGATTTCCTGGTATTCTCGTGAAAATCCTCTCACCTTTTTCTCCAAATCTGTTGTGGGATAGTTGAGGGACTTTTATTTCGGGAATTGCAGTTTTTGATATTATAAGGGTATAGTGTTGAGTAATTGTTAAATTGTGAAACAAAGCAAAAAGAAAACATCATTTAAGCTCAAAACAAGCCCAATACAAGGTAAGAATGGAAAAATCTAACTTATTATTAAATAATAAGTCTTTTTCCTCGGTGGTGAAGAGCTCCGTGCTGATCTTACGAATTCAAGGGAACAAAAATGGTTTCCCGACCATTACCTTCTCTGCCGAAGAATCTCAAAGGCTCTTGGAACCTTTCGAACATACGCTCGTTGGAAAGTTCTCTCACGGCAGGCCTCGGGCGATTAGAGTTCAGAAATTTATCGATAATTTAAAGCTTAAGGGGAGGGTGAAATTTGCGGATTTCGATGCCAAACATGTTGTGCTGCAATGCTCTCTACTGGAAGATCAATATCGCCTATGGAAGCGTGGATTATGGCACGTTGAAGGCTTCCCCATGCGTATACTGAAGTGGACAAAGGATTTCACTACTCTTGAAGAGGCGCCTATAGCTCCGGTATGGTTTACATTGCCTTTTCTGCCACTCCACTTCTTCTTTGAGACCTCTCTTTATGCAATCTCATCGTGTTTGGGTAAGCCCATGTTACGAGATGAAGCCACAAGAACCATGTCAAGACCGAACAAAGCACGCATTTGTGTAGAGCTAAACCTCTTAACTAAACCGCCTGAAAAAATATGGATAGGTAGTGGTGAAGGGGAACAGGCCGAGGGGTTTTGGCAAACGGTGATTCCCGAAAGCCTTCCTCCCTACTGTTCAAAATGTAAGAGGCTAGGGCATGAAAATTCCTCGTGCAAGGTGGGGAAAGAAGAACATAACAACGGGCAGCAGCACGAAGGAGGAGGCGGGAATGTGATGCATTGGGTAAGGAAAGAAGAGGCTTCATTTCAAAAACAAAACCAGCCGAAGGGAGATTTGCACTCAAGCATCCCTCCAAAAAATCCAAATATTATTCAAGAAGAAGGACCCCTGAGAGAGACTAACTCGGGGATAGAAAATGATGTTAGTTTAAGAAAAGGATGGGAGGAGGTGAAATATAAGAGAAAACATAAAAAAACATCTAAAACAAGAATTGTATTGAAAGAAAAACTTGAGGATTATGCATGGATTAATGAAGATCTTCTGGATTTTCCTGAAGACGAATCGGTAATTTTTAGTTGCCCTTCAAGCTATAAGGATGATGTATCCCAAGATGATGCAGAGTTTAAAGTAAAGGATGATATACATATTTATAATGAAGATTGGGGGAATCTTTCAAGAACCCAATCCATGGAGGCCCTAAAGCAAATGGCTATGGTGCTCGGAAAACAGGTAAAATATAAGGAGATTAGGTATGAAATTCCTTACACTCCTAAAACAGCAAGAAATACGAAAAAAATATGCTAACATGTCATATGAATCTAAGTGTACAACTCGAGCCCAAGCTAAACTAGTTTTTAATGGATAGATGTCTATATTGGAATGTTAGGGGAATAGCCAATAGTCCCACAATAAATAGATTAAGACTTTTAATTAAAGAACATAAAATCTCACTACTGATTATTGCAGAACCAATGGTCCTGCAAGCTCAACTAAATAAATATAGAGTAATTTTAGGATTTAATAAAGCTCATGCTAATCTAAATAGCAAACTTTGAATTTTATGGCAAAGTAAATTGAATATTGAAATATTAAAAGATACTGAACAAATAGTACATTTAAAATTAGATAAGAGCACAGACCAAATAATCTCAGCAGTTTATGCAAAAAATGATAAACAATCTAGGCTGGCATTATGGGAAGAAATGAAAGATATAGCAAGTAGAAATTTACCTTGGATAATAGGAGGTGACTTTAATATAATTAGAAGCCCTCAAGAAAAGAAGGGCGGTAAATCACCAGACAAGGTAGCCATGAAACAATTTAATGACATAATAGCCATTACCAATCTAATGGAAATAGAGTTTAATGGTTCGAAATATACCTGGTGTAATAATTGGAAAAAAAGAGGAGTCATCTGGGCTCGTCTGGATAGGATTATGTGTAACACAAAGTGGGTCACCTCACAAGGGACTACGGGGCTTAGACACCTAAACAGAACTTGCTCTGACCATAGCCCACTACTTATCACGATTCAAAAAAATCAGGGTAATACATCTAATTTTAAATTTCAAAATATGTGGGTAAAGCATGCGAGCTTTGCAGGAATTGTTAGAGAATCTTGGAAAGAGCCAGCAGAGGGTAAACCGATGCAAGTTGTATCAAGCAAACTTCTGAGGCTAAAAGCTTGTTTGAAAACATGGAATAAAGAGGTTTTTGGGAAATTAAATCAGGAGCTAAAAAAACTAGAAGAAAAAGTAGTCAAGTTCGAGCAAGATTTTGACTCCACAAATAATAATGAAACTAGAATAGAATTAAGTAAGGCTAAAGGAGAACTGAGATTGAAACTACACATGGAAGAAATTTACTGGAAACAACGAGCAAAAATAAAATGGTTAAAAGATGGGGATCGTAATACCAAATTTTTTTATAGTATGTCTAAAATAAAATCTCAAAAAAATAAAATTAAAGGTCTAATAAACGAAGAAGGAGAATGGGTAGAAAATGAAAAGGAAATAGGAGCTCTTTTTAAAAAATTCTTTGAAAATCAATTATGTAGTCAGTCAAGTAGGACAGATAACTCTCTAATGCAAGTGATTAGGGTGACCATTACGGAAGTTCAAAATCAATCAATGGAATTGGTCCCAGGAGAACCAGAAGTTAAAGAGGCTGTGTTTAGTCTGGATAAAGATAGTGCAGCAGGACTTGATGGTTGGAACAATTATTTCTTTAAGGTAAACTGGGATACGATTAAAACTGAGCTAGTTGCTGCAATTGCAAGTTTTTTTGTAGGTGCGGAAATCCCAAAAGCATGGGCAAAATCTTTTATAGTATTAATTCCAAAAAAAGAATCACCACAGAAATGTGAGGATTATAGACCAATAAGTTTATGTAATGCTATTTATAAAATATTGGCAAAAATATTACAAAATAGGCTGAGTTTAATTTTACCTTCAATAATATCTCAGGAACAAATGAGTTTTTTTAAAAATAGATTAATGATAGAAAATATAAAGCTTGCATCTGAAATGATGAAAGAGATAGGAAGTAAGTCTAGAGGAAAAAACTTAGTGGTTAAGTTAGATCTATCGAAAGCCTTTGATAGAGTAGAATGGGATACCCTTTGCTTTGTGTTAAGGAGGTTCGGCTTTTCAGAGCTAACCATAGATTGAATATTTAGATGTATATCAAGTAATTGGGTAAGAGTACTGGTAAATGGAAAGTTAAGTGAGGAACTTAAACCAAATAAAAGTTTAAGGCAAGGGGATCCGCTATCCCCTCTTCTTTTCGATATCTATCTAGAATTGCTAATACATAACTTGAATTAGAAAATATCCAAAGGTAAAATATTGTCATTCAGACAACCAAGGAATACACCCAGAATAGGTTGTTTAGCTTATGCAGATGACTTTATAATATTTACAAATGCTAGCATTAAGTCTTTAATGAATTTTATGCATATTCTCCAAATTTTTGAAAAAGTGACAAGTCAAATGGTTAATAAAAGCAAATGTCAGTTCATGCTTGCTAAAAATGCAAAATTAAAGTTAGTAGATAAAATAAAAAGGATTACGGGATTTGCAGAAATAAAAGGGGCATTAATGTATTTAGGTTGTCCGATATATGAGGGGAGGTTGAAAGAAGAATATCTAAGTTATTTTCAGGACAAACTAAGAAAGAAAATAGCAGGATGGAAAGAAGAGTTACTGGGTTTTGGGGGAAGGATAACACTGTTGTCACATGTATTACAAAGCACGCTTACGCACATATTATCAGTGATACACCCCCCTAAGAAATTTATTAAAAAACTCGAATCGGAAATGGCCAACTTCTTATTGGGTAAAAAACAAGGAAAAAATAAACTACATTGGAAGGACTGGAAAAGTATCTATTATCCGAAAGAGGAGCAGGATTAGGACTAATGAGCCTCCAAGACTCGGCAGCTACCTGGGACTGTAAAAGCTGGTGGTGACTTAAAGAAAGTGATAGTCTGTGGGCAAAATATATGCGGGCAAGATATTTAGATAACAAGAATAAGACCACTAAGAAAGTCTCGAATAGTTGGAAGTCAATGGAAAAACAAAAAGAAATAGTGGACTCACACTCTATAAAAAAGAGGAGCGACTGGAAATGGATGTTAACACCACAAGGAAACTTTTCCCTCAAGTCGGCAAAAGACTTGGTCAGAAAAAAAAAATCGGCTCAAATTTTATTTAAATGGGTATGACAAGAAAACATACCGCAAAAAATGTGCTCCTTCACATGGAAGGCTTTAATGAATGCTATACCGATAGATAGAAATATACAAAAGAAAGGTATAAACATCGCTTCTAGATGTGAATGCTGTTTACAAGCGATTGAAACTACCGATCATTTGCTTTCTAATGGTCCCATTGCAGCAGAAATATGGAAAGAAATGGAAGTAGAAAAAAGAATATGTAAAATGGATGATGGATTAATAGATAAAGTTAAAAAATGGGAAAAGGAGAAAACGAAAAGTCCCACCAGGAAATGGCTCAACCAAAAACTGCCGCATCTAATTATTTGGTGTATATGGAAATCTCGAAACAAAAGTAAATTTGAAAATATAAGGATGAATTTAACAGAAATTATAAAAGATATTAGAAAGGAGATATGTAATATATCTCTAATAAAACCGATAGTTATTCAAGAAATGAAACAAGAAAAGAAGCCTGAGAAAGAATGGGATCTCACATACAAAGTTTTAAATCAGCAAAGGGCGAAATGCATACAGTGGAATGCTCCGCCAGTTGGTAAACTCTCACTGAATACGGACGGGAGTTTTAGCAGGGACACTGAAATAGCAGGAGGAGGCGGGGTAATAAGAGATCATACAGGGACAGTACAGAGAGCTTTCACCAGATCTAGTAGAGCCTCTTCGGCGTTAGAATCTGAAATCAGAGCATTAAAATCAGGGTTAGAGTTATGCAAGCACCTTAACTTTAAAAACATTGAAGTACAGGTAGACTCAAAATTACTAGTTGATACAGTAATCAATAAGAAAATAATATGGAGGAATGAAGAGGAACTAGAAGCAATTCTTGGTCTTATGGATGAACGGAAGGCCTCAATAATACATATATACAGAGAAGCGAATTATCTAGCGGATAATCTGTCAAAAATAGGTACCACCAGAGGAGATACAGAATTTAATGAGAAGCTCATGCCAAATAAATTAAATGGAATAGCATGTTTAGATAAAATGGGATTTCCTTATTTTAGAATAAATAAACAAACCATGAAGATATAACAAAGCCTCAACTTTCTGATGGATTGGGCGGGAACAATAAGTTTTTTAAAATATGTATCTTGACTATTGCTAATAAAATATAATAATATCCATTCTGTTTTTTACGCTGTTATATAAACACTGTTATATAAAAAGTTGTATAAAGCCTATAATAGTTATAAATAAAAATATAGATGAGTACGCAGATAAGTCATGGGACTTCAATATTAAGATAATTAAGCAGCAAAGGATAAAAAGCATAACCTAGGAATAGACCTCCAGTAGGAAGCTATCATTTAACACGGATGGCAGTTTTTTAAGTGGGTAGAGTCCAGGGTAGGGTAGGGAAATTTCTGTCTTTGCAGGGAAGATATCCAACAAGGCCAAAATTTAAAGCACTCAGCAAAAGGGAGGTAAAGGGCAGGACCGAGGATGTGACAGAGTTATTGTCCTTACTTCTAAGGCGGTGGTAAGTCTTAGCAGAAAATTCACTAGTCCTGATGAGGAAAAAGAGCCTGCCTGAAGAATGAGAAAATTCAGTTGGCTGTGAAGACCTTCTGAAAGAATCTCCAACAGGGAAGCAAAGGTAAGTCGGTAAGGTTACAGCTTATATGATATTGGTTGTATTGGTTTTTTTTGCAGGAAAAGCTGTCAAGCACCATAAGGGGGCTTTAGTATTGAGGACAGCTGTTTTTTATTCTTTAAATATTGCCTGTAATTTGTTGGTTTTGATATGCAATTAATTAGAAAATAGCATCTGTAACTCGATATGTAATGAGTTAGAAAATAGCCTGTAACTTGATATGTAAAGGCGACAGGAGTCTATATAGGGCAGCATCAAAGCCAACTGAAGGGACATGGAGTGAAGCTTCAACAGGTTCACAGAGGTAAGAGAACAATAACTGGTATTATGCACAATTTTGTCGTTTTGGGATGGTAATGATGCAGGAGGAGACTGAATATACACCTCCAAGCTTATGGCATTAACGGGGCAGCTGAAGGAGACCTATCAAGTAGGGGGGGCTCGTACCGAGCAGTTCAAAAAGCATAGTTACTCTTATTCAAAGAGCCAAACAAAGTTATGAAAGCAGGAAAAGACTATAAACACAACTTGAATAAAAATAGTCCAGAAACTTGCATCTAAATTAGTATACATACTACATAATGCATACTTAAAGAAGAGAGTCAAAAGAATGATTTCATAGAGTTAGGTTTTTAATTCTTTTTTGAGAATGGGTGTAAAAGGGAAAAAGGGTAGTATTAGCTTGTACAAAGGGTATTCCTCCGCCAAAAGAGAGGGCATAATAATAATAAAATAAACCTTTAAAAAAAAGTATAAAAACATTTTATGATTATAGAAAACTTTTAAAAAAATAAGTCATACAAAATTTAAAAATCTTGTATTATAATAAAATTTTAAAGTTTTTCATTAAATTTAAAAGAAAATGAATTAATATTTAAAAAGAAATACATAGATGTTTTCTACTACTAAAATTTATAAGAATTAAAAAATTGAGTAATATTTATACTATTAACTTTTAATATTCAGTCTTTATTAAAATAATAAATATAACTTTTTTTAATTATCTTCTCACTTTAAGTAATTTTTATAATTTTAAAAATTATAAATGATATCAAATAATATGAAATTTTATGCCTTTAAAATTATTTCATATTATCTTTATAAAATTAATATGAATTCTTAAAAATTTATACCCATAAAATATATATATTTATATATCTTTTAACATAAAGAGTATTTTATAACTCTTAGGAGAGTGACTAGAAGATAAATCATTTTTTCATGTATGTCTTATTATATTAAGTTTGTATATTTTGTTGCTTTTTTTTGTTATAAGGCTAACCATATATTTTTTGAAATTGTTTATATATTTATTTTTTAATTAATTTTATAATAAAAAATCGTAAGGTGTTTGTTTTTCATGTGTACCTTGCTACACACACATGAATTTTTTCGAAAATATTTTGATAATAAATAAAAAAAAGAGCCTTTATGTATTTTATATATTTATTGTTTATTTAATGTTTTTATAATGAAAAATGTAATATATTTTGGTAATTTTAGTCACTTGTTGTCGAGACTCAAGAGACTAATCTAACAAGCACCTAAGTCCTTCGTAGTCCACCTCTATCTCTCGACACCGATGCATCAAAAGCTAATCGAAGAGTAAGCGAGGATTTCTTATTGATTTGAGTTATGTTTTCTACCATAATTCTTCATCAATTATCTTAATGCAAGAGTGTGTATATTGATTTTTTATTTTTATTTCAAAATTCTTCTTCATTAATCACCATGGTATGCTTGGATTGCATTTATAGACTGATTCATATACATGCTTCATGCATGTATGATATAATGCATTCTCATTGTGTGGATGTTGATGTTGCACAGTCGGTATGCCGACTTGATTTCCATGTTTTTTCCACTCGATAGTCTTGTGATTTTCGATGTTAATCACAAAATGGGTGTTGGTGTTTGTGGTGAGCAGTGTGTATTTAACAACATATTTAATATTTAAATAATAAATTATGTAAATATGATGAACCCAAGAGTAATAACACATAAATATATAAGTGTATTTTTACTATATTTATAACTATAAAAATAGTATACATAAACATAACTTTATATAAATATAACAACATATATTTAATATACATACATACATACATATATATATATATATATATATATATATATATGTATGTATAGATATATAACTATATATAAATGTATTTAATAATATGTATATCAGCATATTTCCATATATAAATTTATTTATATGCATAAATACCTATATATAGCCATATGTCTAAATATATATAATTACATGAAAAACTATATATAGCTACATCTAAATATGTATAACTACACGCTTCAGAAACTTAATATCCATTCATATCATTCATCGTATTCATACATATTTTTTTTATATTGTATAAATCTTTATCATTTTTCCATATATTTTAGGAACTCAAATTTAATTATTTCAACCTTAAATGTATTTTTATTGTATTTTTATTGTATTTTAATATGTTTGTATAAATCATTATGATTTAATATTTTAGGGTTTGTATTTTTGTTTCACTTAATATCATTTAACTAAAATTGATTTCTAATAAAATATTCATTTGTTAAAATTCATGTTGTAAATTTCAAAACAAATAACAATATAGTTGTGTAATAAATATTATAAAAAATTTCTAAAATATATATGTGATGTAGTTTTAATTTACAAAGATAAAACTTTAAAAATAAAAGTATTTACAAAATAAAATATGCACCTCATAATATTCAATATGTTATATTTATTATTAATAAACAATGTTTTAAATGTATCTATTAATTACAAAAAAAACATTGTCATGTTTTCAATTTGAAAAAAATTTAAAAATAATTATTTAAAAAACCAAATTCATATACTTATATGGTCATTTATATATTTTGAATAAAATAAAAAAAATAATTACTTGTCGAAAAATTTACTCATATATTTTTATGGTAATCTGTTTTGTTTGAACATAATTAAAGAAATAATTGATTTTTTACAAAACATTAAAAGCATGTATTTATATGCACTACATTATATTTGTTCGAATATTAAAGTTTCTAAAAATTTATTAATAATAATAAATAATAGTTACAAATTTATCATTGACATTAATATTAAAAAAAATTATTTAGAAAAACAAAAACAATATTATCTGTTTATGAACTATATTTTAATTTTTAACATAATTGTAAAAACAAAATAATTTACTAATATGCCAACTTTATTTATTTATATGAGTATAATAATAGTTATTTTAATATAAATATTAAAAAAACAACTATTTGAATAAAATTGAAGCTCATAAATTTAATTTTTAATTTCATTTTATGCATTAATATACTTTTCACACACACACAAATGTTTGTTTTAAATATAAAGAATTTACAATATTTTATAAATTGTGTACAATATACAATATTTTATTTTAAATAAATTTTCAAAATAAAAAAATTTTAAATGCATTTACACATACACGCAACCACACACACATAAATATAATAGTTTCATGTGTAAGTTTAAAAATACATTACGTATATAGGTATATGTGTGTATTTATGTGGGTGTATTGTAGTATATGCATGCTTACAATTATATACATACTACTTTGAAAATGTTGATACATGTCTGAATATATATACAAAAGTACAAAATTGTGTATGCTGATATATAATGTATAGGAATGTATATGGATGTATAAATGTGTGTGTGTGTAGGGAAGTGTATATGCACATATATATTTATGCATATATATGTAAATATCAACATTAATTTTGAGAAAAAAAATACATGAGCACATAATATTAACATGTTCCACAAATTCATGAGCGCAGGAGCAAAAAGTGACATTATTACACGATACTACTAATCTTTCATCAGTAACACTTTGCCTCAAATTTTGATAAGAGTACTACTTACAATTATAAGGTTCATTCAATACTACATACCATGGAGTTACATTTTCATTCAATACTATAATTTGTTCAAACAAAAAATCTATCTAAAATCTTCTTCAACAATTCTTTTATCTTCTTTTTCTAGTCTTGATAAGATATTTTCAATTTTGATTATATGTACATTTCTTATCTAAGATCTCTAGTTCAAACTAGTGTAATAGAAAATCGATCAAATCAATCTAGGCCTAACATCTTTCTTTTCTATAAGATATTTGATTATATAATATCTAGTACATACTATGACTTAGGTTCCCACTAAATATGATATTAACTTGCCAAAAAAAAATTGTTGATATAAGTTCTTTCTCTATAGTGGTGTAATTTAATTGGGCATTTGAGAGTGTGTTGTTATCATAGTATATGATAACTATTTATAAATATTTGTATAACTATATAAAACTCTTCATAATTATAATTAACTATATTTGTAACTATGTACACTAATTTTATAACTATATTAATACTAACTATTTATTTAACTATATAATATTTTAACTCTCTATGTGTAATTCTATATAATTATATATTTAACAAAATATATCATATGTATAATAATATATAACTATTTATAATTGTATCTTACAATATGTATAACTATAAAAATGTTATATATAACTATATATTTAACTACATAAATATTTATAACTATATGTGTATAACTATATATCAATATTTGTATAACTATGTAATACTATATATAATGAAATATAACTATATTTGTATCTATGTATACATATATGTATTGATATATTTAAATCTATATATTTATTTATAACTTTGTATATATTAATGTATAACTACTTATAACTATTTATATGAATATATCTATATATAATTATATGTTTAACTATATATAACTTTATTTTTAATTATATATACTATAGGCATAACAACATATAGAGGTTGACCTCACTCTCTAGTGACCATCTCTTAAGGTCTATTGATTCTATTTCTTTCTCTCAACAGATCTCTTTACTGCTATATGACAAAGGGATTGAGATTTATTAAAATAAATGTGGTTGGCATTCACAAAGCTATTTAGTAGGCTGTTTTCCAACAAGGAGATGAGGATTTGATGCTAGGTCTTGATGCTGGCGGTAAGACAATCATTCTGTATAAGTTGAAGCTAGGTGAAATTGTCACCACAATTCCTACTACTGTCTTTAATGTAGAAACTGTTGAATAGAAAGACATCAATTTCACTGTGTAGGATGTTCGGGGTCAAGACAAGATTCGCCCTTTCTGGAAAGATTACTTCCAAAATACCCAAGATCTCATATTTGTGGTGGACAACAATGATAGAGATTGTGTTGTTGAAGCCAGAGATGAGTTGCATAGGATCCCAAATTATGAAAAGCTTTGAGATGTAGTTTTGCTAGTGTTTTCCAATAAGCAAGATCTTCACAATGCGAAGAATGTAGCTAAAATTACTGACAAGGTAGGACTTCACTCTCTTCTCCAATGTCAATGGTACATTTAGAGAACGTTTGCTACCTCTGGTGGGGGCCTTTATGAGGGCCCTGATTGGCTTTCCAATTACTTAGCTAGCAAGTCAAAAACAATTTTAGCAGGATGAGGCAAGTATTGTTGACATATCTAGATGTGGATCTAATTTTTGCTTACTTTGCATGAGTTTTGTTCTGTTATGTCGATGACACCATCTGTTTCTAGGGGGATGCAAATTATATTTATATTTATATATATTCATGCCTGAAATACAAGAGCACATTTTCTTTGCTCTGATCTGTTGTAATCCGAGCTTGTTTGTTTTCTGATTTGTTTCCTTTTGCCATTGGATCCTAAAGGTATAAGAACATATACTATGAATAATTGTCTTTGACTATATGTATGACTATAAAATATTATACATAACTATATTTTAAAATATAATTAACAACATATATGTAATATACATTTTTATATATTAGTATATAAAAATGTATTTTACCATATATATACCTATCAATAACTATATGTATACATATATAAAATTATATATAAAATTATATATAAAATTATATATAATAATATAAATACCTACATGTATAAATATAAGTATAACTATATGTGTAACTATATGTATAACCACATATAACTATATTTATAATTACATGTGTAACAACATTCAACATTATGTTTAATTATATGTGTATAACTATATATAAATATTTGTATAACTATATAACACTCTATATAATTAAATATAACTATATTTGTAACTATGTATATATACATGTATACATATATGTAAATTTATATATTTGTTTATAACATTATATATTTATGTATACCTATTTGTATGAATATATCTACATATAACTATATGTTTAACTATATAAAAATATTTTTATCTATATATACTATATGTATAATAACATATAACTATCAATAATTATATCTTATTATATATATAACTATTAAAAGATTTATACATAATTATATTTAAATATATAAATTACAACTTATATTTAATATACATTTGTATATCTTAGTATATAAAAATGTATTTTACTATATCTACACATATACATAACTATATGTATAAATATATAAATTTATATGAATAAATATATATACCTACATGTATAAATATAAGTATAACTATATGTGTAACTATATGTATAACCACATGTAACAATATTTATAATTACATGTATAACAACATACAACATTATGTTTAACTATATGTTTATAACAATATATAAATATTTGCATAACTATATAATACTCTATATAATTAAATATAACTATATTTGTAACTATGTATACATATATGTATACATATATATAAATTTATATATTTGTTTATAACGTTGTGTGTGTGTGTGTGTGTGTGTGTGTGTGTGTATATGTATAACTACTTATAATTACTTTGAGCTATGGATCAATGCAAACAACATCAAAAATTAGGTATGATTTGGATGATAATTATCATGTATTACTTACTTTTTTCATATAAAACTAAAGAATGCTGATAAAATATTCATAAAATTTGAAATTTGTAATCTTATCACAATGTTTCTATAATAATAAGAGTAATATAAGCTCCAAATTTTTAATAATTTACACCCTCAGTTCATTGGGTACACTTGGGGTACCTACATGAGTTGGTAATGAAATCATACAAATCTCATGAGTTTGCTATCATGTTCAAGGTTTGTACATCAAGGTTTGTAGCAAGGTTTGTTGAAATAATGGTGGTGGTGGTAGCATTATTTCTTTTATTTCCCCCACTTTGATATCTTGTTCAATAATATAAATATATGCATTTTGGTGCCTCATTCCTAATCCAACCAAACATTGGAAAGAGAACAAGTACAACTCCACACAGAAGAATAAATAAATGATGAAAATTTATTTTCAAGAGAATGTTAGATTTATAAGATAGAAATCATGTAGTGATTGAATTAGTATCAAGGTCATTAGAGATTGTATTATTTTGTTTTGGCACGTGTTGTTTTTTTGTTTTATTTTGCAAGATAAAAATTCTGCTTGTCTGGGCATTTACTGTTTTGATTTTCACCTGGCAACTATTTTTATTTTCTATTTGTCAATTAGTTTTTGTAAAGTCTGAAGCCTGTGCAATATGTTAATGATACTAGGTTTCTACATACCATGCATAGTTGGATGTTTTGGCAGTGCAATACAAGGCCTCATGTGCTAGCTCTTGTGGTGTGATAATCTTTCTTTTCAGAGTCATGTGGCACATGAAATGCACTGTATATGTACATATTCCAAGTATATAAGTATGAATATACTTGGTATATACGTATGTATATACTGAGTATATACATAGGTATATACCGAGTATGTACATAAGTGGGTGCATATAATTATTTGTAGACATGTATATATTGTCTTACATACACCCATTCACATACACACATATACGCGTTTAATATAATTGCTCGGGCTGGTCTGGTCATCATCATCACGCATATATTTATTTGTAGACATTTCCCAAAGCCATGGCATGAAGATATTTCTTATTTAGGCCAGCCAGGCAGACTGAGGATGGTCTTAAATCTCATAGTATTTGTGTAGATATGCAATTATCACATGGTACAAAGCATATGTATGAGTAAACAAGTTTTAGGTTCTGCAATGATTAGTTATAATTGTACTAGGTCTTAGGATGATGATGATGATGCTCATGCAATGTCATGTAATTTTATAACATCTTACAAAACTGTATTCAATCAGAATGAAAAATGAATAATTACGTGATTTTTACAGGCCATGAGTGCCAAAAGTATCGGGTTCTCTTTAAGAAGAAGCAGCTCGCCGCCTTGTCAAAAAATCGCTCAATCTCATAACGAGTGATTGACAGGGAAGTTCATCTGTCGAGCATCATCGCCCACCCCACTTTTATTATCAATGGTAGCAGGAGTAGTAGTGGCAACAATGGCAGTAGTAAGAGCAGTAGGAGCAGCAGTAGCAATAGTAGCGGTGGCAGTAGAAGCAACGACAGCAATAGAAGGGTCAGCAGCAGTAGCAGCATGCAGCAGTAGCAGGGGTGGCGGCAATGGCAGTAACAGCGGCGGTGATGGCAGCAGTAGTGACGACGGCGACGGTGGCAGCAGCAGCAGCAAATGATGTATATACATACATATATACGCACATATATTACTATAGCATTTGTACATATAATACTGTAGTATTATATGTACATATATACTGAGTATATATGCACTAAGTATATATGTATATTTAATACTATAGTAATATATATACATATACACTGCAGTATATATGTACATATATACTGTAGTATTATATATTTATCAAAACATAACTTTTTTTATTTGTTTTTTTGATTTTATTCACTAGTTTAAATTTCGTACGGATATGGTACCTCATTGTTCTCCATACGAAGTTTGTATAAGTGAGGGATTTTTTACTAGACATGATGCACCACGACTCAGACAGCTTTGTTGCAGCAAAAAGATAGTGATCAGAGGAGCTGAGGAAGAGAAAGCAACATCAATGCATGGATAGATTATACCTTATTCACTATCAATAAATACATTGATCAATAAGATGTAATAAAATTTTGTTATGTTTTTGTTTTATGTAAGACAAGTGGTGCTTAGATTGCAGTTATTTAAAATTATTATTCAAATAATTTTTTCATCATTTTGTGTTGCACATTAGCATGGTGGAGTGCTCCATTCTTCTATGTTCAAGTTTATTATTGATTTGTCCAGGGTTACTACTATAGATGATCAGTCTCTATTTCATCTGCTAGTTCTTTTGTTAGCTTGTTAGCTCAGTCATGCCGGGGAAGAGCAACCCCCTTATAAGTCTTGGGACTGGGAGAGAGTTCTGGTTGTGGGGAGGCAAGATGTGAGCTTTGATGCCCCAAGCCTGGCTAGTGGCTCGTCTTCCAACATTTTCTCTATGATTTTTCAGAAATATTTTTCAAAATTTAAATAATCTTTGTATTTTTTATTTATATTGTTAGTGATATATTGTGCCATCTTTGTGATGTATAAATGTGATAATACTAATTTATTGTAGTTTTGTGTCATCTAAGGTTATGTGATAATATATATGTGCATATAATACTACAGTATATACGTACATATATACTGAGTATATATGTACGTATATACTGAGTAAATATGTATGTATATATCGAGTACATATATACTATAGAATTATATGTACATATATATGCAATATATACATACATATATACTCAGTATATACTTGCATATAAACTCAGTATATATTTGTGTATATACTCAATATATATGTACATATACTTGGTATATACGCACATATATACTATGTATATACGTGTATATATATATATATATATCAATCTGTCTGTCTATCTTTCTATCTATATGTGTGTATATATATATATATCAATCTGTCTATTTGTTTATCTTACCTATCTATCTATTTGTATCTATATATCTATCTATCTATCTATCTAGCTGTCTATTTATATTTCTATCTATTTGTCTATATATCAGTCTATCTATCATTCTGTCTATTTATTTCTCCATCTTTCTATCAATCTATCATTTTATCTCTCTATATGTTTGTCTATCTGTCTATATATCTATTTATCTATCTATCTATCTATTTATATATCTATATTTTTGTTTATTTGTCTCTATATATATCAATCAATCTATCTATCTATCTATCTATCTTTCTTTCTTTCTTTCAATCAATCTTTCTATCTATGTGTCTAACAATCTGTCTTTCTATCTATCGATCAAAATTTCTATCAATTTCTATCAATATGTTTATCTCTATGTATATTTATTTATTTATCTATCTATCTAACTATATGGCTATTTATTTATCTATCTATCCATTTTCTATCTATCTATCTATTTGTCTATTTATCTGTGTATCAATCTATCTATCAATCTATCTATCTGACTAGCTGCCTATCTATTTGTATGTCTATTTGACTTTCAATCTGTGTGCCTACCTATTTGTTTATCTATCTATCTATCTATCAATTAGTCGGTATATCTTTCTATATAATGTTTCTCTATTTTTCTATCTATATGTGTATCTATATATATATATATATGCCTATATGTCTAATTAGTAATTTATCTATATATCTATATGTCAATCTTTGTGTCTATTTTTCTATCTATCTATTTGTCATCTATCTATTCATCAATCTATTTGTCTATCTATCTATACATCTATCTGTCAATATGTCTATCGATCTCTTTATAAATCTGTCTATCTATCTATATGTCTATCTGTTTGTTTATCTATGTGCCAATCAATCTATCTGTTTATTTTTCTATTTATAATCGATCTCTCTATCTATTAGTTTGTTTATATGTCGTCTATCAATCTATCGATTTATCTATCTATCTATATATCTATCTAGCTATATATTTGTCTATCTATTTATTGAACTAATTATCTATCTAAATGTCTATAAATCTATTATCTATATGTTTATCTATCTATCTATATATTTGTCAAACTATCTAACTATTTAAGTGACTTTCTATTGATCGACATATCTATCTATCTATTTGCTTATCTATTTATTTCTCTTTATCTATTTCTTTTTTGATCTATCTATCTATCTATCTACCTATCTAGATATATATCTATATTTCTATCTATCTGTCTATCTATATAACTATATATCTATATATCTATCTATTTGTATATCTATTTATTAATCTAATTGTCTATCTATATCTCTAAAAATCTATTATCTATATGTCTATCTATATGTATATATATTTGTCAAATTATCAAACTATTAATGTGAATTTCTATCTATCTATATATCTTTCTATCTATTTTCCTATCTATTTATTTATCTCTTTATCTATTTGTCTTTATTTTTGTCTATCTATCTATTTATCTTTATATCTATTTATCTATATATCTATTTATCTAACTTTCTGTCTATCAATTAATCAATCAATCTATCTATCTATCTATCTGTCTAACTATATATATATATATATATATATATATATATATATATATATATATATATATATATATATATATATCTAATTATCTATCGATTTATCTATATATCTATTTTTCTATATATAAGTATATATCTGTCTATCTATATATATTTCTTTCTTTCAATCTAATTATCAATCAATCTATCTCGCTATATATCTATCTATATGTCTATCTATTTTTTATTGATCGATCTATCTATCTGTATATCAATATGAATATATCTATCAATCTATTTATCTATCTATTTGTTTAACAATCTATCTATCTATTTGTGTATATAACTATTAATCTGTTAATTATTTATATATTTGTATATCTATCTATCTATCTATCTATATATTTCACTATCTATCTGTCTATCTTTTTATTTATTTATCTATCTATCTATCTAACTATCTGACTATCTATCTAACTATTTGTTTATTTATCTATATTTCTATCTATCAATCAATCTATCTGTCTATCTACCTGCCTATCTATTTATTTATCTAACATTCTTTGTATAAGCCTATCTATTTATTTATCTATCATTCTTTGTATAAGCCTATCAATCTATCTTTTTATCTATCTTTTTATCTTTCTGTCAAATTATCTAACTATCTATCTATTTGTGTATCTATCTATCTATCATCTATCTATATATCCCTCTATCTATCTATTTATCTATCTATCTACCTATCTATCTAACTATATGTGTATCTATATGTGTATGTATATGTGTATCTATTTGTCTATCAACCTGTCTATTAATTTGTCTATTAATTTGTCTATTAATTTGTCTATCAATCTGTCTATAAAAATATCTATCTGACTATCTATTTATCATTCTTTCTATCTTTGTATATGACTATCTATCTGATTATCAATCTATCAGTCAATCTATCAAACAATCAATCAATAAATCAATGTATTTATCTATCCTATCTATTTGTCTATTAATATTTATGTGTATGTGTGTGTGTATCAATCTATCTGTCTATCTATTTATCTATCTATTTGTCTGTCTTTCAAACTGTTAGTTTATCTATCTATCTATCTATTTATCTGTCAGTCTTTTTTTCTACCTACTAGTCATCATATATATATATATATGTTTCTATATATGTCGATCTAATTGTCTTTCTATTTTATTGTCAATCTTTCTGTCTAGTTGTCTATCTTTATGTTTATCTGTCTCACTATTTGCTTTTCTATCTATCTATCTATATGTCTATCAATTTATCTATCAATATGTCTATCAATTTATCTATCAATATGTCTATCAATCTATTTATCAATATATTTAAAAATCTAACTATCAATCTATTTTTCATCTTGTCTATCAATATGTCTATCAATCTGACTATCTATCTATCCATCTATTTGCCTATTTCTCTACCTATCTATTTATATATCTGACAATTTATATTTATATATATATATCTATCTATCTATATGTCTATATATCTATATATCTATCAATCTTTCTATCCATCTATCTATCCGTCTATCTATCTATATTTCCATCTATCAATCAATATTTCTCTATATTTGTCTATCTATCGTCATGTCTATCTATCTTTATAATTTTCTATCCATTTGTATATCTATGTGTCTATCTATGTATCTATCTATATAACTATCTATCTATCTATCTATCTAGATATCTAACTTTTGTCTATCTATCTATTTATCTATATTTATATTTATCTATCGATGTATTAATCTATCTAACTATCTATCTATTGATCTATCTATAAATGTGTATATTTATTTGTCTATCTATCTATCTAACTATCTTTCTATCAATCTGTGAATCTATCTCTATGTCTATTTATCTATCTATCTATCTATCTATTTGTTTATATATGTGTTTCTATTTATCTAACTATCTATATATCTAGAAAGAAAAATAGACTGATATATTTCTATCTGTCTATCTTTTTTTTTATTTATTTATTTATCTATCTATCTATCTAACTATCTGACTATCTATCTAACTATTTGTTTATTTATCTATATTTCTATCTATCAATCAATCTATCTATCTATCTACCTGCCTATCTATTTATTTATCTATCATTCTTTGTATAAGCCTATCTATCTATCTTTTTATCTATCTTTTTATCTATCTGTCAAATTATCTAACTATCTATCTATTTCTGTATCTATCTATCTATTATCTATCTATATATCCCTCTATCTGTCTATTTATCTATCTATCTACCTATCTATATAACTAAATGTGTATCTATATGTGTATCTATATGTGTATCTATTTGTCTATCAACCTGTCTATTAATTTGTCTATTAATTTGGCTATCAATCTGTCTATAAATCTATCTATCTGACTATCTATCTATCTTTCTTTCTTTCTATCTTTGTATATGACTGTCGATCTGATTATCAATCTATCAGTCAATCTATCAAATAATCAATTAATAAATCAATCTATTTATCTGTCCTATCTATTTGTCTTTTAATATTTATGTGTGCGTGTGTGTGTATATATATATATATCAATCAATCAATCTATCTGTCTATCTATTTATCTATCTATTTGTCTGTCTTTCAAACTCTCAGTTTATCTATCTATCTATCTATCTATTTATCTATCAGTCTTTTTGTCTGCCTATTAGTCATCATATATATATATATATATATATATATATGTTCTATATATGTCGATCTAATTGTCTTTCTATTTTATTATCAATCTTTCTGTCTAGTTGTCTATCTTTATGTTTATCTGTCTCACTATTTGCTTTTCTATCTATATGTCTATCAATTTATCTATCAATATGTCTATCAATTTATCTATCAATATGTCTATCAATCTATTTATCAATATATTTATAAATCTAACTATCAATCTATTTTTCATCTTGTCTATCAATATGTCTATCAATCTGACTATCTATCTATCTATCCATCTATTTGCCTATTTCTCTACCTATCTATTTATATATCTGACAATATATATATATATATATATATATATATATATATATCTATATCTATATCTATATCTATATCTATATGTCTATATATCTATATATCTATCAATCTTTCTATCCATCTATCTATCCGTCTATCTATCTATCTATATTTCCACCTATCAATCAATCTTTCTCTATATTTATCTATCTATCGTCATGTCTATCTATCTTTATAATTTTCTATCCATTTGTATATCTATGTTTCTATCTATGTATCTATCTATATAACTTTCTATCTATCTATCTAGATATCTAACTTTTGTCTATCTATCTATTTATCTATATTTATATTTATCTATCTATGTATTAATCTATCTAACTATCTATCTATCGATCTATCTATAAATGTATATATTTATTTGTCTATCTATCTAACTATCTATATATCTAGAAAGAAAAATAGACTGATATATATATATATAATGACAAATAGATAGACAAAGAGATAGATAGATAGACATACAAATAGATAGGCAGATACAAAGATAGATAGATAAATTAATAGATTGATATATAGATAAACAAATAGATATAAAGATAAATAGATTGATAGTTATATAGTTTGATAATTTGAATGAAAGATATATTGATAAGCACTTTAATTGGCAGATTGATAAAAATATTGATAAACAGATTGATAAATAGATTGATAGCTTGATTGGTAGGTAGATTGATAGACAAATAGATAGACAGATTGATAGATAGATATATTGATAAATAAATGGATAGATAGATATACAGATAGTTAGATAAATATATTTATACTTTATTAGAGTAATAATTAGAAAGATCGATAGATAGATAGATATAATATTAGATAACTAGTTAGATAGATAGATTGATAGATAAACATATCATAGATCGATAGAAATATAGATAAATAGATATATAGATAGATAAATTGAAAGGAAAATAGAGAGATAGGTAGACAGAGAGAGAGAGAGAGAGATATATATATATATATATATATATATATATATATAGATAAATAGACAAAAATATAGATAGATCTATAGTTAGAAAGAAAGACAAATAAATATACAAATAGATACTTAGTATGTTAGACAAATAATTCAAGAGATAGATAGATAAATAGATAGATATATTGATAGATAGAAAGGCAGATAGATAGATTGACAAATAGATAGATTGACAGATAGAAAAACTTGTAAATAGATAGAATGATTAATAGATGGATATATAAATAGATAGAGTAATAGATATACATACAAATAGATAGGCAGATACAAAGAGAGAGAGATAAATTAATAGATTGATATATACATAAACAAATAGACAGATAGATAAACAAATAGATATATAGATAAATAGATTGATAGTTATATAGATTGATAATTTGAATGATAGATATATTGATAAGCACTTTAATTGGCAGATTGATAAAAATATTGATAAACAGATTGATAAATAGATTGATAGCTTGATTGATAGGTAGATTGATAGACAAATAGATAGACAGATTGATAGACAGATTGATAGACAGATTGATAGACAGATATATTGATAAATAAATGGATAGATAGATATACAGATAGTTAGATAAATATATATATATAATTTATTAAAGAAATAGTTAGAAAGATCGATAGATAGCTAGATAGATATAATATTAAATAAATAGTTAGATTGATTGATTGATAGATAAACATATCATAGATAGATAGAAATATAGATAAATAGATATATAGATAGATAAATTGAAAGAAAAATAGAGAGATAGGTAGACAGACAGACAGAGAGATATATATATATATATACATAAATATATATATATATATATAGACAAAAAGATAGATAGATCTATAGTTAGAAAGAAAGACAAATAAATATACAAATAGATACTTAGTATGTTAGACAAATAATTCTAGAGATAGATAGATAAATAGATAGATATATTGATAGATAGAAAGACAGATAGATAGATTGACAAATAGATAGATTGACAGATAGAAAAACTTGTAAATAGATAAATAGACAAATAGATAGAATGATAAATAGATAGATAGATAAATAGATAGAGTAATAGATAGACATACAGAATAATAGATATATATATATATATATACATAGAAATAGATAGATAGATATACAGATATACAGATAGATAGAAACTTAGATAGATAGACAGACAGATATATATATATTTAGACAAATAGATAGATAGACAAATAGATAGTTAGATAGACAGATTGATTAACATATCGATAGATAGATTAATTAATAGATTGATAAACATATTGAAAAAAATATAGATAGATAGGCATATAGGTAGATAGTTCTCTAGAAATATTGATAGACAGATAGATAAACATAGAGATCTATTGATTATCAGATAGTTATATACAGAGAAAGAAAGATAGCTATATATTTAGATAGAAAGATAGACATATAGATATATAGATAGATAGATAGATAAAAAACAAATATATTGACATATAGTTAGACAAATACATAGACTAAATAATAATTAGATAGATAGATAGACAGATAGACAAACAGACAGACAAATATACATACAAATAGAGAGACATATTGATAGATAGATAGATAGATAAATAGATAGATTGATTGATTGACATATATATGTTTAGATAGATAGATAGATTGTTAGAGAGATAGATAAATAAATAGATAGACTGATAGATACACAAATAGTTAGATAGATAGATAGATGGATAGATAGGTAATTAGATAGACTGATAGATAGATAGATAGATGATAGATAGATGATAGATAGATGAAAGATAGATGATAGATAGAGAGACAAATAGATAGATAAACAATTAGATAGATAGATATATCGATAGATTGGTAGACAATTTTATAGATAGATAGACAGATAGATAGATAGTATATAGATAGATTAATAGACATATCATTAGACAAATTTAAATATATATAAATAGATATTAAGAAAAAAAGTTAGATAAACAAATGACATTTAGATTGATAGAGAGATTAATAGAAAGATTGATAAATAGATTGATAAATAGATTGATAAATAAATTGAAAGATACATTGATAGACATATTGATACACTGATAGATTATAGTCAGATAGATAGATATTAATAGATATATAGATAATTAGATAGATAGATATAATATTTGATGAATTGATAAATAGAGAGATAGATAGATAGATAGATATATAGATAAATAGATAAATAGATAGTTAGATAGACAAATAGATATATAGATAGATAGACATATAGATAGATAAATAAATAGACAAGTAGATAGATAGATAGATTGATAGATAGACAGACAGATAGATATATAGATAAACAGATATACAAATTGATAGGCAGATAGATATATAGATATATAGATAGATAGATAAACAGATATATTGTTTGATAGATAGATAGATAGAGAGATAGATAGACAAATACATAGACTGATAGATACATATATAAACATATTGATAAACAATTTGATAGACAAATATAGAGATAGATAGACAAACACATAGATTGATAGACTTATACATAGATCTTTAGACAAATATAGAGATAGAAAGATACATAGAAAGATAAATAGATTGATAATTAGATTCAAAGAATGAATGATAGACAGATTGAAAGATATATTTAAAGATAGATTCATATTTAGATTTATAGACAGATTGATTTACATATATATAGATAGAAAGATAGATAGACACATAGATAGACAGATATATATATATATAGTCAGATAGATAGACAGATAAATATATAGAATATTGTAAAAATAGATATATAGATAGATATTTTAATATAATGATAGACAGTTAGATATACATAAATATAGATAAATATATATTAAGATACATAGACAGAAAGTTAGACATTTAGATACATAGAAAGATAAATAGATATATAGACATATGGATAGATAGTTAGACAGATAGACAGACAGACAGATCAAAAGATAGATATATAAGATAGATAGGTTAATATGTAGACAGACAGACAGATAGATATATAGATATATGCATAGATAGGTAGATAGACAGATAGATAGAAAGATAGATTGATAGACATATACATAGATAGATAGAGAGATAGATAGTTAGATAGACATGTAGACATATAGATAGATAGATTGATAGATAAGAAAATAGATAGATAGAATGATTGAGAGAGAGATAGAGATAGATAGATTGATTGATTGATATATTCATATAAAGAAAGATAGACATAAATTTAGATAGATTGATTGATTGATATATAGATTAATTGATAGAATGATAGAGAGATTGAAAGATAGAATCATAAACTAATTGATAAATTGATAGATAGACAAATTGAGAATCAGATAAAAATATAAATTGATAGACAATTAGATAGATACATAGATAAACAAAAAAATATATAAATATATAGATAGATAGACAGATAGATAGAAGGATAGATAGACAAATAGATAGATGAAAAGATAGATAGATAAATATACAAATATATATACATATAGATATATAGATAGATTAAAAGAAAGATAGAAAGAAAGATAGATAGATAACCAAATATATAGATATATAGATATAATAATAGATAAATAGATAGATAGACAGAATGATAGATAGACAAATAGATAGTTAGATAGATAGATAGACATAAAGATAGAAGGATAGATATACATATAAATGGATAGATAGATAAACAAATATACAAATATATATACATAAGATAAATAGATAGATAGGTAGAATTTCTGAAAGGTATATAGAAAAATAGTTTGATAGATAGAATGATAGAGAGAATGATAGGTAAAACATATATAGATAGATGGATATAGAGATAGATAAACAAATTATTAGACAAATAGAAAGATATATAGATATACATATAGATAGGTATAATGACAAATATTTAGACATATAGATAGACTAATAAATATATAGATAGATATATAGATAGAAGATATATATATATATATATATTGATTGACACACACACACACACATATATCTTTATCTATATTTATGTATAGGCAAATAGATAGATAGATAGATGATAGATAGAAAAATAGAAAGATAAATAGATAGGTAGATAGATAGATAAAAAATAAATAGATTAATTTATAGACAAATAAGTAGATAGATAGCTAGATAAAAATATTGATAAATAGATTGATATACATATTGATAGACAAAATGTATTTAGATAGATAGATAGATTGATAGATATAAATATAAATAGATTGATTGATTGATTGATTGACAGATTATTAGATAGATAGATAGATAGACAAAAATTTAGAAAAATAGATAGATAGATTAATAGATATATAAATAGATATATAGACTAATATAAAGATAGATAGATAGATAGATAAATAAATAGATAGTTATATAGAGAGATTTATAGATATAAAGATAGATAGATAAATATTAGACATATAGACAGACATATAGATAGACTAATATACAGACAAATAGATAGACAAACAGATAGATAGATAGATAAATACATAGATAGCCAAAAATATACACATATGGATATAAATATTGATAAATAGATATACAAATAGATTGAAAGATAGATAGATAGGCAGACAGAGAGATAGCCAGATAGATAAATAGATAGATAGATAGAAAAATAGATAGACAAATAGATAAAAAGATAATCAGATAGATAATTAGAGAGATAGGTATATAAATAGATAAATATATACACATACATACATACAAAGACAGAAAAATATATAGAAAAATATATAGATAGATAGACACATAGATAGTTAGATAGATAGATAGACAGAAAGATATACAAAAAGACAAATAGGAAGATACCAGATAGATAGCTAGAAAAATTGACAGATAGACAGATATATAGATAGATAGATTGATAGAAAAAAAGATAGTTTTTCATACAGACATACATATAGATAGATAGACATATAGATAGACAAATAGATAGATATTCAGATTGTAAGATAGTAAGGTAGGTAGGCAGATAGATAGACACACATAAATACATACATACAAATAGATAGACAGACAAACAAACAAATAGAGAGATATGCAAACATATAGTCAGGTAGATAGATATATAGACAGTTTGATAGATAGATTGATATAAAGATAATAGATAGATTTATAGATAGATTAATAAACATATATATAGATTGGATGATAGAAAGATAGATAGATAGACAAATACATATTCTTCTAGATAGATAGATAAACATAGATATAGATAGATAGACAGACAGACAAATAGATAGATAACTAGATAGATAGATAGATAGATAGATAGAGAACTAAATAAACATATTGATAGATACAATGATAGACAAACTAATTGGCAAATTAAAAGTTATATTGATAGACATATTGATATACAAATTGATAGAAATATTGAAAGATAGATTGATAAATAGATAGATTGATTGATTGATAAATAGATAGATCGATAGTCAATTTGATAAAAAGATAGACAAATAGATATAAAGATAGATAGACAAATAACTATTCAAATTGATAGACATATATAAATATATAGATAGATAGATAGATAAAAAGAAAGACAAACATATAGATAAATAGATAGATAGATAGACAAATACATAAAAAGATTGATAGATAGATAGATACATAGACTGATAGATAGATAAATATATAGACATATAGACAGATTGATATAAAGATATATTGATAGTTAGATACTGATAGAAAGAAAGATAGATAGACATATTGATAGACAAATAGATAAATATATAAATAGATAAATAGATAGATACATAGACAGAAAAATAGACATATAAGTAGACATATATAGAAAGAGATACATATATAGATTTATAGATTGATAGTCATATAGATAGATATATTTACAAATAGAAATATAAAAAGATAGAATGTTACGAGCAGCTCGGCTCGATTACAGCTCTAAATTGATACTTAACAAATTTCAATACTTATCCATAAGTTAGATTTTCCAAGTTGTTTGTGTATTTTTTTCTTGATAATGTTCGATAATACTCGATGTGTACCAAAGAGAGTCGACACAAATCAGTTATCAAACATGCTCATTTAATAGAATAATATTTTTAGAAGCTTTATAATAATATTTAACAATATAAAATGCTTTTCAATATTATCTGATGATATTGATTCAAAGACGGCTAATATTTTTTAAAAATAACATAGACTCTTTTATAGAAATAGATTATATTTGATATAATTTGATAAAGTTTGAAGTAGCTTTAATATGTCTGATATCATTAATATTATTGATACCATCTCAATGATTTCAATAATATTCGATACTATTTTTGCCTCTTGTTATATTATAATATTTTGATATATATCCTATTACTACAAGAAAAAATCAATTTAGCTATGGAATTTTAGCTAGGGATTAATCACTAGCTAAATTACAAGGGATTAGCTGGGGAATAGCAAGGGATTGATAATTTTGGGTTGAGTTTGGGAGAAGGGTAGGTAGATAAAAAAATATAATAATTTAAATCTATAACATTTTTGATTCAGATAGAGGATATAAAACTATTAAAAATATTTAGAAATTTTTAATGTTTATAATCCCCACAATGTTATGCAACACAATATATTTTTTTCTACCAAATAATGTTTTATCAACTACGATTTATGATTTTTGCTATAACAATGTAGTTTATTATTACTCTAACAATTCAAATTCTACCAAATTTATATTAACTATAATTTATACCATTAAAAACTGTGGATTATGAAGAGTTTGGGTATCTTTGTACTGTTGATGAATTTCATGCCATACAAGAGTATTCTCCCTACGACAACATTCATTAGGACACCCTTTATCTTGCCATGTTAATAACGTCATCTTTTAACATGGTAATTTTTCTATGTTGCAATATGTTTATTTTAAAAAATTTTAAAAACTAATAAATATGAGTAGTAATTGTTAGTTGAACGTTGTAGTTATTAGTTGAGTACCATAACTATTAGTTGTAACCTACACGCTTGAATCTAAGTTTCATGTTTCACAAAATTTCTGGCAGATGTATCATGTAATAAATAGTAATAAAGAATATAAAAAAAATATGAAAAGTATTATGGAAATGTATGTATCATTAATGAAATATTAATTTATAGTACTAGCGAATATATGTAAGTACTCTTTTATGTGAGCACTCTTTTATATTTTAATATGATATAAACATATTACCTAATTAATTTTTAGTCCATAGCATATATTATTAAATATTATTTCATATCTTAATAAAATAAATATAAATTATTATAATTTCAATAACATCAATACAATATAATAAAAAAAATAGTAAGATATCAAAATAAAATAGCAAAATGAATTATAAAGAATATTAATAAGTTGTAAATAAAAATAAAAATTTCAAAAATATTGAGAATTATATTGTATTTTTATATTTTTTATCTTGAGATACTAGGATGAGATGATTCATATATATTAAAAGTATTTATAGTTTCTTTTTGTATTTATAAGTTAATTTTTATTTTATTTAATAAATAATAATGTCATTTTATAATTTTTATTCATAATATTATTTTATTGTGAGTTTTTATTTATTTTATTCAATTGTTTTATTTTTTATGGGAATACTCGATATGTATTAATCTTCATATTTTTTTCTCAATATATATATATATATATAAATATGTGTGTGTGGACATGCCGATATATGAAAATTTATAATGCTTTAGCAGAACATCTATTCGCTATAGAAGTAGTAGTAAATGGCCATTCAAAGTAACTTTATGCTCATGTGGAAAATTATAGAAATATAGTATTTTTTTTCTCTCACTAAACATCAATGTTGGCCCTATTTTAAATATTTGTTGAAGTTGTATGACTATATATAAATAGTTGTATAACTATATATAAATAATTGTATAACTTTATAACATCTTATATAATTAAATATACCTATATTTGTAAGTATGTATACATATATGTAAATCTATATATTTATTTATAACTTTATTTATTTATGTATAACTATTTGTAAAAATATATCTATATATAACTATATGTTTAGCTATATAAATATATTTATAGTTATATATACTATATATATAATAACATATGACTATAAATATTTGTATCTTTTAATATGTATTACAATAAAAGCTTTATAGATAACTATATTTAAATATATAATTTACAACTTATATTTAATGTACATTTGTATATATTGGTATTCAAAAATGTGTTTTAGTATATCCATACCTATACATAACTATATGTATAAAGATATGAAATTATATGAACAAATATATATACATACATGTATAAATATAAGTTTAACTATACGTGTACCTATATTTATAATCACATGTAACTAACTATATTTATAATTACATGTATAATAACATAAAACATCATATTTAATTATATGTGTATAACTATATATAAAAATTTGTAAAACTAAATACAACTTTTTATAATTAAATATAACTATATTTTTATCTATTTATGCATATATGTATACATATATGTAAATCTATATACTTGTTTATAATTTTGTATATATTTATGTATAACTAAATATAACTACTCATATGTATGTGTGTGTATATATATATATATAACTAAATATTTAACGATATATATTTTTTTATAAATATATATATTATATGTATAATAACATATAACTATACATAATTTTATATTATTAATGTATAATCTATATTTAAATATATAATAAACAACATATATTTAATATACATTTTTATATATTAGTATAAAAAATGTATTTTAGTATATCCGTACCTATACATAACTATATGTATAAATATATGAAATTATATGAACAAATATATATACATACATGTATAAATATAAGTTTAACTATACGTGTAACTATATATATAACTACATGTAATAATATTTATAATTATATGTATAAAAACATACAACACAATGTTTAACTATATGTGTATAACTATATATAAATATTCTTATAACTATAAATAACTCTATTTAAATAAATATAACTTTTTTTAATTATGTGTACATATATGTATACATATATGTAAATCTATATAATTGTTTATACCTTTGTATTCATTTATTTATATTTACTTATAACTACTTGTATGCATATATCTATACATAATTATATGTTTAACTATATGTCACTATTTTTAACTACATTTACTATATGTATGCTAACAAATAATTATATATGGGATAATATTAATTTGTTGAACTAATTTGAAATTAAATGGCATAAGATATAGTATCAACAATATGTAAGCACGTAGAATGAGATCTTAGCTTTATTATTCTAAAAATATTTTATTTTTGCACTATCTTTATCTCTAAACATAATTGCTGGACATCTTTTAGATTTTTGTTAAAGCTGTATGACAATCAACTTTAATTTGTGTTTGTTAATGTCTATAATATTTGTTTTTATATATCTGTGGATATGTTTTTGTGTCTCTGAATTTTTTGGGTAGAGTTTTAACATAATATAGGTATGTAAAAGCCTATATTCATCAGCAGCAGAGATGATAGCGATGACTGTGGTGGCAACAGAAGAGGCTATGGTGGCAGCAGTGGTAGTAGAGGCAGTAGTGGCAGTAGTGGGAGCAGCGGCATCAGCGGCGGAAGTAGAGGCATCACCAGCAGCACCGGCAGCACTGGCAGCTATGATAGTAGTAGTAGAAGCACCGGCAATGGCAGCAGCAACAGCAGCGATATCTGCCGTGGCAGCGGCATCGGCCGTGGCAGCGGTATCGGCCACGGTAGTGGCATCGGCCATGGCAGTGGCAGCGGCATGAGTGGCAGTGGTAGCGAGAGTAGCATCAATGGCAACAAATGCTGTATATATGTACGTATATAGTCAGTATATAAGTACATATAATACTACAATATTTTATGTACATATATACTGAGTATATATATGTACTCATTATATATGTACGCATAATACTATAGTTTATATGTACATATACTACAGTAATATATGTACGAGTGAAATGCTAGTATATATGTACATATTTACTGCAACAATATATATTTATCAAAACATAGTTTTTTTTTATTTTGATTTGATTTGGAAGTTTAAGTTTCGTACAGATATGGTACCACATTGTTTCTTAAACGAAGCTTGTATAAGTGAAGACATATTTCAACAAACATGAAGCATCGTGATTCGAACAACATTTGTGCAATGGAACATTTGGTGATCGAGGGAGTAGTGGGAGATAAAGCACCGTCAATGCATTGATATATTATACTTGGTGCACAGTTAGTAGATACATTGATTAATAAGATGTAATATAAGCTTTATTATTTTTTTGTTTTAGTTATTTAAAATATTGTATTAGAATAAGTTATTGAATGAATTTTTTGTAATTTAAAATTTTTATTGATAGTTTCTATTTTTATTAAATTTAATTTTATAATATTAAATTATTTAATTAAATTTTTGTTGAAACTGTATGACATTCAACTGTAATTTTTGTTTGTTCATGTCTATAATACCTATTTTTATATATCTGTGAATATGTTTATGTTTCTCCAGAATTTTTGGGTAGAGTTTTAGCCTATTATAGGTATGTAAAAGCCTATTATCATCAGCGGTTGTTGCGGTAGTGGCGGCAGTAGTGGTAGTGATGACAATGGTAGTAGTGGCGCCAGAAGTGGTAGTGGCAGTAGTAGTGGCGGAGGAAGCAATGGCAGTAGTGGCAATGACGATAGTAGTGGTGGCAGTGGCAACAGCGGCATGTAATAGTAGCACCGGCAACACCAGCAGCGGCCCCCACAGCAGCAGCAACGGTGGCAGTGGTAGCGGCGACAGCAATAGTGGTATTGGCAGTGACAGCGACATCGGCAGCAGTGGTAGAAGAGGAAATGAGAGTAGTAGCAACAACACCAAATGAGATATATACTTACGAGTAAAGTCAGTATATACGTACATTTAATACTACAATATTTTATGTATGTATATACTGAGTATATTTGTACACAGTTTATATCTACACATAATACTACTATTTATATGTACATATACTATAGTAATATTTATACGAGTGAAATGCTAGTATATATTTACTTATATACTACATGATTATATATGTATCAAAACATTACTTTTTTGTTAATTTGACTTAGTGGTTTAATTTTCTTACAGATATGATACCGCATTGTTCTTCATACAAAGCTTCTATAAGTAATGGGATTTTTCACTAGATATTATGTGTCGTGACTCAGACAGCTTTGTCACAGTAGAAAAATGATGATCGGAGGAGTAGATGGAGAGAAAGGAACATCAATGAATGAATATATTATACTTTATGCATTGTCAGTAGTTACATTAATGAATAAAAAAAATAAAAGTTTGTTATTTTTTTGTTTCAATTATGTAAAATATTGAATTTGAATAAGATATTAATTGATTTAATTTTTTTATTATTATAAATTATTTATATTTTCAATTTTTATTCAATTTGATATAAAAATACTAAATTATTTAATTAAAAAAGGTTAAAATTTTGTAAATTCAGAAAGTATTTTTGAAATTAAAATAGCTAGGGAAAAATCCCTTGCTAAATTAGCAAGGGAAAAATCCCTTTCTAATTTAGCCAATTAATTTTCCCTAGCTAATTTAGCTAGGGAAATATAAAAATTAGCAATGGATATTACGTCGCTAAATTTATTTAGCTAGGGACTATATCCATCGCTAAACTTTATAGGCCAGCATTTTAGAGAGGGAATCATTCGTTGTTATTTTTGTTTATCGACGGAATATCTCGTTTATCTTGCTAATTTAGCTACGTAATTTTTCTTTTTTAGCAAGAGATTTTTTCGTCACTATCTTTTTAGCCAGGGACACTTCTACTAATATTTAGCAAGTAACACTTTAGATAGGGAACTGATCCATTGGTAATCCGTTGCTATATCCCAATTAGTGACGGAAAATGCTCATTTAGCTAGGGAATTGTCCCTAGCTATATGGGATTTTTCTTGTAGTGTAACTTCCTAACTATCTATTTGTCGTTAAGTATATCTATCTATCTATTTATCTATCTATTTATCTATCTATTTATCTATCTATTTATCTATCTATCTATTTATATATCTATTTATCTATATTTCTATCAATTAATACATCTATCTATATGTCAATTTTCTATTTGACTATATATCTATTTGTCTATCTATCTATGTTTATTTTGTCAATCTTTCTATCTGCTATCTATTTATCTGTCTATCTATTTTTCTATCTGTCTATCTATATATCAAATATTTATATGTCGATCTATCTATATTTGTAACTATCAAACTATCTATCTTCTATCAGTCTAACAATCTATATTTCAATCAATCTATTTATTTAATTTTCAAACTATGTTTCTATCTATTTGTCTATCAGTAAATCTATTTATATATTTGAATATCTATCTATATATCTATGTAGCTATCTATATATATGTATGTCTTTTTGTATATTAACTATCTATCTATCTATTAGTCTATCTATCTATCTATCTATTAGTTAATATATATATTTGTCTATGTAACTATTTATCTTTTTGTCTAACTATGTAAATGTCTAAATGAGTAATCTATCTATCTGTATAACTGACTATTTTTTCATATGGCTAACTGGCTAATAATCTATATGTTTATTTATCTACCTATCTATTTGTTGAACTATCTAATGTCTATCTATCTAACTAATTATCTAATTATCTTTCTTTATATCAATCAATCAATCAATCTAATTGTTATTCTATATATCTATCCATCTATCAGATTATCTATATATATATATATATATATATATATATATATATATATTTTTATCTATCTATATGTCTGTCTAAATAACAATCTAAATATTTGTCAATATATCTTTATATCTATCTTCATATCTACTTTTCTATCTATCTATATCTCTATCTGATTATTTGTTTATCTATCTATATGTCTATATCTCAGTTTGTCTATTTGTTTGTCTTTTAATCTATCTATTTATTTGTATATCTATTTGTCTGTTCATCTATCTATTTTTAAATTTCTCAATCAATCTATTGATTTGTCTATCTATTTATCTATCAATCATGCAATTTATCTATCTATCTAACTATCTATCTAATTTTTTGTCTACCTATCTATCTATGTACTGTATATCTACCTATTTATCTACTAAATATCTATCTTATTTTATATCTATCGATCAATCAATCAATCTAGTTATATATCTATCAATCTATTTATCTATAAATATATTTGTTTATCTGTATATCTAACTATCTAACTATCCATCTGTCTATCTATCTATTTATTTGTCTATTTATCTATTTGACTCTCTATCTATCTATCTATCTATTTATCTTACCATATATCTATCTATATATCTATATATTAATCAATCTAACTCTCTATATATTTACATAATTATATATTTTTCTATTTAATCTATCTCTCTATTTATTTATCTATCTGTCTAAATTACTATTTGTCTATCTTTATATCTGTCTATGTGCAAATCTATCCATCCTATCTATCTATCTATCTATTTGTTGATTTTTCTATCTCTAAATATGTCTAGAAATCTAATTGTCAATCTATCTATCTGTCTATCTATCTTTCTATCTATATATCTATCTATATATCCATCTATCTATCTATATGTTTATCTATCTAATTGACTTTTTACCTATCAGTCTATTAGTCAATCTGTCTATCTATCTATCTACCAAAAAATATATCTATCTACTAATCTATATATTTGTCTTTTTATCAATTTGTCAATATACCTATCAATTTTTCTATCTATCTATTTATCTATCTTTGTATCTATTTATCTTTCTATTTATCTATGTATCTATATATCTTTACATTTATCAATTAGTATATCTTTCTATCTGTCTATCTATTTAACTATCTATTTATCTATCTATATATCCATCTACTATCAATCAATCAATCTATCTTTCTATCTAACTATCCATTTGTATGTCTAGATATCTATCTATCAGCATATTTTCTGCCTATATGTATATCTCTATATCGGTAAATTTATTTGTCTATCTCTTTATCTAACAATTTGTCTATCTGTCTATCTATCTCTCTATATGTTTATCAGTCTATTTTCCATTCTATCTATCTTCTATCAATTTACCTACCTATATATATATATATATGTCTGTCTATTTTTCTATTTATATATCTGTATATCTATATATCAGTCTGTCCATATATTTGTCTATTTGTCTATCTATCTATTCGTCTATCTATCTATTCGTCTATCTGTCTATCTATCTCTCTATATGTCTATCTATCTGTCAATCAATCAATCAATCTACCTATCTTTGTATTTGCCTATCTTTGTATCTGTCTATCAATCTATTTATATATATATCAATCCTTCTATATGGCTATCTTGCTAACTATCTAGTTGTCTTTATGTCTATATATCTATCTATCTATTTATCTATTTATTTATCTATCTATTTATATGTATATCTATCTATTGATACATCTATCTATATGTCTATTTTCTATCCGTCTATATATTTATCTGTCTATCTATCTATATATCTATCTATGTGTTTATTTGTCTATATTTCTATCTGCTATATTTCTATTTTTCTATCTATCTATTTTTATATCTGTCTATCTATATATCTAAATATTTATATTTCTGAATGATTATATGTCGATCTATGAATATTTCTAACTCTCTAACTATCTATCTTTCTATCTGTCTAACAATCTATCATTCAATCTATCTATATATTTAATTTTCTAATTATCTTTCTATCTATTAATCTATTAGTAAATCTGTTTATCTATTTGTATATTTATCTATATATTTATGTAGCTATATATATATATATATCTCTCTCTCTCTCTCTCTCTTTGTATATTAACTATCTATCTTTCAGTCTATTAGTCTATCTATCTATCTATTTGTCAATATATCAATTTATCTATGTAACTATTTATATTTTTGTCTAGCTAAGTATATGTCTATCTATTAATATATCTATCTATCTATCTTACTATTTTTCTATATGTCTAACTAGCTAATAATCTATATGTTTATATAGCTACCTATCTATTTGTTGAACTATCTAATGTCTATCTATCTCACTAATTATTTAATTATCTTTCTTTCTAGCATTCAATCTATCTATCTATCAATCTAATTGTTAATCAATCTATCTATCTCTCTATCAGATTATTTGTTTATTTATATATCTTTATTTTGTTCTATTTGTCTATCTAGATTTTTGTCTATCTATCTATCTATCTGTCTATCTAATAATCTAACTATTTGTCAATATATCTCTATAACTATCTTAATATCTACTTTTATATCTATCTATCTATCTATATCTCTATTTTATTATTTTTCTATCTATGTATATGTCTATATCTCAATCTATCTATCTATCTTCCAATCTATCTAACTATCTATCTATATATCTGTCTGTCTATCTTTCTTTATTTCTATCTAACAATCTATTTGTCTATCTATATAAGGGTGTATCTATATATTTGTATATTTGCCTATATTCTATATTCCTATCTGTATAATTTAAATCATCCTATCTGATTATTTGTTTGTGTCTATCAATCTGTGTTATAATTTGTTTATCTGTCTATCTATCTTTTTCTCTATATATCTATTTATTTAAATAGTTGTATATTTGTCTATCTGGATATTTGTATATAATTATCTATATTTATATATATATTTTTCTATTTTTCTATCTGTATATGTTCCAATTTATCTTTCTATCTATTAGTTTATCTACCTATCTATTTAATTGTCCATACATCTATCTATCTTTCTATTTGTCTCTTTGTCAATTTGTCTACACTCACACACACACACACACACACATATATATATATATCTATCTATCTATTTATATATATATATATCTATCGTTCTATCTTTCTGTCTATCTCTCTATTCATCTATTATATTATCAGTCTATCTATATATGTGTTTATAGTGCTATTTATCTATCTGTATATCTCTTTATCTATCTATCTTTCTATTTATCTATATGTCTAGCTTTCTATTTATCTATATGTCTATCTTTCTATTTGTATATTTGTCTCTATACCTATCTTTTAATATATAAGTGTATTATTCTATATGATAATTTATCTATCTATCTTTCAATTTTTCATTCTATCTACATGTTTAACTATCAATCTATCAATCTATCTACCTGTCTATCTTTCTATCTATATGTCAATTTATCTATCTATATGTTTATCTTTCTATATGTCTATATACTTATCTATCTATTTATCTATCTTCTATTAAAATATATGCATATCTATTTATCTATTTATCTTTCTAACTATTTTTCAAATAGTATATCTCACTATTTGTCCATCTTTCTATACGTCTACATATCTTTATTTCTATATGTCTATTTGTCTATTGATATATCTATTTATCTGTATATGTATCTAATTGTATAACTATCTATTTATATATCTATCTGTCTTTCTATTTATTTATCTGTCTAACAATCTAACTATCTATTTTTTTTATCAATCTATTAGTCTATCTATCTATTTGACTATATATATATGTGTGTGTGTGTGTGTGTGTGTGTTTATGTGTCTATCTATCTATTTGGCTATCTATCTATCTTTATATCTCTTTATCTATCTATCTATTTATCTATCTATCTATCTATATATCCTTTAGCTATTTGTCTATCTTGCTTTCTGTCTATATGTCTAACTCTCTATCTCTTAATATGGGTTTAAATTTATCATTCTATAAATCTATGTGTTTATCTATATATCTATCAATCGATCTGATTGTCTATGTGTCAATCTGTCAATCTACTTATCTATCTATCTTTCTATCTATAATCTTTCAAACTATCTATTCATCTAATTATCTATCTATCCATCTAAATGTCTATTTGTATATCTATCTAACAATCTATCAATCAATATGTCTATCTATCCATCTATCTATCTATTTGCCTATATGTGTATATGTCTATCTATTAATCTATGTAACTATTTAACTATCTATCTTTTTATCTGTCTATCTATCTAATTGTATAAATATCTTATGGTCTATCAGTCTATCAGTCAATTTATCTAGATATATATATATATATATATATATACATTTATATCCATCTGTCAATCCATATATCTATCAATTTGTCGGTCTATCTATCTATCTGTCTATCTATCTATGTTTCTATCAATCTATATGTCTATCTTCTTATATATATATATATATATATATATCTATCTATAGATAGTTTAATTTAGTTATCTATCTATCTGTCTATCTATCTATCTGTGTATCTATCTATCTGTCGAACTATCTATCTATCTATCATTCTTTCTTTCTATTTGTCTATCTATCTATTTGTTAATTTATTTATCTCCCTATCTATCTATCTAATAGTCTACCAGTATATAAGTTAATGTGTCTATCCATCTATCTTTTTATATTTCTATCTATTTATCTATCTATCTATTTATCTATCTATAAGTCTATCACATTATTTGTATATCTGTCATCTATCTATATTTAAATATATATTTTTGTCTATATGTCTAACTTTCTCTTTGTTTATTTGTCTATCTATCCAAGTATCAAATTATCTATCTATCCAAGTATCTATTTGTCTATCTAACACTCTGTCAATCTATTAATTTATCAATCTGTTTATCTTTCTATCTATCTAATTCACTAACTAACTAACTAACAATTTATCCATCTATTTATTTGTCTATATATCAAACTATTTAATTATATTTCTTTCTATTAGTATATCAGTCTATTTATCTATCTGTCAATCTCACTATTTGTCTATCTGTTTATCGATCTACCTGTTTATTTGTCTATCTCACTATGTATCGATTTGTTTATCAGTATATATGTCTATCAGTGATTCTGTCTATCAATCAATCTATTTATCTATCTATCTATTTGCCTATCTATCTATCTATCTATCTGTCTGTCTATCTATCTATCTATCTATCTTTATATCTATCTATCAATTTTTTAATCTATCTATATGTTTATATGTCTATCTGTCTATCTATATAATTGTATAACTATTTAATTATCTTTCTATCTATTTATCTATCTATCTATTTATATACTACCTAACTACCTATTAGTCAATCTGTCTAATCATCTATCTGACTATCTATCTCTATCTATTTATGTCTCTTTATGTATATGTGTCTATATATACATTTGTCTATTTGTCTATCTATCTATTATATGTTTGTTTATCTGTCTCTTTCTAATGATTTGTGGTTTTATCTATTTGTCTATCTTATTTTTTTCTATCTGTCTATGTTTCTATGTGTATATATATCTATCATTCTATCTATCTATATGTTTGTCTATTTGTCAATAAATTATGTATAGATAGATAGATAAACAAGTATATAGATAGTTAGATAGATAGATAGATGGATATAATGATAGATAGGTAGGTACACAAATATATAGATAGTTCGATATATACATAGACATATAGATAGGTATATAGATAGAAAGATAGACATATATAGATAGATAGATAGATATAGAACTAGATACACAGATAGAAAAAAGAAAATAGCTAGACACATAAATAATATATAGATAGAGAGATAGATAGATAGATAAATAGATAGATAAATAAATAAATAAATAGATAAATAGATAGGAATAGATACATAGATAGCTAGATAGATTCAGATATATATAGACAGATAGACTAATAAATAGATAGATTGATTGATTAAAAGAAAAATAAAGAGATAGATAGATATAATGATAGACTGTTAGATAGATAGACAAATAGATTGATAGATAGATAGAGAGTTATATAGATAGATAGATACATTCAAAAACAGATAGATAGATAGATTGATAGATAGATATTTAAATAACTAGATAGATAGAAAAATAGATAATCAAATATATAAACATATAGATAGATAGTTAGATAGACAAATAAATAGACAGATAGATAGATAGATAGATAGACCGAAAGATAGATAGAAATATAGATATAAAGATAGATAGACATATAATTAGATATACAAATAAATAGATAGATAGATAAATACACAGATAGATAGATAGATTGAAAGATAGATAGGCATATAGATATACAATTAGATAAATAGATCTATAAAAAGCTAAACAGATAGACATATAAATAATTATATATTTAATTTGTTCGATAGTTTGATAGACATATATATAGTTAGTTTGATAGATATATCGATGGATAGATAGTTAGATAGATATATAGATAGATAGATAAATAGTTAGATAGATAGATTGATAAACATATAGATAGACATTTAGATAACTAGATAGATAGAAAAATAAATAATCAAATATATAAACAGATAGATTGACAAATAAATAGATAGATAGATACACAGATAGATAGACAGATAGATTGACAAATAAATAGATAGATAGATACACAGATAGATAGACAGATAGATAAACAAATAAATAGATAAATAAATACACAGATAGATAGACAGAGACAGTTAGATAGACAGCTAGATAGAAAGATAGATATAAAGATATATAGACATATAATTAGATATATAAATAAATAGATAGATAGATAAATAGATAGATAGATAGACAGATTGATTGAAAGATAGATAGACATATAGATAGACAATTAGATAAATAGATATAAAGATTGATAGATAGATAAATAGAAATATAAATAGTTATATAGATAGATAATTAGATAGTTTGATAGACATATAGATAGACTGATTGATAGATAGATTGATGGATAGATAGTTAGATAGATAGATGGATAGGTAGATAGATAGATAGATAGATAAATAATTAGAGAGATAGATAGATAGATAGACAGATAGATAGATAGATAGATAGATAGACAAATAGTTTGATAGATAGATAGATAATTTGATAGATAGATAGTTTGATAGATAGATAGATAGATAAATAGATAGATAGACAGACAGATAGATAGATAGATATATAAATTCATATATAGATAGATTGATAGACAGATACAAAGAAAGAAAAAAGAAACAAAGATAGATATATAGATATATAGATAGATAGACAGACAGATAGATAGAGAGATAGATAATTAGATAAATAGATAGATAGATAGACAGACATACATACATATATATATATATATATAAATTTATAAACAAATAGATAGATAGATAGATAGTAAAATTGATTGATAGATTGATAGACATATTGATAATTAAATATATATACAGATTGATAGACAAATTACAATACATATTGATAGATAAATAATTAGACAAATTGATAGATAGGTATATAGATTGATTGATAGACATATAGATATATAAGTAGATAAACAGATATATAGATTGATAGACAGTTAGATTGATAGATAGAATATTATATAAATAGTTAGATAGATAGATAGATAGACAAATAGATTGATAGACAGACAGATAGATAGATATATAGATTTACAAATAGATAGATAGATAGATATATAGATAGGTATATATATTGATAGAAAGACAGATAGAAAGATAAATAGATAGTTAGATCGATAGACATATCACTACAAAAAAATGTTCATTTAGCTAGGGAATTTTAGTTAGGGATCAATCCCTAGCTAAATTGTGAGGGATTATCTAGGAAATAGCAAGGGAATTTGATTTTCATTGGAATAAAAATTTGCAATGGATTAACAATAGATTAGCAACTTAATAGCCACATAAATTCTACATGCAAAATAACAGGGAATTTAGCGATGGATTTAGAGATGGATTTTCCTTTATAATTTTATCTGAAATATATCGATGAATTTAGCGATGAAATTTTCCTAACTAATTTCATCCAAAATATAGTGACCGATTTAGTGATAGAATTTTTCTAGCTAATTACATCCGAAATATAGCGACGGATTTAGTGACAGAATTTCCCTAGCAAATTAAATTTGGAATATAACAACGGATATAGTGACGAAATCTCCCTAGCTAATTACATCCTGAATATAGCGACGGATCTAGCATCGAAATTTTTTTAGCTAATTTCATCCGGAATATAACGACTGATTTTGCGAAGGAATTTCCTTAGCTAATTTAATCCGAAAAATAGCTAGGGATTTTGCGACGGAATTTCCCTAGCTAATAAAATCTGGAATATAGCAACGCATTTAGTTACGGAACATTCCATGTTAATTACATCCTGATTATTGTGACGGATTTAACAACGGAATTTTCCTAGCTAATCTTTAATTATTTAATTTTTTTTTATTTATTATTTATTTTAATATTTTATTTAATTATGTTTATTAAATGTATGTTATAATCTATAGATGAGCAATCCTTGAAAGACACATTCTCCTCGTAAAATTATAAAAATAGTATTTTTTAAATAGATAATTTAAAAAATATAAAAATACAAAAAAATTATATTAAAAAAGGACTAAAATAACTATTTTTATGATTATAAATTTTTAAAAAAATTATATAAAAAATTTTTCTAAAATTTTTTATTAAGAAACGTAAAAGTTTGTATTACAGTAAGATTAAATAATTAATTCTATTATTATATTAAATTTTTAAGATATCTTAAAAATTAAATGAATATACATTAAAATTTCTAATAATATAAAGGTACAAAAATTTATTGTTGATTAAATAGAAAATATTTTCAAAAATATCTGAATTGACGAATAAAATAGTAAATATTAATATTATTATAATTATAAAAAAATTTGTATGATTATATGAAACTTTTAAAAAAATAATTAATACAAAATTTGAAAATCTTGAATTATAATAAAAATTTAAATTTTTTTATTAAATTTAAAAGAAAATAAAATTTAAAAATAAATACACAGATTCTTGCCCTACTAAAATTTATAAGAAATAAACAATTGAGTAATATTTTTACTTTTAGCTTTTAATATTCAGTCTTTATTAAAATAATAAATATAAATTTTCTTAATTATCTTCTCACTTTAAGTAAATTTTAGAATTTTAAATATTATAAATGATATCAAATAATATGAAATTTTATGCGTTTAAAATTATTTCATATTATCTTCATTAAAATTAATATGAATTCTTAAAATATTTATAACCATAATATATATATTTATATATTTTTTAACATAAAGAGTGTTTTATAATACGTAGATGTGTGACTAGAACACTAATCATCTTTTCATGTGTGTATTACTATATGAAGTTTGTAAATTGTGTAGCCATTTGATTTTTTTTTATAGTTATAAAGCTAAACATCTATTTTTTGAAGTTGTTTATATATTTATTGTTTAATTAATTTTATAATAAAAAATTGCAAGGTGTTTGTTTCTCATATGTACCTTGCTAGACACACATGAACTTTGTTGAAAATATTTTAATAATAAATAAAAAAATGAGTCATTATGTATTTTAATTATTTATTGTTTATTTATTATTTTGATAATTAAAAATTAAAATATCTTAGTAATTTTAGTTCTGCCTTCACTTGTTGTCAAGACTCGAGATACAACACTAATAAGCACCTAAGAGTATCTCCAAGAGGCTCGCTGTCCACTTCTATTTAGTTATTTTAAAGAGTTAAACTTAAAAATCAACTTTATTTGCATCAAGCTATCTATTTCCCATATCTATAGTTTCTCTTGCCTGATATATAAGCCCTTGCCAGACCCCAACTCTAACGGGCTTTTATTCTTGAAGTGGCCTCTAGAAAACAAATCTTCTCTCTCCACAACATGCATGGTAGTGATGCCGATTAGGAAGAGATTTATCAGAACACAGGCACCTTTTACTGGTAAGTCTTTCCATTAATTTGATTCTGATCATGTAATGCAATTCAGATAGAACTAATGTGATTGCTCAACAATAATCATATGCGATACAAAGCTATGCGCATGCATCTTTCTATGCTAGCTTCTGTGATTCCATCTCCATATCTCTCATCAGTTTGAAGAACTCTAGTTGGGTATCAAACGAAAAGTATGCCCTATTACCTCATTTCTTGACGGTTTTTATTTTTTTGATATGAGAGTTAAGTTTGGGTGTAGGGAGTTATGAAAGTAAGTATGCACCAATGTGATATACTAATGGCATCGTGCTTGTGGCTTTGTTCATTTCTATTGGTTTTGGCCTAATGTCAATGCCATTTCATTAATCATGACATATGTTTTTGAGATCGTTATTATGCAACAGTCAATTTTTTTTTCGTGTTATGATGCTGGTGATGATAATATATCATCTACTTTTTTATTTTGATAGTCAGGTTATGGCTTCTCCAGATGAGCAGAAGGTGGGTTTCATGGAAAAAGTTAAGGATTTCATCCATGATATTGGGGAAAAAATTGAAGAGCCAATTGGGTTCGGAAAGCCAACTATGGATGTTACTGCTATTCATCTTTCTTTCATTATTCTCGAGATAGTAGATATTGTATTTGATGTTCTCATCAAAAACCCTAACCTTATTCCCATTCACTTAGTAGACATCAACTATCTAATTGATAGCAATAGAAGGAAACTAGTTTTTTTTGTTGATCCATGATGCTGGAACAATCTTTGCTCATGGCGAAGAAACTGTAAAAATTCCTCTCACTTTAATTTATGGTGATATCAAAAGCACAATGATGACATCAATCACGGGAGTATCATTCCTTATTTCCTTTTGTTTTTATCCAATAATCGGGAGAGAGGGAGGGTTACTTCTATTTCCAGAAGACAGGAAATGGAAGACTTTAAGAGGTTAGGAAGACAGCTTAAGAGGCTCGGGGATAGCTAAAGAGGGATTATTGGAGGCTCCAAGAGAAGCAATAACAGAAAATCTTAAAGGGCAGCATAAGGGACAGCATAAGAGGCAATAAAAAAAACATCAAAGGATCACATTGAAGTTACTTATGATACACAAAAAGCAAAGAGCTTACTTATAGCATACTTAAATGAAGAGAGTTAAAAGCATGATTTCATAGAGTTAGTTCTTTATTTCGTTTGAGAATGGGTGTAAAAGGGAAAAGGGGTAGTATTTGTTTGTATAAATGGTATTCCTACGCCAAAAGAGAGGGCATAATAATAATAAAACAAACCTTTTTTTTAAAAAAAGTATCATTCCTTATCATGTTAAGGTGAATCTAATTATAGATTTTATATTTCGAACTATCTCCTTTGATGAAATTGTTGCTGTTCTTCACTTGAAAATGGAAAAAAAGAATGATTTTGCATTTCATTAATATGCTGATGATATGACATTCATATTGAATTTTATATTTTATTTTTGAAAGTTAGTTAAAGTTAGTTGAATTGATAGCTAAAATAGATAGCATTGTTGGAGTTACCATAAAAAATTAGTTAGTTAAAATAGATAGCATTGTTGGAGTTACCATAAAAAAGTAGATAGTTAAAATAGATAATATAATATTTTAATATATTTTGAGTAGTTATTTTAGGTAGCATTGTTGGAGATGCTCTAAGTCCTTTACAGTCTACCTCTCTTTATGGACATTGATACATCAAAACCTAATAGAAGAGTAAGCGAGAATTCCTTCAGCCATGAGTTTCTTTTTGATATGAGGTATGCTTTCAACCATATCTCTTCATCTATTATCTTAATGCAGGAGTGTGTTTGATTCTGCTATTTGTTATTTCAAAATTCTTCTTCTACCTTAACAGTTACCGTATATTGTATTTTCCATAGAAATTAAATAATAGATCTTTGTGTATGTATGATATCATGCATAGTGAAGTTATTACCACAATTATATAAATTTTAGTAGATCCTCCTTATGCACGCAATAAATCTAGATGTTAGTGGTAAATCATTACAAGTATCAAATTCATTAATTACCAAGGTATGCTTGGATTGCTTATATACAATGATGTGTATACATACTGCATGCATGTATGATATAATGATTTCTCATTGTGTGGATTTTGATGTTGAATAGTAGGTATGCATGCTTGATATCCATATTTTTTGCCACTAAGACAATCTTGTGGTTTTGGATGTTATTCACAAAATGGGTGTTGGTGTTTGAGGTGAGCAATGTGTATATAACAATTTATTTAATATTTACATAATAATTTATGTAAATATGATGATCACAAGATTAATAACACATAAATATATATAAGTGTATTTAACTATATGTATAACTATAAAAATAGTATACATAACTATATATAAATATAACAACACATATTTAATATACATACATACATACATACATACATATATATATATATATATATGTATGTATGTATGTATGTATGTATTTGACAATATGCATATCAACGTATAACTATATATAAATGTAATTATCTACATCAATACCTATACATTACTATATGTCTAAATATATATAGTTACATGAAAATCTATATATAACTACATCTACAACATGCATAACTACATTTATAACTATATGTATAACTATGTGTGCAATCACATATGTAACTATAATTATAATTAAAACTTATAACAACATATATATACCTATATGTTTAACTATATATGTATAACTATTTATAAATATTTCTACAATTATATAAAACACTTTATAACTATATTTAACTATATTTGTAACTATGTAAACTATTTTTATAACTATATTTATAACTATATATAATTATTTTTTTAACTATATAATAATTTATAACTATATGTATAATTCTATATAACTATATTTCTAACAAATATAATATATGTATAATAATATATAACTATATATAATTGTATTTTTCTATATGAATAACTATAAAAATGTTATATATAACTATATTTTTAACTACATACATATTTATAACTATATGTATAATTAAATATAATTATATATAACTCTATCTCTAACTAATTATACTATAGGTATAAGAATATATAATTATAAACAATTGTCTTTTACTATATGTATAACTATAAAAACATTATACATAACTATATTTAACAACATATATTTAATATGCATATTATAAATAATTCGATGTATAATTATATATAACTCTATATATAATTATACATAGAGTTATATATAACTCTATTTAATATACATTTTGCCTTGGTGTGATGATAAATATGTTCATCCAAGGGTGTTAGGTCTCAGGTTCGAGGTCCATAAGATAACTTTTCTGATTTTCGGGGATAAGATTGTTAATATATTGAATTATCTCTGACTCAATACTAAGCCGGAGCCTTGTGGAGTGCGCATTACCTTTATTTAGTTTTGTTTGGTAAGTTTTTTACATTTTTTTTTAGAATAGAACTATGACAAGAAGGAATTAATTTCTTTGGTGCGTGGAAGCTCTTCACCATGCTCAATTGGATGCCATACTAGTAATCACATCTTTAGTCAGCGAAAAAGAAAATTGAGAACTATTGCTCTATATCAAGCAAATGGTTAGATTTTTTCCACCAGGTTATCGACTTATTCCCACCATTAGAGTACATGTTAATTCTATGCTATTGCAACATGATTAGGTTCATTTGTAATCTTGCTTTTGACATCATCATAAAACTACTAGTTGGTTAAAAAGGAAATTCTTTGCATAATCTTCCTCATTTGGAATAAAGAAATTATCTTTGAACAATCTTCAGTAGGTGTTATTTTATTTTCTATGTAAAAAGAAATATCTTTTTACATAATGCACAATAGCCTTATGGTTAGTTGAACTAGAAAGTTTATGGACATGTCTGACTCCCTCTATCAATGCCTATTCCTCTCTTTTGGTTATAGGGGCTTGCATCTACCGATGCTTAGGGAGCATAAGATTAGTTGAGGTGTTAATCTAGCTTGTGAAACCCATGGCTTAAACAAGGTAATACTTGTTATGATTCAAATGTATGACTAAATTATGTTTTATGTGTGAAAAACATCTTTATATTATTAGTTGAAATGTCAACTTTGTAAAATTAAACTATACAACATAAAAAATGGGGAGAAAAGAAATAAAATATATATGTGAAAATATTGGTTAAGATAGATGAAAATTGGCTTCACGAGAAGTGTCTTATATATCTTTAATAATCATGAATATATTTCAGAATGATTTATTCATAGCTACATGCTAGCTTATTATTATTATATACAAAATATTTAAATTAAAGTAGTTATCAATCTTTAAGTTTGTTATTAATACAAATATGAGCTCACATCATAATTTTTATTTTATGGTTTTTAATCACTCATTACAAATGGGTAAATATGAAAATCTCATGTTTATTAGATGTGTGTTTATACAAAAATAATAATTGATATTATGCTCTATTATTATTGAGACCCAAAAATAATTATAATAGTCAAATAATCAAAAATATCTTGAATTACTCAAAGAGAATAAAAGCAATTCCATATTTATTTTCATATATTTGTGAATATAAATAGGACCATAGCATACATCTTCATGAGAGAACCTAATAAAAGATTTACAATATTGATAACATTTTTAATATCAATCTTAAAGAATAAGAGAAAATATATTCTTAATTTTATTTATATCTAGTCGAGTTAATAATGAAAAACTCATCGAGAAATAATCACATAAACATAAGCTGGAATAAAATACTTTTTTCATTTAAATATATTACTTAAAAACTAAAAAAATATTTAAATCTTTGAGCTATTCGAACTTTTATAAAAAAATATATGAATATAAAAATATTCAATTCATTAATATATATAATAATAGTATCAACTAGAGTAATATAATACAACTTTCCTCCGAGTTATATTTATAGAAATAATATATTTTACTCAAAGAAATCATAGAAATGCGAATCTTAAAGATTTTTCCAAATACATTTCATCATTTAAATCATTATGATTAAATGTATTATTAAAAATTAATTATTAATTAAATAAACCAAAAGTGAGATTTAATCTATACTATAAGTATAAATACTTGTAGAGGCAAAAACATAAAATAACAAGTTGAATAATTAGTAAGTCACGACATAATTCTTGAGACATTGAGGTATAAATGCTTTTAATTCAAAATAAGATCATGTGTGTGTGTGTATTATAAAATATAAAATTAATTCATTAGAAAAAAAAATATTATTAGTTCCGTACTTATTCAATAAAGCATAATTAACTAACAAATAAAAAATAAAATTATAATAATATTTCTTTTTATAAAAAAACACAATCATTACATAAAATAAAAGTGGATTTAAATATATATGATTAAAATATTTTAAAATAATTTTTCTTCTCTAATATCATCATTATTTTTATCTAGTATATTCGTAGTTAGAAAGTTTTTGCTAACAAATGATTTATTTCATATTAAATAAATATGAAATCATCACACTTTATATGAATTTTTATCTATTATAATTAATGTCAAACTCAACTTACTCATATTATTATAAGTTCTGGCTAAATGATATTTAAGATTAAAAAAATCATTAAAAAAAATTGACCACAAAATTCCTAAGAAAACCAAAATGTGAGTTAACTTGAAACCAATCTTTTTAGCCTCACATAAATTGCCACGATGAAAAAAATCTTTAAAGAAATTATATCACTCAATTACTAATCTGTGGTAATGATGAATTGCAGTTATATTTTTTTGAATACTATAATGGCCTAGAAAGACATAAGATGATACAATTTATTTTCTTACTTTTAAAGAAACATTTGAACAAAATTCATGCCCCCTACAACATGAATGATAAATGATGTGATTAAATAATTGATAAGAAGTACAATTTGAAAAAAAATAAAAGAAGATATCAATGTGATTAAGTAAATTGTAATCATAGTTGATTCATCCTAAAATGTCTTATAAAAAAAGTTTTCAAGTTGTCTTAATTGAATATTTTTTATAATCTCTAAAATTTTAATATGAAAATAAAATGGCTACATAAAATACAAGATAAATCACTTTATGTTTTTTTCAAGAAAAATACAAATTCTCACAATGTATATTATATAATATTATAATTTTTAAAAAACTTTATTTCATATTCTTAGTAAATATCAATCATTTTTTAAAAATAATGTATAAATATATACAAATTATTTTTTTCCTTATGAGATATGACTTATGTAATATGATAATACTTATTTATAAAAATAACAAAATAATAAAAGGCATCTTACATAATAATATTATATAATATTCTAGGTAATCTAGATAAAATATATTTATATTAATATTCTCTTGACATACTATGAAAATGCTAACATATTTTCTTATGTGTACCTCATTATTAATAAAAATAATCTATTTTATGTTTGATTTCATAATTTTTAAATTTATCAAAACAAAAAAATTAAACCAATAGTGAATAAAAAAATATTAATGAAAACCAAGCATCTGACTTATCCTCTAATATGACAAAAATAGGGATAGACAACATGATCAATTCTTAGAAAAGTCATCTACAAAGTTATATAAATCCTACAAAAATATCTAAAAAAACATGGGTTACTCTGAAATTAAAATTAAGTTATTTAGCAGGATAACTCAAAATAATAAGATTAACAATAATATTATATCATATTGTAAATCATATAATATTAGCATAAGGTAGTATGGCATCTGCTACTATATAAGAAGATTTAAGAAAAATAGAAATTTATCAAAAAAAAAATTGTTAACTCACAGATCAACAGTGCAAAAGTTAATAATAAAATTTGAAAAAAAAATATTATGAAACTTTAACCTTGCGAGAAGATGAAGAATGTGATAAACTTAGAGAATGTTTTAAAATTCTTCACTCAAGAAATTTATAGTATTTGTTGGCACATTATGTGGAGAATTCTTAAAAACCCTAGTGGTATGCTCGACAATTTTTGATACTTATACCAATAATTAAAATTGAATTGGTAAGGAATACAATTTAAAGACTTTAAGATTAGTGGAAAATAGAAAAGATAAAATAAATATACAAAAATAATAAAACGAACAGTGATACTATTTTACTAAATAAACATCATAGTAATATTATTAACTATTATAAAAATAAAAACATTATAATGAGATAAATAATAATAATAAATAAATATATCTAATGTATCATGTTAAAAATAGAGTGCACTCAAAAATTAAAGAATTAAAAGTATAAAAAATTTTAAAAAAAATTAATTGAAAAAGTATGATTAGTACCGCTAACTTCAAATAGGTAAGATATTACTTAATTAATAATAATGATGATACATCGTATTATTGTTAACTCATAACAAATATGAGATAGCCATATAGAAAATCTAGAATGCTACTTTCTAGAGCATAATAGTGATTTAGTGGGCAAATTTTATGATGAACCTCATGTTGGACTAATTGTATGGTGATTAACCTCTGATAAATAAACAAACACAAGTAGTCACTTAGAGAGAGCCAAATGTTTAAAAGTCCTACATAGATTAAAAGCTAGGATGATGTTGAGGATGATCAATAACTATATGCTTAACTATATAAGTATAATTATTTATAAATATTTGTATAACTATAAAAATCTCTTTATAACTATATTTTATTATATTTGTAACTATGTAAACTAATTTTATAACTATATCCACAACTATATATAACTATTCTTTTAACTTAATTATACTTTATAACTATATGTATAATTCTATATAACTATATTTCTAACAAAATATACAATATGTTTAATAATATATAACAATATTTTATTGTATTTTACTATATATATATATATATATTTGTATAACTATGTAATACTCTATATAATTAAATATAACTATATTTGTAACTATGTATACATATATGTATTCATATAATTAAATCTATTTATTTGTTTATAACTTTTTATACATTTATGTATAACTACTTATAACCACTTGTCTGAATATATCTATACATAACTATATGCTTAACTATATATAACTCTATTTTTAACTATATATGCTATAGGTATAAGAACCTATAACTATAAATAATTGTCTTTGACTATATGTATAATTATAAAAACAATATACATAAATAAATTAAAATTTATAATTAATAACATATATTTACTAAATATTTTTATATATTAGTATAAAAAAAATGTATTTTAGTATATCTATACCTATACATAACTATATGTATAAATATATGACATTATATGAAAAAATATATATACCTACATGTATAAATACAAGCTAAACTTTATGTGTATCTATATGTATAACCACATGTACCTATATTTATAATTACATGTATAACAACATACGACATTATGTTTAATTATATGTGTATAACTAGAGGTGTCAAACGGGTCGGGCCGGCCCGGCCCAGCACGAGGCACGGCACAGTTCGGCCGTGCCTGGGCCGGCCCGGCACGTTCAAAAACCGTGCCCGGGCCCGTGTCGTGCCCGGGCGAAGCAAGGCACGATTCGTGCCTTGCCTGGCACGAGCCGTGCCGGTCCCGCAGGCACGTGTGGCACTGGCGGCGTGCCACGCGTGCCGTGGCGTGAGTCGCGACTCACGGTCACGAGTCACGACTCACTGAGTCGTGACTCGAGTCACTCGACACATCAGGCTTAGCCGCTCAGGGCCCCCCCCGGTAAAAAGACCGCGGGTCGGGTCCAAACAAACCCGACCCGCGGTATTTTCTGCCGAAAACCGAGAAAATCGATATATCTAACGGGAAAAAAAAAAATTTTCAAATTTTGAGCGATTTTCAGCCCTTGGATTCGACTCCAACGGCTAGGGGGCAGAATCCGACGGTCCTCGTGATTCTGCCCCTTAAAAATAATAAAAAAATTCAAAAAAATAATAAAAAAATAATTTTTTTTTAAAAAAAAAAGTTTAATCAGCCTATAAATTCTACCCCCTCCCTATAAAATTTATGCTTTTCAAAAACATTAATCCTCTCTATATTTTCTCTCTCTCACATAATCCGTGCTTCTCTCTCTCGGCCCTCGTGTTTTTGATTTCGGCTTGGATTTTCGTGAAACTCAACTTGAGTTTTGAACATCAAAGCTTCCTGCGGGCTGCGGTACATCTTGCACGTGAGTGACCTCATTGCTTTTACCGGGTAATATAATTTGCTTTTTTTTTTATTTTCTCTCTCTAAATCTTCTCTCTCTAGAAAAAAGTACGAAAAATAAAAAATGACAAATTCACCTAACACAAATTTAAATTTTGAAAATGAAAATGTTAGTGTTACACAAACGTCTGTGGCTCCTGAAACTTTGGTTTCTCCTGTCATCTCAGCCCAAAGTTCTAAAAAACAAAAAACTAGGAGGACTTCTGTAGTTTGGACACATTTTAAAATAATAACACAATTAGATGTTAGGGGTGAGGAACATGAAATGGCACAGTGCAAATATTGTATGCGACTTTTAACATGCAAGAGTACATGTGGGACTGGGCACCTAAAGAGGCATGCTGAAATATGCTCCAAAAAACATGGACCGTTAGATCCTAGGCAAACCCAACTTGGCACTACATTTTTTGAGACTGGATCGAGTTCAGTCTCAAAGTTTACTCCCTTCGTATACTCCAGCGAGTTGGGTAGGGACGGCATGGCCAGGCTCATCACATTGATGGGTCTTTCGATCAGATTTTCGGAAGATCCGAGGGTAGTGCGCATCATGCAGACTTATTTTCAGCCATTCTATCATAGGATTCCTAGGTCCACATCTAGGAGTGACATACTAAAGATATATAAGTTAGAAAAACAAAAAATAATTAAGGAATTTTTTGCATTTAGTGGAGTGGTGTCCGTGACGTCCGATATATGGACATGTCACGATGATTCTTCTTATGCATGTATCACTAGTCATTATGTCGATTCAAACTGGACAATAAATAAAAAAATATTAGGATTCACAGAGATTCTTCATCCTCATGATGGCCCGGCCATTTTTGAGTGTATGATGAAAATATTTAGGGAATATAAAATTCAAAATAAAATTTTTAGTGTCACTTTCGATAATGCTGCGAATAATGGAGTAGCGATCAATATGTTTGTTAGGAATATTAGAGACGCACCTTTAGGAGAGATATTTCATGTCAGATGCATGTGTCATGTTATTAACCTGATAGTTCAAGCGGGTATGAAGGTGTGTTCCCCCGCGTTGGAAAATATACGCAATGCACTCAAGTATATTCGCACTCCTCGCAGACTACAAGAGTTTGGTAATCTCTGTTTGTCTGCGAATCTTAAGAAGAAGAAATTCCAATCTGATGTGAGACATCGTTGGAATTACACGTACCTGATGTTGGAATCATGTGTTGGATACGAACACGTGATATCCGACTACGTCAATAGTAAGAGTGGCGAACTTATTGTTGACGACACTGACTGGGATTCAGGAATTTCATTTATGAAATTTTTGAAGATATTTTATGACACGACGAACATGTGTTCGTCGGTTTATACGCCCACCACTTGCATTGCACTCCGTTGCATATGCAACATTAGTAGCATGTTTAGGATGTATCGAGCGGACCCGACGCTCACCCATATGGTTGCAGAGATGGAGACCAAGTACCTGAAGTACTGGTCCACCATTCCATCTCTTTATTGCCTCGCAGCATGCATGGACCCTAGGGCTAAGGTGGAAGGGGTTGAAAACACCCTGACTTTCATTTCCTCGTGCATGAACCTGGAAGAGCCACCTGAAGGGTTCATTTACGAGAAGTTGACAGACCTATATACATACTACGATACTAGGTATGGTGGTGGTGGTGTTGAGACTGTGAGTACGGATAGTGATACCTTGTTCGGAGATGACGCTTATTCCATTAACCTAGCGAGGGGGAAACGTGGGGGTGGGCCTTCACATAGGAGCGAGCTGTCTCGGTACTTAGATACCGATTACTGCTCAATCCTATCACCTTCTGACAATAAGAATCTTGATTTATTACAGTGGTGGAAATCATATGAGTCCGCCTATCCCGTGCTATCTAGGATGGCACGGGATCTACTGACTCCTCCGGTGTCGAGCGTAGCATCGGAGTCTGCTTTTTCTGTTGCAGTGAACGTGATTTCGGATAGGAGATCGAGATTACGTCCAGATATGGTTGAGGCTTTGGCATGTTTGAAGGATTGGGAGGAATCGAGATTTAGCATCAGTGATCGTGCTGAAGCTGGGACTATGACAGACACTGCAGTCGCATCCACATCCACTACGATGGCGGAGGAGCTGATTGCCGATGATGATGACCCATATGATACTGATCTTGATGTTGCGGCTGATGATTCTCATTATATGCCGCTTGACGATTGATGCTCATCTGCTCTTTTTTTTCGATATTTTTTTTTATTTATACGCTTTGTTTGAACTTTGTATTATACGTTGTGTTGAAGTTGAAACTTATACTTTTTTTTTCGGAGTATTGGTTTCAAAAGCATGAATGGTAATTTTTATTTGCGTAGTTTAAATTTTTTTTAATTAAAATTTTTACTAACTTAATGTATTTAATTATTAATTTAAGATTTAAATATTATTTTAAAATTTATTAACTTTAAATCTTAATATTTAATTAATACATTATAATATTAAAAAATGCTAAACTTAATTGAAAAAAAAAATAAATTTTCTAATTTTTTTTTTACGTACTTACATTTAATTTTAAATGTAATATTTTTTACAAAAAAATTTATTTTTTATTTATTACATAAACTTAAATAAAGATAAACAGAAAATTAATAAAAAAATTTAAAAAAAAAAATTTTTTTTATTCTGCCAAGTCAAAGTGCCAAGTGCCAAGCACGGGCCGTGCGCCCGTGCCCGTGCTTGGCTGTTGGTGTTGCCGGTTGCGTGTTGCCTCTTGGCTCCCGGGACCCGGACCCCGGTTGAGCAAACGTGCCCGAGCGGGCCAGGCACGGCACGGCACGGCCGAACCGTGCCCACGGGCCGTGCCGTGCCCGACTTTAAAATACCGTGCCGTGCCGGGCACGGCACGGCCGAACCGTGCCCACGGGCCGTGCCGTGCCCGACTTTAAAATACCGTGCCGTGCCGGGCACGGCACGGTACAGTGACCGTGCCGTGCAGGGCACGGCAAGGTAGCACGGCGGGGCACGGGAATAACGGGTCGTGCCGTGCTGGGCCGGCCCGTTTGACACCTCTATGTATAACTATATATAAATATTTGTAAAACTAAATATAACTTTATATAATAAATTATAACTATATTTTTAAATATTTATACATATATGTATACATATATGTAAATCTATATATTTGTTTATAAGTTTGTATATATTTATGTATAATTAAATATAACAACTCGTATGAATATATATATATATATAACTAAATGTTTAATGATATATAAATTTTTATAAATATATATATATTAAATGTATAATAACATATAACTATAATTATTCTATCTTACTATATGTATAACTATAAAAACTTTATACATAACTATATTTAAATATATAATTAACAACATATATTTAATATATATTTTTATATATTAGTATAAAAATTGTATTTTAGTATATCTATACCTATATATAACTATATGTATAAATATATGAAATTATATGGAAAAATATATATACATACATGTATAAATATAAGTTTAACTATACGTGTAACTATATCTATAACCACATATAACTATATTTATAATTATATGTATAAAAACATACAACATAATGTTTAACTATATGTGTATAACTATATATAAATATTAGCATAACTATAAAAAACTCTATATAAATAAATATAACTTTATTTTTAATTATGTATACATATATGTAAATCTATATAATTGTTTATAACTTTGTATAGATTTATGTATAACTACTTATAACCACTTGTATGCATATATCTATATATAACTATATGTTTAACTATATATAACTATTTATAACCACATATACTATATGTATACTAACATATAATTATAAATGAGATAATTCTAATTTGTTGCGCTAACTTGAAATTAAATGGCAAAAGATATAATATCAACAATATGTAAGCACATAGCATGAGAGTGTCCACTGGTCAAGTTCATATAAAACAAATAAGGCTCATAACTATATGTGCTAGTCTCTCCTACGAAACCTTGCAGGAGAGGCTAGCTCAAAATTCCCTACTAATTATGAGAATGATTATGTATGAGAATTATTTCTGAACTGAATTTGATTTTTGGCTGTGTAGCAAAACATGATGAGATTTTTTTGCAGGTTTCAATTTTTTTTATTCTGGTTTGTTCTTTGCTTTTCCGATTAACCTAGCTAATAATGAATATTTGCAGGACACATGATGTGAGATGCACGCAAAAATTCTGATTCAAAGCATTCAGACATTTTCACTGTCCTTCCAATGCATGGATCCCATATTTATCGATTTCAGCTTGATCAAAAGAAGGCCTAGCTTCGTTTATCTTCATTATTCCTAAAACATTCTATTTTTCAACTCTTTTTCTCTCTAAACATCATTTATGGACATCGTTTATATTTTTGTTGAATTACCATGAATATCAACTTTAATTTGTGTTTGTTCATATTTATAATAACTATTTTTATATATCTGTGAATGTGTTTGTGTCTCCCTGAATTTTTTGGGTAGAGTTTTAGTATATTATAGGTATGTAAAAGGCTTGGTTGGTCTTTCATGGTGCTGGGAACAACACCTTAGCTTCTTAAACTATGAGATGAACCAAAAAATTAATTCCATGCATACATAGGTTTTTTCTTGACACTCTTATTTTGTGTAAATATGTGTTGTCGCAGTTCAGCTCTGCGACTGCTTATTATCGGTTAAATTGTTTGTAAATATAGTATGTTATGCTCCATGTGCAGGTGTAACAATGTTCTCTATCTGTGTGGAGTAACAAAGAAAAAAGAATTAGAAATGCTGTCCATGCCTGAGATCTATATATGCATTTTTTTATGTCCTAGATTACTTTCTGTTGTTGTCTTTGATGGTATGTGTATTTACATGAAAGTAGAAGTATGTGTATCTAAGACTATTGATTATATATACGTACATATAATACTTCAGTATATACATACAAATATACTTGGTATAAATGTATGTATATACTAAGTATATATCTATGTATATACTGAGTATATAAGTAGGTATATATTGAGTATATATGTTCGTACATACTGAGTATATTTGCACGTATATAATCAATATATACATACATATATACTAGGTCTACAAGTAGTTTTATTCTATAGTATATACGTATGTATATACTCGGTTTATATGTACTTTTTTACTGTAGTATCTATGTATGTATATACTCAGAATATAACTACTTTTATACTGTAGTATATACGTACGTATATACCGAGTATATACATATGTGTATACATATATTTATATGTAGACAAGTATATATTATCATACACACACACACACACCCATTTACACACAGACACAATTTTTAAAATATAATTGCTCGGGCTAGTATGGTCATTATCGTGCATTGCTTACTGATGTAGGTAATACAAGCCACAGATCTTAGACTTTCCCTAAAGCCATGGGATGAAGATATTTCTGGTCCAGGGTAGCCAGGTAGATAGAGGTTGGTGTTAAAAATCTTAGTAATTATGTTAATTTTCAAATATCACTTGGTACAAAGCGAACGTATGAGTAAATAAGTTTTTTTGCTCTAGGTTCTGCAATGATTGGTTCAAATTGTACTAGATCTTAGGATGATGATGATGATGATGATGATGCTCATGTAGTGTCATGTATTACTGGTACAGGAGAAATATTAGGTCATATTTTGGGAGAAGTAGCTCACCGCCTCGTCAAAAACTCACTCAACCTCAAAACAAGTGGTTGGCAGTGAAGTTTATCTATCGAGCATCATCACCCGCTTGACTTTTATTATCAACAGTAGTAGTGGTGGCAATGGCGGTGACGGTGGTGGCGGTGGCATCGGCGGCAATAGCAGCGGTAGCGGTGGCAGTGGCGGTAACAGTGGCAATGGCAGCGACAGTGACGACAGTGGTAGGAGTGGCAGCGACAGCAGCAACAACATCAACAAAAAAATATGGTATATTAGTACATATAATCTGGTAGTATTGTATGTACATATATAATGAGTATATATGTACACAGTATATATGTACATATAATATTGTAGTTTATATATGTACGAGTGAAATGCTAGTATATATGTACATATATACTATAGTATTATATAGTTATCAAAACATAATTTTTATTTATTTATTTTGATTTGATTTAATGGTTTGCATTTCTTACATATATGGTACCGCATTATTCACCATACGAAGCTTGTATAAGTGAAGGGATTTTTCACTAGACATGATGCACCATGACTCGGACAGCTTTGTCATAGCAGAAAGATGATGATTAGAGGAGTAGAGGGAAATAAAACAATATCAATGTATGGATAGACTATACTTTATGCACTGTTGGTAGATACATTGCTGAATAAGATGTAATAAAATTTTGTTATTTTTTCGTTTTAATAATGTAAAATATTGTATTCGAATAAGTTATTGAATGATTTTCTTTTTTGTTAATTATAAATTATCATTTTTAGTTTTTGTTTTTATTCAATTTAATATAAAAATATAAAATTTTTTATTTAAAATTTTTATAAAAAATTAAATTTTGAAAATAATTTTGAAAATAATTTTGAAAATATAATAGCTAGGGATTTTCCCTTACTAATTTAGCAAGAAAATTTTCCATAGCTGATTCAGCTAGTGATATCTTTATTTTAGCAAGAGATTTTTTTCGTCGCTAAATTAATTTTGCTAGGGACTATCTCTGTCGCTAATATTTAGCGACGAGTACTTTAGATTGGGATAACATCAGTCGTTATATTCGTTTAGTGATGGAAACTATCATTTAGCTTGCTAATTTAGATAGGGAAAATATCTTTTTTAGCTAGGGATTTTTCGTCCCAAAATTAATAGCTAGAGACACTTTCCCTTGCTATATCCTGTTTAAAGATGGTAAAATTGCAATTTAGCTACGGAATTGTCCCCAGCTATATGAGAGTTTTCTTGTAGTGTATAGATAGAGAAATAGATAGATAGATAGACAAATGGACAGATAAATACATAGAGAGAGATAAACAAATAGAAAAAAATAGATATACGCATAAATAATAAATAGATAGAGAGAGAGAGCGATAGAGATAGATAGATTAATTGATAGAAAGATAAATAAATAGATAGATAAATATATAGATAGATAGATTGATTGACTTAAAGATAAATAGTCAGATAGATATACAGATAAATATATATATATATATAGACAAATTTATAAATAGATAGATAGATAGATACATTTATAAATAAATAGATAGACATAAAGATATCTAGATAGATAAAAATATAGAAAGTAAAATATATGATAGTTAGATAGACAAATAGATAAACAAATAGATAGATTGATTAATAGAATGATAGATAGAGTAATAGATAAACAAATAGACAGATGGATAGACAAATAGATATACAAATAAAAAATAAATATTTACATAGATAAATAGATAGATATATAGTTAGATACATAGTTAGATAGACAAATCGATAGATGGATAAACAAATAGATACACAAATAAAAATTAAATAGATAGATAGATAGATAAATATTTAGATAAATAGTTAAATATATAGTTAGATAGATAGACAAAAAAATAAATAGATAGATAGATATATAGATAAATAGATAGATATGCAAATAGATAGAAAAAAAAATAGATAAATAGATTAATAGGTACATTGATAGATAGAAATAAAGGTAGATAGATTGATACAAAGATAGATAGAAAGATAGATATTGAGATAGATAGAATCATAAATAGACAGATAGATAGATTGAAAGATTGATAGATAGATAGATATACAGATAGATCGATTGATAGATAGTTTGACGTATAGATAAACAAATAGATACATAAATAGATAGATAGACAGATAGAGAGTTTGATTGATAGATAGACCGACAAATAATTAGATAGATTGATTGACATATAGATATATAGATAGATAGATAATTTGATAGATCAAAGATACATATATAGAAAGATTAATATAAAAATAGTTAGATAGATAGATAGATAAATAAATGGATAGATAGATTGATACATTGATGGATAGATAGTCTATTAGATAAATAGATATATAGGCATATAGATAGATAGATAGAAATATAGATAGATAAATAAATATATAGATCGACATATTAAGGACATATAGTTAGACAAATAAATTTATAGATAAATATACAAATAGATAGACTTATAGATAGAAAAATGGATAGACAAATAGATAGATAGAAAAATGGATAGACAAATAGATCGATAGATAAATGGACAGATAGATATATAAATAGATATATAAATAGATATGTAAATAGAAAAATAAATAGATATATAGACAGATAGGTGTATATATATATATACATAGATATATAGATAGATAGATAAATAAATAAATAGATAGATAGATATACATATAGTTAGATAGAAAGAATGACAAATAGATTGGTAGATAGATTGATAGATAGATACATAGAAAGAAAGTTAGATAGATAGATAAATAGACATATAGATAGATAGATAAATAGACAAATAACTTGATAGGTAGATAGACAGATAGATAGACGGATAGTTAGAAAAAAAGTTAGACTTATAAATAAACATATAGATAGAAAAATAGATAGATACATAGATAGATAGATAAATAGCTAGATAGAAAGATTGACAAATACAAAAAGATAATTTGATAGATAGTTAGATATATATATCATATAGATCAAGAGACAAATAGATAGACAAATAGATATAGATTGATAGATAGATCGATAAATATATAAATAGATAGATAGATAGATAGATAGATTAATATAAAAATAGACAAACAGATAGATATTTACTTAGATAGATAGATAGATATACAGGCAGGCAGACATCAGATAGATATAATGATAGAAAGTTAGACAGATAGATATATAGAAAGATAGATAGACAAATAGATAGTCATAAACATATACACACAGATAGATAGACTGAGAAATAAATCAATAGATATACAGATAGATAGTCATATAGATAGACATATAAATTACAAGATAGATAGAAAGATAGATCATAGAATTATCGATACATAGGTAGAAAGATTGACAGAGACATAGACAGACAAATATACATGCAAATAGACAAAAAGATAGATAGACAAATAGATAAATAAATAGATAGCAAGAAAGACAAATAAATTGACAAAAGAGTGATTGATAGAAAAATATACTAAATAGAAAGACAGACAGATATATATATATATATATATATATATCAATAGATAGATAACAAATAGTTAAAAAGAGAGATAGAAAGTCATATAGAAAGAGTGATAGATAGACAATTAGAAAGAATGATATAAAGAAAGAATGATAGATATAAAGATAAACATATATATAGATTGTTAGTTAGATGGAAAGATATACGTATAGATTGATAGATAGATAAATAGATAGATCTACGAAGAGAAAAACATATAGTTAGACTAATAGATAGATGAATGATTGATTGATAGATTGACAGACAGATAATAGATAGATGGATGGATTGATAGATACATAGTTATATAGTTATATAGATAGATACATAGACATATAGATAGACAGATTAAAAGATAAATAGTTAGATATATTGATAGATAGATAGACACATAGTTAAAGAGATATATAGCTAGATAGAAAAAAAAGTTAGATAGATAGATGGATTGATTGATTAATAGATAGTTAGATATACAGATATAAAAATTGATAGATTAATAGACAAATAGATAGATAGATCTATAGATTGATAGAAAGAAAAAGAGGAAGAAAAAAGATTTATATATAGATAAATAAAGAGATAGATATATACATAGATAGATTGATAGATAAATAGTCAGACAGATAGATACATAAATAGATAGATAGAAACATAGATAGATATATAGATATATAGATAGAAAGACATGAGACAGATAGATTGATAGAAAAATAGACATATAGAGAGAGAGAAATAGATAGACAAAGAGTTAGACATACAGATATACACACATAAATATAGATAGATAAATAGATAGTCATAGAGATAGATAGATAGACAAAAAGACAAATACATAGATCAATAGATAGATAGACAAAAGACATATAGATAAATAGAAAGATTGACATAGATATAGTCAGTCAAATAGACATATAGATAGACAAAAAGATAGATAGACTGGTAGATAGACAAATAGAAAAAAGAAAAAGATAAATTGGCAAAAAAAGATAGACAGATAGATATACAAAAAGTGGAATCAACAGACAAATAGATAGATAGACATATAGATAGATAAGTAGACAAACAAATAGAAAGACAGATAGAAAGATATATATAAAAGAAAGATAGGCATACAATTAGAAAGATAGATAGAAAAAAATATAGAAAGACAAATACATAGACAAAATGATAGACGTATAGATAGATAGATAGACAGAAAGATAGACGTATAGATAGATAGATAAAAAGATAGATAGATTAATATCGAAACTTATAGAAAGTCTAATAAAAAGTCGGATGATAAATTGATATATAGATAGATAGATGGATGGATAGATAGACAAATAGATAAATAGATAGATAGATAGACAGATAGATAGATAGATAGATAGATAGGCTGATAGATAGATAGATAGATATATAGGCATATATTAGATAGATAAATACACTTAAAGATAGTTAAATAGATAATATGCTGATAGAGAGATTGATAGATAGATTAATATACAAAAACATAGATAGATAGATAGATAAACATATAGATAAATAGATAAATAGCCAATTAGATAGATAGATAGACATATTTTTAGACAAATAGATACTCAGATAGATAGATAGATCGATAGAAAAATAAATACATTGATAGAAAGAATAATAGATAAATAGATAAATAGACATATAGATAGACAAATAGATAGACAAATAGAAAGATAATAGAATGATATTAACAAATATATAGATAAATAGACAGAAGGATAAACAAATATACTGATAGTTAGATAGACAATAAGATAGATAGATAGTTTGATAAATACAAATATAGATAGATAGATAAATAAATAGATATACAAATAGATTTATAGATAAATAGATAGACAGATTGATAAATTGATCGATTGACAGATAAATAGATAGATAAAAATATAGATAAAAAATAGTTAATGAGATAGATAGATATATTGATAGATAAATAGATAGAGAGAGAGAGAGACATACATTGATAGTTAGATAGAAAGATAGACATATAAATACATGGATAGATAGATATATAGATAAATAGATATAATGATAGATAGATAGATAGACAGATAGACAGATAGACAGATAGATAGATAGTCTTATAGATAAATAGACAAAAAGATATATTGACAGATAGATAGACATACAAATAGATTAATAGATAGGCTTAGAGATATATAAACAGATAGATAGACAAATAGATAAATAAATAGATAGAAATATAGACAAACTTATAGAGAGAAAATTAAATAGACAAAACATAGATAGATATACAAAAATTAGATAAATAGATAGACAAAAAGATATGCAGACACATAGACAAACAAATAAATAGACAAATAGACACAATGATTGATAGACAGATAGATAGACATATAGATAGACATATTAATAGATAGATTAATACAAAGAGACAAAGATAGATAGACAGACAAATAGATAGATAGATATATATATATATATACAAATAGATAGATAGATAGATAGAAAAATATATAGAAAGATAGATAGAATGACACATAGAAAGATAGATTGACAGACAAATATATAGATAGATTGATAAATAAATATATAGATGAATATATAGATAGATATATAAATAATTAGATGATTAGATAGATAGATAGAGATATAAATATATAGACGATTAGATAAAAAGATAGATAAATGTATATTTTAATAGATAGATTTATGAATATATTGACAGAGAGATAAATAGATAGGTAGATATATATAAATAGATATGGAGATAGATAAATATATAGATAGATAGATCGATCGATAAATATATTTATAGAGAGATTAATAGATAGATTGATAGAAGATTGATATATAGATTGATATATAGAGACAAAGATAAATTATTAGACAGATATATTGGCAGATCAATATACATATATTTTGATAAATATATAGATAAATAAATATATAGATAGATAGATTATTATAAAATAAATAGAAATATAGATATGCAGATCGATTGATAGATCAATATGCAGTTAAAAAGATAGATAAATAGATAGATAGACATATAATTAGAAAGATTGATTGATGGAAAGATAGATAGAAATATAGATAGATATATAGATATATAGACATATAGATAGACTGATACATACATAGTTAGATAGATAGACAGATAGATAGATAAACAGTAAGATAGATACTTAGATAAGGAGATTGATAGATCGACAAAATTATATATAGACAGACATATATATAAATATAAATATAAATATAAATATAAATATATATATATATATATATATATATATATATATATATATATATATATATATATATATATTATATATAAATATAAATAGATATATAAAAGATTCATAGATAGATAGATAGATATATAGTTAGACAGATAGACATATAGTTAGATAGATAGATTGACATATAGATAGATAGATAAACAGATAGATAGATACATGGATAGATTTAGAGATAGACAGATAGATATACAGATAGATAAAAATTTAGATAGACAGATAGTTAGATAGTTAGATAGATAGATAGATAGACACATTGATAGATAGACACATAAAAAAGATAGAAAGATAGATAGATATATAGACAGGTAGACAAATAGATAGACAAATAGTTAGATAGACAATTAGACAAATAGGTAGTTAGTAAGATAGTAATATAGATAGATAGATATATTTATATATAGATAAATAAATAGATAGTTAGATAGATATATATATAGATAAATAAACATATAGACTTATATAAAGATAAATAGATAGAATGATAGACATATCAATAGACAGATAGATACATTGATAGATTTAGAGATAGATAGACATATAGATAGACAGATAGATATACAAATAAATAAAAATTAAGATAGACAGATAGTTAGATAGTTAGATAGATAGATAGATAGACACATTGATCGACAGACAAATAAAAAAAATAGAAAGACAAATAGATATATATACAGGTAGACAAATAGATAGACAAATAGTTAGACAAGTAGACAAATAGATAGATAGTAAGATAGATGGCGCCTCCTTCTTCTCCCTAGGGAATGATTCTGCAATTTTTGTGGAGGAAGAAGTAAATTGCAAGCGAATTTTGAAGAAAATGGATTTCTTAGTTAATAAGAAATCATTTTCGGATTTTGTTAAGAGGAACGCGCCTCATTCGTCTTCCTCGGACACTCAAGAAAAAAAAAATATCGAGGAACCCTCGATTTTTTTTTCTGCCGAAGACCTTCGAATGCTCTCTGAACCTCACAAGCACACACTTGTGGGTAAATTCTCGCATGGTAGACCTCGTATTGATGATATCCGCTCCTTCTTTGAAGCTTTGAAGCTCAAAACTTTGATTAAAATCGGGCTCATAGAAGATAAACACGTGCTGATACAACTACATTCCGAAGAGGATTTCCATCGTCTATGGTTGAAAGGCGTCTGGTATATCATGGGCTATCCCATGAGAACGTTCAGATGGACCCCTAAATTCACGACGAAGGAAGAATCCTCCTTGGCCCCGGTATGGCTGTTGTTTCCCATGCTTCCGATTCATTTATTTGATAAGTATGCTTTATACCGTATTGCTTGTTTGCTTGGCTCTCCTCTTCTTCTTGATGGTGCTACTGCAACACTCTCTAGACCGAGTGTTGCACGTGTTTGTGTTGAGCTGGACTTACAGAAACCATTACCCAATCGTATCTGGATTGGAAATATAGATGGAGGGGGATTTTGGCAACAAATCATTCCAGAATTCCTCCCTTCATTCTGCTCTTGCTGCAAAAAGATGGGTCATGGTGTAGAAGCATGTTTAGTGAACAAGAAAAGAATAGATGATAAGCTAAAACAAGAGGAAAGAGGAAAGGAAAGAAAAATGTCAGTAGGTAGAAAAGGAGATTTGATTTATCAAATAAAACCATAGAATTCATACACTGCTCAATTAGAAATCCAGAATGGTAAGGTAGAAGAACTAAAATTAATTGAATATAACAAACCGAATATAGAAGATGAAAGGGCAGAAATAGAAGAGAGGAAGAGGAGGGAGTTGATTAGAAAAATTTCAGAATTGAATAAAAGAACTAGAGTTCAAATGAAAACTAATTTTCAAAAAAATAAAAGCTGGGCTGTCCTTGTTGAAGAGGACTCTGAGGAAGAATTTGAAATAAAAAGTTTGACCTCCCTCTATACGGATGTGGAGGAAAATGAACTAAAGCAAAGAACAACTAAAGATGATATAAATATAGATAATTCTAAAGCAAAACAAAAAATGGGAAATAAAGATTGGGCAATTGAGGAGTTAAAAATAATGGCTATCCAAGTAAATAAAGAATGGAAAGTGGAAAAAGGAGGAGAATTAAGCTCACTTAAAAAACCAAGGAAAATGAAAAAACACTTAAATAAAATATATGAGACCAAATACACTACTAGAGCGCAAGCTAAATCTATAAAGAATGTATAATTACATTTATTGGAATATAAGGGGAATTGCTAACTCCTCTTCAAGGAATAGATTGAAAAAACTAATATACATGCATAAAATTAATCTTGTTTTAATAGCTGAACCGATGGTGGATAAAACTCAAATAGAATACTATAAAACTATTTTAGGTTTTAACCATGGTTACCCTAATAATAATGGTAAAATCTGGATATTTTGGAAAAATAATTTGGACATAAAAATATTAAAAGATACTAATCAATTAATAAACCTGAGTCTAAGTCAAAATGTAAATGAAATAATAACGATAGTTTATGCCAAAAATAAAAAAGAGGAGAGAAAAGAATTATGGGAGGAAATTAGAAAAACTGCCCTAGAAAATAAACCTTGGATAATAGGTGGAGACTTCAATACGGTTAGAAATTTTAATGAAAAGAAGGGTGGTAGATCACCAAATAAGAGAGGAATGGCTCAATTTAATGACACAATAAATAATACTAATCTAATAGAAGCCAAATTTAATGGGTCATCTTTCACATGGTGCAATAACTGGAAAAAGAAGGGAACAATATGGGCTAGATTAGACAGGGTCTTATTTAACCTTAAATGGTTAGAACAGTTTGGCTCTACAGAGGTTAATCATTTAAATAGATCCTGCTCGGATCACAGTCCATTATTGATTTCTGTTAAAAGAATAATTTATACAAGAGGTTCTTTTAAATTTCAAAATTCTTGGTGCTTACACCATGATTTCTTGAATAAGATAAAGGACTCCTGGAATCTTGAAGTTTCAGGAAATCCGATTCAAATTTTAAATAATAAATTAAGTAGACTAAAGGTTGAATTAAAAAAGTGGAATAATGAAACATTTGGAAATATAATTAAAAATATAAAAGTTGCAGAAGAGTTAGTACTAAAAAGTGAATTAGAATTTGAAACAGATCAAAGTATAATCAATAGAAGAACTCTTAGCAAGGCACAAGCGGAATTAAAATTAAAACTGTTAATGGAAGAAGCTTTCTGGAAACAAAAAGCGAAAATTAAATGGTTGAAAGAAGGAGATAAAAACACAAAATTTTTTCAAAAAGTGGCTAAACTAAAATCTCAAAAACATAAAATTAGGGGAATAAAAAACAATGAAAATGTATGGCTTGAAAAAGACTTAGATATAGAAAATTATTTTACAAAGTTTTTTGAGAATCATTTATGTGGAATAAGAGAGCTAAAAGGCAGCACACTTATACAAAACATTGAGAATAAAATTTCTTCAGATGATAATAATATGCTAACAAAATTCCCTGAAGAAGAAGAAATTAGAAATGCAATTTTTAGTATGAATAAAGACAGTGCAGCTGGCCTAGATGGTTGGAACAATTGCTTCTTTCAGGTTTGCTGGAAAATAATAAAAAAAGATTTAGAAAAAGCCATAAATAGTATATTCTGTGGAGCTGATATAGGTAAGAAATGGGGTAGTTTTTATTTAATTCTCATTCCGAAAGTGGAAAATCCATAGAAAGGAGAGGACTTTAGGCCAATTAGCCTTTGTAATTCAATATATAAAATTTTAACCAAAATTCTGCAAAATAGATTAGCATTGATATTACCTAAAATTATCTCTGAAGAACAAACTGGTTTTATGAAAAATAGATTGATTATGGATAATATCTGCTTGGCAAAAGAAATGTGCAGAGAAATAGGTACTAAAACAAGAGGTAATAATGTATTAATTAAGCTAGATCTTTCCAAAGCATTTGATAGAGTTGAATGGAGTATTCTTTGTTCAATGATGAGAAAAATGGGTTTCTCTGAGACATGGATAGATCTGATATACAGATGTATATCAAACACATGGGCTAGAATTATAACAAATGGGAAAGTAGGAAAGGAAATAAAGCCAGTTAGAGGTTTAAGACAAGGCGACCCGCTATCGCCATCACTATTTAATATTTATCTAGAACTCTTGATAGTTAATCTTAAAAATAAAATGTTAAATGGTCTTATAGGTACTTTTAGACAGCCTAAAAACACACCTCTGGTAAGTTGTTTAGCATATGCAGATGATGTAATGATATTCACTAATGGATGCAGTAAATCATTAAGAAACTTGATAGATTTATTAAAATGCATGGAGGAAGAAACAGGTCAAAAATTAAACAAAAGAAAATGTCAATATATGATATCTTATAAAGCCCCAACTGCATTATCACATAGAATTAAAAATATCACAGGTTTCTCTCACAAAAAAGGAGAAATGATTTATCTAGGTTGCCCGATTTATGAAGGAAAGTTTAAGACAGAATACTTAGCGCTTCTAATAAATAAATTAAAAAAGAAAATTGCAGGATGGAAAGTAGAATATCTAAGTATGTGAGGCAGAATAACCCTTATAAAATATGTTTTAGAAAGTTTAATAATGCATAATATTATGATCACGCAGCCTTCAATCAAATTTATAAAAGAAATTGAAAAAGAATTAGCCAATTTTTTGTGGGGAAAAAAAGAGGGAAAACACAAACTTCATTGGAAAAAATGGAGAGATTTATGTTATCCTTTCCAAGAAGCTGGTTTAGGCTTTGTCAACATCATTGACTTAGCCAAAGCAGGGGCTAGCAAGAGATGGTGGAATTTAAAAGAAAATGAAAGTTTATGGTAAAAATTTATGAGGGCAAAGTACTGCATAAAGGATGACATTAATAAAATAAAAAATAAAAGTAGGAGTTCACAGGTTTGGAATCAAATGCTTAAACAAAGAGAGTTAGTGGAAAATTACTCTAAACAGACGAAAAAAGGATGGAGATGGACCTTATCTCCGGAGGGCACATTTTCGCTTAAAACAGTGAAAAATGTCTTAAGAAAAAAGAAAAAGGAACAAAAATTATTTAAATGGGCTTGGAATAATGACAATCCACAAAAATTAAAACTTTTATGTGGAAAGTTCTATCTAATATTATCCCAATTGATAATAATTTAAAGCAGAAAGGTATTCAGCTAGTTTCTAGATGTGAATGTTGCTTAAATGAGATTGAAACACTAGATCATCTATTTTCAGAAGGGAAAGTAGTTGCAGAAATATGGAAAAGATTAGCATCAGAATTGCAGATAAAATATGAACATCTCCCTCTAAGTTGCAGGTTTAAAAAATGGTGTAATTCAAATGTTCCTAGCATGGCACAGAAATGGATTAAAAGCAATGTTCCACCAATAGTCATTTGGTGCATTTGGAAAGCTAGAAATAAAAGTAGATTCGAAGGGTATCATATGATGGTGGAAGATATCTGGAAAGAAATAAAAGAGGAAACAAGAAAAATTTCAGAGATATGCCTTATAAAAACACAAGGTTCAAAGATGGATAAGGATACCTTACAGTTTTGGAACCTAAAAGAAAAACCACTAAAGCAGTTTAAAACAATTAGCATAAATTGGGAAAACCCTGCAAGAGGTGTGTTTACCTTAAATACAGATGGTAGTTTCGATAGAGATATGGGGGAAGCTGGAGGAGGGGGAGCAATTAGAAACTCGGAGGGGAAGTTAATTTTAGCTTTCACTAGAAGATTACAAGCATCGTCGGCTTTACACGCCGAGATATTAGCACTAAAAGAAGGAATAAGAATATGTAAAAACTTAGATATCAAGAATGTAGATATTCAAATTGATTCAAAAATAGTTGTAAATCTAATTAAAACACAGTCAATTATGTGGAAATATGAAAATGAGATAGAAGAAATTCTGCATGACATAAACTCATTAGATTTTACTATAAAACACATCTTCAGAGAAGCTAACGCTTTGGCTGATGCATTATCTAAAGATGGTAGGAAGAGAGGAGATCACGAGTATAAAGAAAATAATTTACCAAAAAAGTATTTTGGTATTATAAAATTAGATAGCATGGATTTTCCTTATATTAGAAAAATTAAAAATAATAATAATTTTTAGTTACAAGGATTTTCTTGTGTTTATTCTGGTATTCTATGTATGATGCTGAAACAGATTAAAAATCATATCTTCATAGCCTCATCCTGGTCCTGAGGGATGTTGTTATGATGGTTGGGATACATTGTAGTACAGCTTGGTAAGATTGCAGGTTTAGGGGGCTCAAAAATACAGTAATATGGCAAGCTTTAGTAAGCAATGTTTCTGTTTTAAAAACAGATATGAACTTTCTGCAGGTTTAGGGATATTTTTTGCTCATTAAAACAGAAATATACTTTCATGTACTGCAGGTTACTTATTAAAAAACAATAACACTGCAGGGGGCTCAAAATTACAGTACAGCTTCTGTTTACAGCTTTAATTAAAAAAAAAAAAAGTTCAGTAACATTGCAGGGCTAATTCGAAGGAGCAAGACGGGGTATTTAATAATAGACTAGATTATATATATGCATGTAGCTCTTTCTTGCAGGTAACCAAGTAGAGTAAAATGACATAAAGCTGGACGTAGTGCCTGCTGTCTTTTAGTTTTCTTTTCTTATTATAGGTGTATGGAGTCTGTTTTTTTTATTAGAATGTTGTATTTTCTGGAAGTCTGTGTTATTTGATTTAAGTAGATGCTGTTTTTATGAGGTCTGTGTTATTTTAGAAAAGCTGGAAGACTGTAAATTTTTAGTAGAGATGTGCTAAGTATGTAATTCATGTAAAGAAGCAACAGTAGAGTAAAGGAAGTTCAAAGCCTAAAAAGCAAGGAAGGAGGCAGCCAAGCAGGGAATTCTTACAGCTTAAGGAGGGAGTCTACTGCTGAAATTTTTAGTTTTTTCTGGCTGGAATGTTTGTAGGTTAAGCAGAAAAGTTAAGAGCTGCTGATTATCAAGCACATCTGGCGGAATATTTATTGCAAAGCAGAATTTAAAAGATGCAATGCTGATTTTCAAGGCGGGATACTCTAAAAAAGTGATAGCATTCCAGCATCTTTCAAAGAGTAACATCACAAGAAGAATTCCAAATCAAAGGTCTCACCTTACAAGACGTGGAAGAGACATGGATTCTTGAAAAAGACTGCACTTATATTTACTATACGAATAAAGATTCAGCCATGGTTTCATTAGAAAGAATTAACGTCTCAAAACTTAAAGGGAGATACCTCAAAAACATTTCCCTTTAAATTTATACACTTAGTTTGATCTAAATAGATCTTCTTAAATATAGGGTGTAATAGGGATAAGGGTAGATGTTAGTTTGTAAAAACGGTATTCCTCCGCCAAAAGAGAGGGTTATAACTAATAAATAACACTTCTTAAAAAAAAAAAAAAAGATAGTAAGATAGATAGATAGATATATTTATATATAGATAAATAAATAGATAGTTAGATAGATATATATATATATAGATAGACATATAAACTTATAGAAAGATAAATAGATAGAATGATAGACAAAAAAATAGACAGATATAAAATTATATAGACATACAGATTGATAGACATATATACAGACAGATACACAGACATATAAATAGTTAGATAGATTGAAATATAGATAGAAAGATATACATGTAAATAGAAAGTAAGATAAAAAGATAAATAGACATCCATATAGACAAATAGAAAGATAGATAAAAAGACATATAGATAGGGAGATAGATTATTGGATAGATTAAAGGATAGATAGATAGATATATAGATGTATATAATAGATAGATAGACAATTAGATAGACCGATAGATAGACAAATAGATAGACATATATATAGATAAATAAAAAGATAGATAGAAAGATAGATAGATAGACACAAGATAGATAGATTGACATAAATATAGACACAGAGATAGATAGACAAATAAATATAAAAAAAGTGAGATGGATAGAAAGACGAATAGCCAGATGGATAGACAGACAAATAGCCAGATAGATAGACATACTAATAGAAAGATAGATATATAGACAAAAATATTGATTGATTGATTTAGATATAGATAGATAGATAGACAGATTGATAGATAGACATGCATATAGATAGATGGATTGATAGATAGACAAACACATAAGCATATAGAAAGACAGATAGATAAACAATCCATCAATTTCCATATATCTATTGATAGATAGATTAATAGATAGTAGGATAGATAAATGGGTAGATAGATGATTAGATGGATGGTAGATAAAAAATAAATAGACTGATAGATTGATGGATGGATAGATGGATAGATGGATAGATTTAAGAATAGATAGATGGATATATAAATTGATAAATAGATAGAAAGAAAGATGGATAGATAGTTAGATAGATAGACAAATAGATTGATAGATATAATAACAGACAGATAGACAAATAGATAAATATATAGACATATAGATAGATAGATTGATAGATATATAGACAGACAGACAAATAGATAGCTAAACATATATATAGATAAATAAATTGATGGATAGATTGACGTATAGATTGACAAATAGATGGATAGATATACATATATATATATAGTTAATAGATAAATTGATAGACAAATAGTTAGATAGATAGATAGTAGATAAATAAATAAATAGATAGATTTATTGAATGATTGGTAGATAGATTCATAGATAGAATAATAGACAAATTCATAGACAAATTGATAGGCAAATACACAATAGATAGATAGACATATATATATTGATATATAAATAGATAGATAGATTAATAGATAAATATATAGGCAAATATATAGATATATAAAAATATAGTTTGTTTGATAGAAATATAAATAGATAGACAGATATACATATAGACATATAGATAGATCTTCAATATATAGATATATATATATATATATATAGACAGATAGACAGATAGATAGATAGACAAATAGATATATAGACACATAGATATATAATGAAATAAACATATAGACAGATAGATAGATAGCTAGATTATCATATATACAGATAGATAGATATATTACAAATAGATAGATATATAGATAGACATGTAGATAGATAGATAAATACATAGATGGATAAATAAACAGATAGTTAGATTGTTAAACATATAGATATATAGAAAGATAGTTTGATTGATAAATAAATAGATAGATAGATAGACAGATAGGTAGATAGACATATAGATAGATCAGAAATATAAAGGTAGACATATAGATAGATAGAAAGATAGATAGATATATAGACAGACAGACAGATAGATACATACATAAATAGATACATAGACATATAGAGAGATATATATAAAGACTAATACATAGATAGCTAAATAAACATATAGACAGATAGATAGATAGACAAATAGAAAGAAAATTAGACAGAGTGATAGATAGATAGATTGATAGATTGATTGACAAAGAGATTGATAGATACACAAATAGTTAGGGAGATAAATAGACCGATAAATAAATAGATAGATAGACAGATTGGTAGAGAGAGAGATAAATAGATAGATACATAGAAAAATATACACATAGACACATAGATAAATAAATAGATTGACAAGTAGATAGATACAAAAATATAAGACATATAGAAGGAAAGATAAAAAAATAGATAGATAGACAGAAAAATAGATAGATAGATAGATAGACATATAGATGATAGAAAAATAGAAAGATAGATAATTAGATAGATAGATTGGTAAATAATGATATAGACAAATATACAAATAGATAGTTAGACACATAGAAAGATAGTTAGTTAAAAAGTTATATAGATTGATTGATTGATAAATAGATAAATATATAGCTAGATATATATATATATATAGCTTGATATTTAGATACATTGATAGAAAACTATATAAATAGATAGATAGATAGATAGATAGATATATATATATATATATATATATATATAGATAAATATATATAGATAGATGGATAGATAGATAGATAGATGGATGTTGATGGATAGATAGATAGTTAGAAACGTAGATAGATATATAGATAGACAGATAGATATATAGATAGTTAGATAGATATAGAGATAGACAAGTAGATAGATAGACATAAAGACATATTTATGAAAGGCAAATAGATATAAAGATTTATTGGTAGATAGTCTAGTAGATTGAAAGACATGGAGAAAGATAGACAGATAGATAGACCCATAGATAGATATACTAATAGACAAAAAGATAGATAGATTGATAAATAATATATAGATAGAAAGACAAATAGATAAATTGACAAATAGATAGATTAATAGATATACATATACATAGATACCAAATAGATAGATATATAGATAAATCGATATATAAAAAAAATACATAGATAGACATATAAATATATAGTAAGATATATAGATACACTGTTAGACATATAAACAGATAGATAGATAGATAAATATAAACATAGCCAAATAAAGATATAGACATATAGACAGATACTAAGATAGCTAGATAAACATATAGACAGATAGAAAAAAAAATAGACATACATTTAGATAGACAAATAAATAGAGAGATAAATAGACATATAATATTATAGATGGATAGATAGATACCAAATAGATAGATAGAAAGATCGACATATAGATTTATAGTCATATAGATAAATAGATATATAGATAGATTGACAATTAGATAGATAGACAAATTGATAGATAGATAAATAAGTAGTTAGATAGATAGACATATAGATATATAGACAGATAAAGATATAGATAGAAGGATAGATAAATAGAGAGATAGAAAGATAAAAATATAGATATATAAATACTTAGATAGATATTTATATAGATAGACAAATAGACATATAGATAGATAGATATATATATATATATATATATATATATATATATATAAATAGACATATAGACACATAGACAATGAAACAAATAGATTAATAATTAGATAAAAAGATATATGGACACACATAAAAACATATAGAAAAATAGATAGATAGACAAATAAATAGATAGGCATAGATTAGAAAAAAAAGAAATTGAAATATAGATAGATTGGAAAATAGAGAGATTGACTGATATACAGACAGATAGATAGATAGATGATAGGTAGATAGAAAGATATACAAATAGATAGATAGACAGATAGATAGTTAGACATATAGAAAGTTAAATAGATATCTAGATATACAGATAAATAGATAAACAGATAGAAAGCTATATAGATAGATATATAGACACATATATAGATAGATAGATAAAAGAAAGTTAAATATATAGATATATAGATATATAAATATATAGATAGATAAACAAATAAATATATAGACAACTAGTTATATAGATGGTTAGCTAAGCAGATAGATAAATATATAGATAGATATAAAGATAGACAGATAGACATATAAATAGATAGAAAGATATACATGTAGATAGTTAGAGGGATAGATATACATATAGATATATAAATAGATAGTTAGATAAAAAGATACAGAGATAGACAGATAGATAAATAGATAGATATATAGAGATTATGATATATATAAATATAAATATATAGATACACTAATATATTAATCTATAGATAAATAAATAGGCAGATTGAAAGATATCCAAATAGATAAATAGACTTATAAAATGATAGACATATATATTGATAGACTGGTAGATAGAAAGATAGATAGATATATAGATATATTTAAAGATTGAAAGATAGATAGTTAGATAGATAGATAAATATATAAAGAGAGTGACATTTAGACACATAGACACATATACACAGACACATAGACACAATGATACTTAGATAGATGGACATATAGATAAATAGTCAGATATACAAATAGACATATAGATAGATAGATAAATAGACATATAAAAAAATATACAGATATATAGATAGATAGGAAAATAAAGAGATAGATTGATAGATAGATAATAAAATAGATAGATAGGTAGGCTAATAAAGAGATAGATATATATACACATAGATAGATAGATTGACAAGATAGATAGATAGAAAGACTAAAAGATATATAGATAGATTGACAAAAAGTTAGATAGATAGATATATAGATATATAGATATATATACAAATAGATAGATATACAAATATAAATATATTGATAGATAGATGAATAGACAAATTATCAGATATACAAATAGAAAGAAAGACTGATTAATAGATAGGTAGATAAGTAGATAGAAACATATATAGATGGACAAATAAATAGATATACATATAAATAGATTGATACACAAATAAATAGATAGATAGATAGATAGAGAAACAGGAAAATAGACATATAGAAACATAGACATATAGAAAGATAAGCAAATAGAAAGATAGGTAGATACATAGATAGACAGATAACCACATATACATATAGATTGTTAGCCATATAGAAAGATAAATTGATAGACAAATATGTAAATTGACAAAATAGACTGATAGACAAATATATAAATAGAATGGTATACAGATTGATAGATTGAGAAATAGATAGATAGATAGGGAAATATATAGCTATTCATAGAGACAAATATATGAATAGATTAACAAAAGATAGAAAAATAGAAAGAGACAAATATATAGATAGATAGATAGATAGACATAAAAATAGATTGATAGATATAAAAATAGATAGATAGATATAAAGATCGATAGATAGACTGTTTCATTGATAGACTGATAAATAGAAAGATAGTTTGATAGTTAGACATGTACTTAGATAATTAAATAGATGGATAGATAAATAGATAGACATATATAAAAATATAAAAAAGATATATAGACAAATAGACAAATAGATACATAAAGTTATAGAATGATAGACTTATAGATGAATAGGGAGATAGAGAATTAGATAGCTAGAGAAATAGAATACAGACAGAAAGACTAATAGATAGATTGATATATTGATAAATAAATAGATAGATAAATAGATAGATAAATAGATAGATAGATATACAGATAGATAGATATACAGATAGATAGATAGATAGATAGACATATAGAAAAATTAATAAAAAGATAGATAGATAGAGAGATAAATAGATAGATAGATAAATATATAGACAGATAGATATATAGATAGTTTGACAGATAGAAACACATATAGATAGAAAGAAAGAAAGATAGACAGATAGATAGATAAATAGATAGATAGATACATACATACATACACAATTAGATAGATAGAAAGATAGATATATAGATAGACATATAGATAGATTAATAGATAGATAGATAGATAGAAAGTAGTTAGATATATAGATAGATAGATATACTGATTGATAGACATGTCGATAGGGAGATATATATGCATATATATAGACAGATAGATAAACTAATAGATAGATAGATTAATAGACAAATAGATAGACAGATAAATAGATAGATATATAGATTTATAGATAGAAAAATAAATTGATAAATAAATAGACAAATATGTATACAAATAGATAGACAAATAGATAGACAGGTAGATAAACATAATGATATAAGATAGATAGGCATAAAAATAAAAAGATAGATAAATAGTAGATAGATAGATAGATGGACTTTAATATAGATAGATAAGCAGATAAATAGATAGATAGATAAATAAATAGATAAATAAATATATAGATAGATTAGATAGATAGATAGATAGACAAATAGATTGACAAATAGATAGATAGATAGATAGAAGATAGATAGATAGATAGATAGACAAATAGACAGGCAGATAGATAGATAGATAGACATACAAACACATAGACATGCAAATATGAAGACTAATAGTTACACAGATAGATAGATACAATGACAAATAAATAGGTAGATTGATAGATAGAAAGATAAATAGATATGTAGATAGATATATTCATAGATAGAATGATAGATTGATAGATAGATAAACAAAAAGATAGACAGATAGATAGACATATAAATAGATAGATAAATAGATAGATAGATAAAAAGTTAGATAGATAGTTAGATAGATAGATACATAGACTGATAGATAGATCGATCGATCGATAGATAAATGGATAGACAGATAAAAAATAGATCGAAAGATAGACATATAAATTACAAATAGATAAAAAATAGATCGAAAGATAGACATATAAATGACAAACAGATAAATATATAGATAAATATATAGATAGATAGACTAACATATAGATAGATATATATATATATATAATGATAGATATATAGATAGATATATAGATAGAAAGACAGATATATAGATAGATAGATAAATAAACAAACAGACAGATTGCCAATAAATATATAGATATATATACAAATATATATACATATAAAAAGAAAAATAGATAGTAGACAAATAGATAAATAGATAAACATATAGATGGAAAGATTGATAGACAGATTGATATAAAGATTGATAAATAGATATTTAGACAAATATTTTGAAACGTAGATAGATAGATATATATACATATAGATAGACAAGTAAATATAAAGATATATAATCAAATAGATAGACATATACATAGATTTGTAGACAAAAATAAAGACAGATAGATAAAAAATAGATAGACAAATAGATAGATATATAGATAGATAGATATAGAAAAAGATATATAATAGATAGATAGATAGATAGACAGATAGATAGATAGTTAGTTAGTTAAATAGTTAGATAGACTAATAGATAGATAGATAGACTAATAGATAGATAGATAGCAAGATAGATAGGTAGAAAAATAGTTAGATAAATATACACATAAATAGATTTACAAATAGATAGATAGATATATAGATATATAGACAAATAGATATATGGATATATAAATATATTGATAGACAGAATTAGATAGATAGATACATTGATAGAAAAATAGATACATAGATATATAGATAGATATATAAAAAAATAGACAGATAGAAAAGTAGATAGATCAAAAGATTATTAGGTAGATAGATAGAAAGAAAGAAAGATAGATAGATAGATAGAAATATAGATAGAGAAATAAATAGACAAATAGATAGATATATAGAAACATACATTGATAGAAAGATATATTGATTGATAAATAGACAAATAGATAGACAGATAATTAGATAAAAAGATAGACAGACATATAGATAGATAGATAGATAGACATGTAGATAGATAGGTAAATAGATAGATAGATAGATAGAAAAATAATAGATAGATAGAATGCCCAATATATAGACAGATAGAAGATTAGACAGATTGATTGATAAATAAAAAGATAGACAAATAGATATATAGATAGATTGAATGATAGATAGATAGATAGATTGAATGATAGATAGATAGATTGATTGATTGACAGACACATAGATAGATATACAGATACACATACAAATTGATAGAAGATGGATAGATTGACAAACATATAGATTGATAGACAAATAAACTGATAGAAAGACAAATAGAAAGACTACAAGTTAGACATATAGATTGATATATAGAAAAATAAATAGGAAGATAGATAGATATAAAGATAATAGATTAATTGATAGAATAGATAGATAGATAGAAGATAGACAGATAGATAGACAGATAAATAGATAGATATATTGAATTATAGATAGATAGATATGTAGATTTATTTATATTTAGATAGATATATAGATAGATGGTTAGATAGAAATATTGATAGATAGACAGACAAACATAAAGATAGATGGATAGATAGATAGATAGATTGACAAATAGATTAATAGACAGAGAGATAGATAGATAGATAGATGATTGACATATATATAGATATATAGATAGACATATAGATAGACATATAGATAGATATATAGATAGACAAAATATATATATATATATATATATATATATATATATATCAACAGAAAGATGACAGAAAGATTGACAGATAGACAGAAAGATTGACAGATAGACAGATAGATTGATAGATAGAAAGTTAGATAGAAAAATAGATAAATTCATAGATAGACATATTATATTCTAATTGATAAATTGATTGAAGGCAGATTGATAGCAGATAGATAGAAAGACAGACAGGCAGATAGATGGATAGATAGATAGGCAGATAGATTGATAACAGATATATACCAATAGATAGACAGGCAGATATATTAATTATTAGACAGATGCATAAATAGATAGATAGAGAGTTAGATAAATAAATAAATAGATTGATAGACTGATTATAGATAGATAAATAGAAAGAAAGATAGACATATATATTTAAAGATAACTAGTCAGATAGATAGACAAAAAGATAGGCATATATATATATAGACTAATTGATAGCCAAATAGATATAATGATTGATAAACTGATAGATAACAGAAAGATAGACAAATAGATAGATAGAAAGATAGAAAAATAGATTAGACAGATAGATAGACAGATAGATAAATAGAAAGATTGATAGATAGATAGATAAAAATACGAATAAAAAGATATATAGATTGATAGCTAGACAGACAGATAGAAAAACTAACAGATAGACAAATAAACATAAAGATAGATAGATAGAAAGATAAAAGAAAGATAAATAGATAGATATATAAATTGACAGATAGATTGATAGATAGAGAGACAAATAGATAAATGGATTGATAGAAAGATTTATATATAAATTGATAGATAAATTAATAGACAAAATTTAATCAGATAGATAGATAGATAGATTGATGATTGATAAATAGATAGATATATATACAAATAAATTGATAGATCAATAGATTATTAGATAGATTGATAGACAAACAGATAGATTGATACATAGACAAACAAATAGATAGATTGATTGATAGAAAGATAGACCAATTGATAGACAAATAGAAAGAAAGAAAGATTGATAGATATATAGATATATATATATATATATATATATATATATATATATATATATATTGAAAAAAAGATATACATATAAATAGATTCATAGTTAGATAGAAAGATATACTGATAGATAAACATATAGATATATAGATAGATAGATAGATAAATAGATAGATATATAATTAAATAGATAGACAGAAAGATAGACAGATAAATAGACAGATAGATAGACAGATAGATAGATAGAAAGATAAATAGATAGATAGATATATACACAAACAGATGGATAGAAAAAAAGACTCATAGAATGATAGATGAACAGATAGACATATAAATACATAAACAAATAGATAAATAGATAGATAGAAAGACAAATATATAAACAGATTGATAGATTGATTCATAGACAGACAAATTGAAAGATAGATATATAGACAGATAGATAGACAGATGGATACACAAATTAATAGATGAATTGATTGATAGATTGATAAAAAGTTTGATAGGTAGATTGTTAAATAGATTGATATACAGATAGATATATAGATAGATTTATTTATTTATTGATAAAAAGATAAATTGATAGATTGATTTAAATATAGATTGACATATAGAAATACATATTGATAGAGAGATAGTTAGACACATAGAAAGACATATAGATAGACAAATAGATAAGAAAATAGATAAATAAAAATAATAAAAAATAGAAAGATAAAAAAGATAGACAAATAGATAAAAAGTTAGATTGACATATAGAAAAACATATAGAGAGATGGATAGATACATAGATAGATAGATAGATTGAATGATAGATAGATATATAGATAGACAGACAGATAGATAGATAGATAGATAAAAGATAGAAAGATTAAGAGATAGATAGATAGATAGATTGATTGATTGATAATTAGATAGCAAGATAAATAGATAGATAAATAAAATAATGGCACATAGATGCACAGAAAGATAGAAAAATTGAAAAATAGATAAATAGATAGAGAGACATATAGACAAAAATATATAGGGAGAGATAGTAAGGCAAATATCTAGATAGATTAATTAAAGAAATATAAACAAATAGATAGACAAAAAGAAATATAGATATATTGATTGATTGATTGATATGTTTATAGATAGATTGTTAGAAAGATAGTTAGACAATTTGATAGATAAATTGATAAACAAATTAAAAAATAAATTGATTGATTGATTGATAAATAGATTGATAGACACATTGATAGACAGATTTATAGACAAATAGATAGAAAATTAGATTTATAAATTGATAGAAAGATATATACACAGATAGATAGATATATAGATAGATAGAAAAATAGACATATATATGAAAATATAGATAGACTAATAGAAATACAAATAGTGTGATAGATATATCGAAATATACATAGATAGATATTGAGATTTATAAATAGATTGAATAATAGATTGATAGATAGATAGTTAGATAAATAAATAGTCAGACAGATAGATAGATACACATATATACAGATAGAAAGACAAATAGATAAACAGATAGATTGATAAAAATAAAGAGAGATAGACATGAAAAATAAATGACATATGGATATAAGAAAGATAGACAGATAGATAAATAAATAGATAGATATAGACAAAAAGAAATAGGGAGAGATAGGTAGATAGATAGCTAGATAGATAGATTAAAAAAAGATAGACAAACATGTAGTCTGAAAGATATGTAAATAGATAGATTGATTGATAGATAGATAGGCAGATAGATTGATTGATAAATAGATAGGCAGATAGATAGATTGATAGATTGTTAGATAGACAATTAGATATACAAATAGATAGATATATACACATATAGATAAAAAGATAGATAGATTTTTAGATAGATGCATAAATAGATAGATAAATAATTAGATGGATAGATATATAATTAGATAGATAAATATATAGACATATATATAGATAGATAGAATTATAATTACATAGACAGAGAAATAGATAGATAGATTTTTAAATAGATGCATAGATAGTTAGATAGATAGATAGACTGAAAGAGAGTTAGAATATCTGACAGATAAACACACACACACACACACACATATATACATATAGATAGATAGATAGATAGACAGATAGATAGATAGATAGATAAATAGATAGATAGATATATAGATATAAAGATAGATAGACAGATACATAGACAAATAGATCGACAGACAGATAAATAGATAGATAGACATATTTATAGATTGTTAGATAGACAATTAGATATACAGATAGATAGATATATGCACAGATAGAAAGAAAGAAAGATTTTTAGATAGATGCATAGATAGATAAATAGATAGATATATAGTTAGCTAGGAAGATAGATAGATAGATAGTTAGATAGATTGATAGATTGATTGATAGAAAGATAGATATAAAGATAGATAGACACATATGTAGATAGAAAGTTAGATAGATAGTTAAGATAGATAGATAGCAAGACAAATAGATAGATAGAATTATAGTTAGATAGATATATAATTAGATAGATAGATATATAGACATATATATAGATAGATAGAATTATAATTAAATAGACAGAGAAATAGATAGATAGATAGATTATTAGATAGATGCATAGATAGTTAGATAGATAGATAGACTGATATAGAGTCAGATAGATTGACAGATATATATATATATATATATATATATATATATATATTATTTATTTATTTATTGATATACATACATATAGATAGATATATTAATAGACATATAGACAGATAGATATATAGATAGACAAATAGATGGATTGAAAGATAAAAATATAGATAGACACATAGATATATAGATAGCTACACATATAGATAGACAGATAAATAGACAGAAAGCTAGACATAATGTTAGATAGAGATAATTAAAGATAAATATAGAAAAATATAGAAGATAGATAGATAGATATATATAGAGATAGATAGTCAAAAAGATAAACAAAAAGTTAAATAAATAATAGACGGATAGATAGATTCATAGATAGATAGATAAATAGATGAATAGTTAGAGAGTCAGATTGAAAGACAGAATATAGATAACAAGATAGAAAGTCTGATAGTGAGACAAACAAATAAACTAAAAAACTAATAGTGAGACATACAGATAGATAGACAAACAGAAAGAAAGATAAATAGTCATATAGAAAAATAGTAAGAAACAAAGATAGATAGATATGTATATAAATAGATTGATAGACATATAGATACAAAGATAGATAGATATACATATAGAATGATAGATTGATAGAAAGATTGATAAACATATTGAAAGATAGATTGATAAACCAATTGAAAGACAAATCGATAAATAGATTAATAGATAGATACATAAAAAGATAGATATTTTGACAGATAGATAAAAAGTTAAATCGATAGATTATTAGATAGATAGATTGACAAAAGATAGATAGATAGATAGATACACAGATAGAGAGAGATAGATAGATAGATAATTAGATAGACATGTAGATAGATAGATTTATAAAAAATAGATTGACAACTAAATAGATAGATAGATAAAATTATAGACACATAGATAGACAAAGAAAGACATATAGATTGATAGATAATTAGATAAATAAACATCTATTTGTCTATCTACCTATCTATTTATCCATATATCTATTTGTGTGTCTATCTATCTATCTGTTTATCTGTCTATCTATCTATCGCTTTATATTTTAATCTATCTATGTATCTATCTAGCTAACTTTCTCTCTATTTATCTATCTATATATCTATTGTCTATCTATCTGTCTGTATATCTATCTATCTGTCTAATTGTCTATGAATCTGTCTATCTATCTAACTTTCTATCTTTCTATCTTACTATCTATCAATCAATCTTTCTGTCTATGTATTTGTCTATCTATCAATTGATCCATCCATCAATATATCTATTTGTATATATATATATCTATCTAACTATATGTCCATCTTTCTATTTATCTATGTGTCTATTTATCTATTTATATATTAGTCTATCTATTTGTCTATCTATATTTGATCAACTATCAATCTAAATGTCTATCTATTTGTCTATCTACATGTTTATCTATCTATCTATCTGTCTGTCTGTCTATAAATCTATATATGTATTTTTCTATCTATCATTTTATCTATATGTCTATCTATGTATCTATCTACCTGGCTATCAATTTCTCTATCAATCTATCTATCTATTTATTATTTATCTATCTATCTGTCCATTTATATGTCTATCTATCTGAATATCTATCTATTTATTTATTTATATGTCTGTCTATCTATCTATCTATTTATTATTATCTATCTATCTATATTTTTATCTTTCTATCTATCTATCTATGGATCTTTGTGTCTATCTGCTTGTCTATTTATCTGTCTAACTATCTGCCTATCTATTTGCCTTTATAAATGTCTATCTATATGGCTATAAATTTTTAATTCTATATGATTATTTATATATCTATTAATTATCTATCTATCTATCTCTCTATCTACATGGCTATCAATATGTCTATCAATTTGTTTATCTATCTTTATGTCTATATATCTATATATTTATCTCTCTATCTATCTCTATGTGTATCTATATGTCTATCTATCTATCTATCTATTTATATGTCTGTCTTTCTTTTTATCTATCTACCTATCTAATAATTTGTCTATCTATATGACATTCTAACAGTCTATCTTTCTTTCTTTCTATCTGTCTATCTATTTGTATATATATCTTTCTATCTACTTGCCTATAATTATGTCTTTCTATCTAGCTATCTATATATATATCTATCTATATATATAATTGTCTATATATCTATCTATCTATCTATCTGTATATCTATTTGTGTATCTATCTATATGTCTATATATATGCCTATCTATCTATCATTTTACATGTCTATCTATTTGTCTATTTATCAATCTATTTAACTATCTAACTATCTATCTATTGATATATCTATTTATCTATCTATCTATCTGTCTATCTATATATTTATCTTTCTATCTATTTTTCCAATATTCTATATATCTATCAATGTGTCTATTTTTCTATCTATCTTTATATATTTTTATAAATCTATCAATCAACCAGTCTATCAATCTATCTATCTAAATTTTATCTATCTTTCTATTTATCTATCTATCAATCTATCTATCAATCTATCTATCTATCTAATAATTTATTTATATTTTTGTTGATATATCTATTTGTATATATATCTTTTTGTCTATCTATCTGCCTATCAGTCTAGCTACCTATCTATTTATCTATATTTTCTATCTATCTATCTATCTGTTTGTCTTTCTATCAATCAATCAATCTATCTATCTATATGTTGATCTATCTCTCTTTCTATATCTCTATGTATCTGGTATCTATCTTCTATCTATCTTTCTAATTATCTATCCTACTATCTATCTGTGTGTGTATGTGTATATATATATATATCTATGTATTTATCTTTCTATCAATCTATATAGCAATCTATCTATCTATCTATTGATCCATCTATCTATATTTATATCTTTCTATATATCTAACTATCTATCTATTTGTTTGGATATCTGGCTATTTACCTATTTTTCTATCTATCTATATATTTGTCTATCTATTTTTCAACTATCAATCAATCAATCAATATGTCTATTTATATATTTATCTATCTATATAACTATCTATATATCAATATGTATATCTATCTATCTATCTATTTGTCTATTTATCTATCTATCGATATATTTATTTATCTGTCATTCCATTTGCCAATCTATCAATCTATCTATTTATATATATATCTTTCTATCTTTTTATCTATCTCTATGTCTATCTTTTTGAATATCTCTATGTTTATCTACATATCAATCAATCAACCAACCAATCAATCTGTCTGTCTATCTATCTATCTATATGTCAAATAATCTATCTATCTCTCTGTTTATCTATCTGTCTTTTTTATACCTATCTATCTGTCAATCATTCTATATATCTATTTATCTATTTATATATCTATCAAAATCTCTATAAATATATCTATCTATCATTCTATAAATTTATCTATTTAGCTATATTTCTATCTATCTGTCAGTCTATCTATCTATCTATCTATCTATTTCTATATCTATATGTCTATCTATCTATCTTTTTATATATGTATCTGTATATCTATTTGTCTATATATCAATCAATCTAACTATCTATTTATCTATATATTTATATATCCATCAATCTTATAATCTTTCTATCTTTTTTTTGTCTATTTGTCTATATGTTTATCTTTTTATCTATCAATTTGTCTCTTTATCTATTTTTCAATTTTTGTTTCTATCTATTTGTCTTTCTGTTTATATATTTATATCTATATATGTCTATTTATCTATCTATTAATCTATCTATCTTTTTTAAATATTTCAATAAATTTGTCTAAATGTGTTTATTTATATATTTCTATATGAGTACGTAACTTTTGAACTATCTATATTAAGATCTCTTTATGTTTCTATCTATATATCTAAATACCCATCTATATATCTATATATCTATATATTTTTCTATCTATCATTATATATGTATATCTATTTATTTATCTATCTATCTATTTATTTATCTGTCTATCTATTTGTATACCTATATGTCTATCTATTTGTATATCTATTTTCTATCTATTTATCTATCAATCTAACTATATATTTATCTATCATTCTTTGTATCTATCTGTCAGCCTATCTATATGTCTATCTTTCTATATTTCTATCTATCTATCTATCTATATATATGTATAATAATCTCTAAATCTTTCTATCTATCTATCTGTATATTTTTATACCTACCTATCTATCTATCTTCCTAGCTATCTATTTATCTATATATGTATCAATCTGCCTATAAATATGTTATCAATTATTATATCGATCTATCTATCAATCTTTCTATTAACTAGTATATCAATCGGTTTATCAATCTGTCTATCATTCTATCTTTAATCTATATATTAATTTTTCTATAATTCTATCTATGAAACTATCTATCTATCTATTTATCTATCTGATTAGCTATCTTATAAACTATCTATCTATCTATTTGACTATCAATTTATTTTTCTATTTATATATTTATCTATTTATCTATCTATCAATCTATCTATCAATCTATCTATCTATCAATCAATATATTTTTCTATCTATCTATCTATCTGTTTGTCAATCAAATCTTTCTATCTATTTGTCTATTTATCTATCTATCTGTTTGTCTGTTTATCTATATATATATTTTTATCTATCTATCAGTATATGTTCCAATCTATCTTTCTATCTATTTGTTTATAATCTATCTATTTAATAGTCAATCTATCTATCACAATCTTTCTATTTTTTTATTTGTTAATTTGTCTACATATATATATATATATATATATCTATCTATCTATATGTCTATCTTTCTATCTTTCTATCTATCTCTCTATTCATCTATTAGACTATTTGTCTATCAATATATGTGTTTATAGAGCTATCTATCTATCTATCTGTGGATCTCTTTCTCTATCTATCTATCTATTTATCTATATGCCTATATTTCTATTTGTCTATCCGTCTCTCTATCTATCTTTTAATATATGTGTATTATTATATATGTTTATTTATCTATCTGTCTTTCAATCGATCATTATATCTGCCTATCTAACTGTCTACATGTCTATCTATCTATCTATCAGTCAATTTGCTTATCTATCTATCTATATATTTCTCTATTTATCTATCAATCTATCAGTCTATTTGACTATCTATCGATCTATTTGTCTTTATGTTTATCTTTTTATATGTATATATGCATATTTATCAATCTATTTATCTATCTTTCTATTAAAATATATGCATATCTATATATCTATTATCTATCTAACTATTTGTCCAATAGTCTACCTCACTATTTGTCTATATTTTTATACGTCTATATACCTTTCTTTCTATATGTCTATTTGACTATTGATATATCTATTTATCTGTCTATGTATCTAATTGTATATAACTATATATATATATATATATATTTATGTCTGTCTATTTATTTCTTTGTCTAACTATCTAACTATTTATTTTTTTTATCAAAATTAGTAGTCTATCTATCTATTTGACTATATATATAATTGTGTTTATGTATCTATCTATTTATTTGTCTTTCTTACTATCTTTATATCTGTCTATATATCTATCTATCTTTCTTTCTATCTATTTACATATCTTTTATCTATCTTTTTGTCTAATGTCTATCTAACTTTTTGTCTAATTGTCTTAATGTATATCTCTCTGTCTGTTTATATAGGTTTTAGTTTATCATTCTATAAGTCCATGTGTTTATTTATCTATCTATCAATCGGTCTTATTATCTATATGTCTATCTGTCTATCTACTTATCTATATATCATTTTATCTATAATCTTTCAAATTATCTATCTATATATTTTTCTATTTATCTATCAATATGTCTATCTGTATATCAATCTATCAACCTATCAATCAATATGTTTATCTATCTATCTATATATTTTTCTTTGTAAATGTCTATCTATCAATCTATGTAACTCTCTAACTATCTATATTTCTATCTATCTATCAGTCAAATTATCTAACTATCTTTTAGTATATCAGTCTATCAGTCAATTTATCTATATATATATATATATCTATATCCATCTGTAAAGCTATATATCTATCAATTTTTTAGTCTATCTATCTATCTTTCTATCTATTTATGTTTCTCTCAATCTATATGTTTATCTACTTATCTATCTATCTATGTATATATCTATCTGTCTATCTATCTATAGATCTATCTATCTATCTATTTATCTCTCTATCAGTCTATATATCTATGTATGTATCTTTCTATTTGTCTAACTGTCTATCTATTTTTTATATATCTATTTGTTAATCTATCTATCTCTCTATCGATCTATCTATCTAATAGTCTATTTGTATAAAAGTATATGTGTCTATCCAATAATCTTTCTATATATCTATCTATTTGTCTATCAATCTATTTAGCTAACTATCTATAATTCAATCACATTATTTGTATATCTGTCTATCTATTTATCATTATATATATATATATATATATATATATATATATATATTTGTCTATATGTCTAACTTTCTCTTTGTCTATTTGTCTATCTATCTATATATCTATTTGTTTATCTAACAATCTATCAATTTATCTATCTGTTTATCTTTCTAACTATCTAATTCACTAACTAACTAATTAAAAATATATTCATCTATCTATTTGTATATCTATCAAACTATTTTACTATATTTTTTTCAATTAGTATATCAGTCTATTTATCTATATGTCTATCTCTCTATTTGTCTATTTGTTTATTAATCTACCTGTTTATTCGTCTATATCTCTATCTATCAATTTGTTTTTCAGTATAAATGTCTATCTATATTTTTGTGAATCTATCTAACCATCAATCTATCTTTGTGTCTATATATCTATTTTTATATCTATCTATCAATTTACAATCCATCTATATGTCTATCTATCTATCTATATAATTGTCTAAATATTTAATTGCCTTTCTATCTATTTATATATATGTCTATCTATAAACTATCTAACAACCCATTAGTCAATCAGTCTAATCATCTATCTGTCTATCTATTTATCTATTTATGTCTCTTTGTGTATATGTGTCTATATATAAATATGTCTATTTGTATATCTGTCTATCTATCTATTATATGTTTGTTTATCTGTTTATCTATCTTTATATCTATTTGTGTTTCTATCTATTTGTCTATCTTTATTTTTTTATCTACCTATGTTTCTATGTGTCAATATATCTATCATTCTATCTATATGTCTGTTTGTCTATATATCTATTAATCTATCTATCTAGTTATCTATTAATCAATCTATCTGTCTATGTATGTATCCATGTATCTATCTATCTATTTATTTGTCTGGCTACCTATCGTTAATCTATTTGTCTATTTGTCTATCTGTCTTCTATCTTTCTATCTGACTATTTGACTATATATCAATTTGTCTATATGTCTATTTATCTATCTGTATATTTGTCTCTCAATAAATATGTATATATCTATCTATGTATTTACATATATCTATATGTCAATCTGTATATCTATATACGTTGCTATTTATATTTCTATCTATTTGTTTATCTATCTATCTATCTACTTATTTTTCAATCTATCTATATTTATATTTGTCTATTTGTCTATTTGTGTGTGTGTATGTATATATATATATATATATCTTTCTTTCTTTCTTTCTTTTTGTCTATCTTTCTATTCATCTATTAGATTATTATTCTATCTATCTATGTGTCTATAGGGCTATTTATCTAACTATCTGTCTATATGTTTATCTTTCTATATGTCTATATGTATATCTCTATTTCTATTTATCTATCTATCTATTTTTCTATCTGTCTATCTACCAATTACTCTACATGTTTATCTATCTATTTAATTAATTTTTGATTAGTCTATCTGACTATTTGAGTATATTTCTATATGTCTATTTGTCGTTTGATCTATTAATTTATCTATCAATCTATCTGATTGTCGCCTAATTATCTATCTATCTATCGGTCTATCTATCTATCTGTCTAACTATCTAAATATCTATTTTTCTATCAATCTATTAGTCTATCTATCTACCTATCTATCTGTATATCTATAAATATGTTTATGTGTCTATCTATCTATTTGTTGATATATGAATTTGCCTATCTATTTATCTTTATATATATATATATATATGTCTATTTCTCTATATGTCTATCTGTATATATACTTATCTATCTATCTATCTGTTTGTTTGTCTATCTATATATTTATATGTCTATCTGTTTATCTATACATCAATCTATCAATTTATATGTATATCTATCTATCTATCTATTTGTTTATATCTCTGTATGTCTATCTCGCAATCTATGTATCTGTATAAATATCTATCTTTCTATCTATACATCTAATTGTCTAACTATCTTTCTATCTATGAGCCTATCAGTCACTCTGTCTATCTATATAATATATATATATCCATCTATCAATCTATATATCTGTCAATTTGCATCTATCAATCTATCTGTCTATCTATCTATCTATCAGTCTATCTATCTATCTATATGTCTAACTCTATATCAATCTATCTATATATCTATATATATTTATCAAACTATCTATTTATCTATTTGTCTGTCTATCTATCTATCTATTATCTATTATCTATCTATCTATGTATCTATTTATATGTCTATCTGTCTATATAACAAATTGTATATCTATCTATCTATTTATTTGTCTATCTATCTATCTGTTAATCTGCCTATCTATCTTTCTATCTTTTTATCTATCTATTAGTCTATTAGTATATAAGTCTATGCATCTATCAATCTATTTGTCTATCTATCTATCTATCTATCTATTTGTCTATCGATTTATTTATCTAACTATCTATAAGTCTATAACATTATCTATATATCTATCTATCTATCTATCTTTATAACTTTATATCAATATATATGTCTAACCTTCTATTTGTCTATTTGTCTATCTGTCTGTCTATCTATTTGTCAATCTATCAATCTATCAATCTATCAATCTATTAATCTAACTATTTATTTTTCTTTCTATTTGTATAATTCACTAACTAACTAACAATATATCTGTCTATCTATATATTTGTCTATCTGTCAAACTATTTAACTATCATTCTATCTATTAGTCTATCTGTTTATCTATCTATCTCTCTATATCTCGATCTATCTATCTATCTATATGTTTATTTGTCTATTTTCTATATACATTTTTGTTTATCAGTCTATATGTCTATCCATGTATCTATCTATCTATCTATTAGTCTATCTATCTATTTATCTATCTATCTGTCTGTCTATCTATCTATTTATATGTCTATATGTTTATCTATCTCTCTATCTATCTATTTATCTATCTATCTATTAATTTATCAATCTATCTATATATCTATATGTCAATCTTTCAATTTATCTAACTATCTAACTATCTAATTATTTATCTATCTATTTATCTCTATACCTCTCTATCAAACTATCCAACTAATTAGTCGATATGTCTAATCATCGATCTGTTTATCTATTTTTTTATTTATGTCTTTTTGTGTATATGTGTACTTCTATCAATATGTCTATTTGTCTATCTGTCTATCTTTCTATCTTATGTTTGTTTATTTATCTATCTATCTATCTATGTATTTGTCTATTTTTCTTTCTATCTTTTTTTTTGTCTATCTATGATTCTATCTGTCTATCTGTCTATATGTCTATCTATGTATCTATCTATCTGGTTATCTGGCAATCAATCTATCTATTCATCTATTATTCTATATGTCAATCAATTAATTAATTAATCTATCTATCTATCTTTATGTCTATCTATTTAATTGGCTATCTATCTATCTATATTTTATCTGTTTATCTATCTATCTATCTATTTGCACATGTATTTATCTTTCTATGTATATATCTATCTATCTATCATAATATTTTACTATCTATCAATTTATCTATCAATTTATGCACATATCTATATATCTATATATCTATATATCTATGAATATATCTACATATCTTCCTACCATGTTATCTATCAATCTATTTATATATCTATAATTTTATCTGACTATCTATCTATTAATCTATTTGACTATATATCTATCCATCTGTCTATATTTCTATCTATTTATTTATCTTTCTATATGTATATCTACTAATCTATCTATCTATCTATATATCTATCTTTCTATCTGTATATCTGTTTATCTATCTATCTATGTATCTATTTGTATATATCTATGAGTCAATCTATCTATCTATGTAACTATCCACCTTTCTATCTATCTATCTATATTATTTTCTAACCATCATTCTGCCTATCAATCTATCAGTCAATCAATCAATCAATCAGTCTATCTAACTATGTATTTGTATATCAATTTATTTCGTTATCTGTCTAACTATCCAACTATCATTAGTCTATTAGTTTCTAAGTCTATCTGTCTTTTTATTTAGCTATCTAATTTTTTATTTATCTATATATCTATCTATCCATCTATTTATCTATCTATTTATTTACCTATCTATATATCTATTTAACTATCTATCTAATTATTTATCTATCAATATATTTGACTATTTTTCTATCTTTCTTTCGATGTCTATATATTTATCTATCTATATACCTATCTATCTATCTAACTAACTAACTATCTATCTATCTATCTATCTATCTATATGTCTGCCTATATATCTATCTGTTTAACTATCAAACTATCTTTTTTTCTATCAGTATATTAGTCTATCTATCTAACTATCTTTATATATGTTTATGTGTCGATCTGGCTATTTGTCTATCTAACTATTTATCTATCTGTCTAGCTATCTTAATATCTATCTATCCATCTATCTTTCTATCTTTCTATCTTTCTATATATCTATTTATCATTTTATCTCTATATATCTATTTATTTTTTTATATGTCTATCTCTATCTTTCTCTATGCCTTTTAATTTATCAATATATTAGTCTGTGTTTATCTATCTATCTATCTCTCTATTTATCTATATATCTATCTGCCTATATTTTTATCTATCTATCTTTCTATCTATATTTCTACCTATATATCTATCAATCAATCAATCTGTCTTTATGTCTATTTATCTATCTACCTATCATTTTATATGTAAATCTATATATTTATCTATTAGTATATCAATCTATATGTTTATCTAGCTACCTATCTATCTATTTATCTATATGTCTATGTTTATTTATCAATCTATATAACTATTTAATTATATATCTTTTTAACTATCTATTCATCTAACTTTCTAACAATCTTTATGTCTATTAGTCTATAAGTCAATCTATATATATATATATATCCATCTGTCAATCTGTATATCTATCTATTTGTCTATCTATCTATTTATCTATCTTTCTATCTTTCTTTATATGTATATATCTATCTATATGTCCACCTACTTACCTACCTACCTATCTATCTATCTATTGGTCTTTCTAATTATCTATCTATATGTGGATCTATCTGTTAATCTGTCTATCTAACTATCTATGTATCTATCTATTTGTCTATATGTTTATCTATCAATCTATATTTCTATCTACTTGTCTATCTTTCTATCAGTCAATCTTTTTATCCTTTATCTATATATGTCTCTATCTGTGTATTAGTCTATGAATCTATAACTCTATGTGTATTTCCATCTATCTATCTCTCTATCTATCTATTTGTGTTACTATCTATATGTCTATCTCTATATCTGTATATCTGTCTATCTATTTAACTTTCTATCAATATATCTCTCAATATGTCTAACTTTCTATTTATCTATTTGTCTATCTGTTTATGTATCTATTTGTCTGCGTATCTATTTGTCAATCAATCAATCTATCTATTTATCTTTCTATCTATATAATTCACTAACTAACTAAAAATACATCTATTTATCTATCTATTTGTCTATATATCTAACTATTTAACTATCTTTCTATATATTAGTCTATCAGTATATCTATCTTATATCTATCTTTCTATCTGTATGTCTATCTACTTGTTTATTTGTCTATATATCTATTTATCTATTTGTAATTCTATATATATGTATATTTGTTTATCTATCAATCAGTCAATCAGTCTATTAGTATATCTGTCTATCTATCTTTCTATCTTTATACCTATATATCTAATTATATTTATATCTATCTTTTTATCTATAAGTCTACCTATTTATTTATCTATCTATCTAACAATTTATCATTCTATCTATATGTCTATATGTCTATCTATCTACAATATAATTGTCTAACTATCTAATTATCTATCTATCTAATTATCTATCTATCTGTCTATCTATCAAAATATCGAACTACCTATTAGTTTATTAGTCTAATTGTGTATTTGTTAATATGTCTATCTATTTATGTCTCTTTTTGTTTAAGTGTCTATCTAATAATTTGTCTATTTGTTTATCTGTCTATCTATCTATCTTATGTTTGTTTATCTATCTATTTATCTATTTATCTATCTATCTATCTGTGTATTTGTCTATTTGTCTATCTGTCTATCTATCTATCTATCTATTTGTCTATATGTCTATATATTTATCTATCTGTTTATATGTCTATTTGTCTATATGTCTCTCTATCTATCTATCTATTATCTGTTTATCTATATATTTGTGTATTTATCTATCTATCTATTTATTTGTATATCTATCTAAATATTTATCTATCTATCTATCTATTGTGTATATAACTATATATCTATCTATATATATACTTATTTTTCTATCTAGCTTTTTATCAATCAATCTATCCATCTACCCATATTTGATTATATATTTATAAATATATTTCACTATTTATCTTTATATCGGTCTATCTGTCTATATGTCTATCTTCTATCTATCTATCTATATGTCCATCTTCATATCTATCTATCTATCTATTTATATATCTATATGTTTATATGTCTATTTGTCTATCTTTTTATCTATCTTTTTGTATATATGCCTATCTTTCAATCTATCTTTCTATGTAACTATCTATATTTCTATCTATCTATCTATATAACTATCTAACTTTCTTTCTTTCTATTACTCAATTAGAATATAAGTAAATCAATTTATCTATCTATCTATATATCCATCTATTTATCTATTTCTCTATCTAATTGTCTATTTGTATATCAATATATTTATTTATCTATATAACTATTCAACTATCTATCAGTCTATCAGTCTATCAGTTTATCTATCTATTTATTTATCTATCTTTCTATTTTTATATCTGTGTAGATATCCACCAATAAATCAATTAGTCTATCTATCTTTCTATTTATCTATCTTTCTAATTATTTTCCACTCACTCTATCTAAGTATTTCAATATTTTTCTATATGTATTTATATCTATCTTTATATATGTATCTATCTATCTATCTATCTATTTATCTATATATCTATCTATTTTTCTAACTAACTATCTATTTATCTATTATCTATCAATCTATCTGTCTATCTTTCTATTTGTCTAACTATCTAACTATTTATATTTATATCAGTTTATTTTACTATCTATCTTTCTATCTATCTTTCTATCTATCTTTTTAAATATTTATAAATGTGTTTATATGTTTATCTATCTATTTGTTAATAAATCTATTTGTCTATCTATCTATCTATTTATCTATCTATCTATTTATCTATCTATCTATTTGTCTACCTGTCTATCTATCTATCTATCTATCTTATCTATATGTCTATGTCTCTATCTCTCTATCTACCTTTGAGTTGTTTAGCCTATAGTCTATGTACCTTTCTATTAATCTATCTAATTGTTTATGTGTCTATTTGTCTATATGTTTATATATCTATTTATCTTTATATCAATCTTATATATATATATATATATATATATATATATATATATATATATATATATCTATCTATTTGTCTGTCTATATGTCTATCTGTTATCTATCTATCAGTCTATCTATCAAGGGGAAACTACAACTCATAAAAATTATGAACAGTGTGAAGGTCATACATTAGCTTATGCTACTAAATTACCAGGTCCATACCATACCATGGTTATGGATGCAGGTGGACCTGACTTGGACTTTGACACTACGGAGGAGAGTCCAAATCTGATAGCAATAAAATTGTATGAGATGTTACAAGTGATCGATCGAGCATTGTGGCTAAGGTGTGAGAAGTACTTATAGTTATCTATAGTAGCTCGATTGTTGAATATTAAGTCAGAATATCATTTACCAGAGAGATGTTATGATTCCTTATTTGAATTTATGAAAAAGGTATTACCTTTGAGAAACACATTGCCAACGAATTTTTATGATACGAATAAGGTGGTTAAAGGATTGGGTATTCCTATGAACAAAATTGATTGTTGTGAGCATGGGTGCATGATATATTGCGGTGTAGATAGCACTTTTAAGTGTGACAATTTATGTGGGAATCCTCAGTACAAAAGTAGGAGAAAGGAGTCAACAAAACACTTGGGTGATGTTCTATATAAAAGGATGTATTACTTTCCTCTCATTCCTAGGCTATAGAGATTGTATGTTTCAAAAACAACTACTAAGGATATGCATTGGCATGATGATCATGACAAGGACGATAGTGTTATGCATCATCCATCAAGGCTATGTTTCATTTTAACCAGTTGCATCCTTCATTTTTCGTGGAGAGTTGAAATGTCAAGTTTGGATGATGTAGAGATGGATTCCAACCATTTGGTCAATCGGGTAAGCAATATTCATGTTGGCTAATCATTGTAACACCATAAAATTTTTCATCGGGGATGTGTATGCACTTCTAAAATTCACAATATTATTGACCAATTATTTGGTCGGAAATTCGGTATTTTTTGGTCGGAAAACCCAAAACCGTCCATATACTGACCAAAATATTTGGTCGCAATTTTGCTCGTCACTAAATTTTTTACCAACAAAAAATCAGCCGGTTGGGAAATTACCAACCATTTAAGGATCCTCTATCGACAAAGATTTACCGACTATATTCCGACAATTTACCAACCGAATAAATAAGGTCGGTAATTAGTCTCCAAATGGTCGGTAATTACCGAACATTTGGAGACCATTTACCAACAAATAAAATCCGATGATATTCCGATCATTTTCCGACCAAAAGAATTAGGTCAGTAAATGGTCTCCAAATGGTCGGTAATTACCGATAATTTACAGACCATTTACCGACAAAAAATCGATAAAATTCAGACCATTTCCAACCAAAAGAATAAGGTTGGTAAATGGTCACAAAATGGTCGGTAAAAACCTAAAAAATTGCGACAAAAAATCGATCAAAATCTTTGAAAATTATTGGTCGGTAATTGATCTCCAAAATAATTATCGACCATTAGGTGACCTTTTATTGACCATTGATATTAAAAAATTTTGGTCAGTTTGGTCGCAATTCGGTCGGTAAGTACCGACCGAATTTTTTTTTGTAGAATTTTTGTAGATACTGCAGAAATTGGACCATAAAACACAAAAAAATAATTATTTTGCATCCGGTTTTGATTCAGTACCTGCAAAAACATTTACAGATAAAACAACAAAATAAAAATGTAATTAACTCCAGAAAACAAATATATATATTGCATATAAATATTAAAAACATCAAGATAAAATAATAAAATAAAATCCAAAATCAAAGTTTAAGGCATTAAAAAAATATGTGTAATAAACTAAATCATCCAACCTAGATTCATAATCATTATGCTACGATATTTCTAGTCCACATGGTGAGATATTGGGTACTACGGTAGAGCTGTCTGCTGCTGCTAGTCCTGATGCGGTTGCTGTAGGTGCTACTGTAGTTGATGGAGTAGATGCTGTAGCTGGAGCATTACTCCAAACAATCTGAGGTAGATCATCAGGGTTGAATTGTAGTCCTCTTTCCTGAAACTTCTTTGTAAGCCAATCAAAACACATACACAACTCATCCCTATAATCCTCATAGTCGACCATGCGTTGCTCGGTATCAGCCAACTGAAACTGTATCGAATTTTGCATCCCATCCTAAAATTCCTCCATCTTCGAGAAAAAATTTGAAACTGGTCTTGAAAATTCAGCTTCATAGCCTAGTCATCTATGCGAGTAGAATGATGATGCCAATGAACCAACGCTATAGACGGGCATCTTCTCCTTACCATCAACAGCCGCATACCAAATCTAATTCTCATCAACTGTGGAGCTGATGAATGAGAACTACCTGTTGCACCGTCACATGAACATGAAGTAGACAAGGAAAATGCCCGAGTGCAACAGCTAATATTTTCTAATATCTCGCCTAATAAAAATGTACGAAATGTATTTCAATTTATATTCAAACAAAAAAAGAAAAATTAATTTTTTTTATTTAAACTTACATTTGCTGCACAAGTTCTCTAATCAACAAAAGTCTGATCATTATGAGCATTCATGTGCATATATCTGAATAAGTGAGGAGCACTGAGCTTCTTACCCTCCTTGCGTGTCTATAATTACACATAATACATACTTTAAATATATTGAAAAAAAATTCTTTAAGAGAAATGACATTTAGGCATAATTGAACACAATTCACAAAGTAATAAATATAAAAGTATAAATTAGAAATAATACCCATTCTCATTTGTGCTCACGCATAGAGCGAGATCCACAAGTGTGTGTAGACATGCCACTGCCGTCCCCAGCCCGCTTTGAGTGAAGATTGCCACTCTGTTTAGCACTCCTCTTGCTATAATCCAGATCTTCCTATATGCACCGCCACTCCTCGAAAACATAATCTGGGACACTTGAATCTTTTTCTTTCTTCTTCAGCCATTTATCTTTGATCTCGTACACTGTGTCTTTATACTGATTGGCATCATATTTGTAGAACACACTTTTGATCGATTCCTTTGGCTGTGTCCCCCTGTAAACTTTCTATATTTATACATAAATAATTTTTAATCCGTGAACAAAAAAATAAATAAATGATGTAAAAATTTTTAGGTTGTAATATTTACCTTAAATTCTCTCCAAATCACCAATTTGTCTCTATGTGTTAGTGACTTTTAATTATGTCCATTAGGATTAAAGGACTTTTTGAAAATTGACCTTAGAACCCTAGAAATAGAACCAGACGGCTCTAACATCATCTTGTAACCAAAATATTATTAGCAAGTAAGAAATAAATTAATAAATTGATAAATTATTTGTTAAGCTTTATATCTTACATATTATCAATTGTCGGATCAAACTGAGCAATAAAAAGAGTCTCATCTGTAGGGTGCTCTGAGGAAGACTCTCCAACATCTCCATCCTCTCCCTCATCTCTATCACACGTCTCTTGATCATTCATCAAAATCTCAGGACCATTATGTGGATTAGTCAGCTGATGTTGCTACTACGGTACATTCATAACCTTTTCTGTCTACTGTGGCGTCTCTTACACACATGACCATCTATCAGTTTCGGGCATACCTGAGGCGGTGCTGCCTATACCATAACTCATACGACCTTACAATGTGCTTCCTCTACCTCGTCCATGTGCCATACCTATAAAAAATACATAAGAAAATGTAAATAAACAAAAATGATTAACAATTAAAATATCATAAATCTCACTGTCTACTATTTCTCATCAAAATCATTCGAATCTGGTTTGTCTTCTTCTTCAAATGTACTAACATCATTTTCAAACTCCTCTTCATCACTCATTTCTTCCTCATAATCAATTAAATTTTCATCAACATCTACATCCCCACTTGTATCCATCTCAATAGATGTGACTAAAAGGACATCTTTGTCCCCTACCACAGCTTCAATTATAACATCATTATCATCATTTTGAAAAGCTTGTTCTATGAAATTAGCACTTGGTGATGTGAGGATGTCAATTTGAGCCCTTGCTTTTATCTTACACACAACATTCCAATCATTTCTAGGACTGGTCCCACCCAAATATTCACAATAATAAGCCTATGATGCTTGTACTGCTAAGACAAGGTTCATACTTGCTGAATCATTTTTTATGGTGCACATTAACAAATCTATATCGAGGATGGACAACAATATCAACATGTGGTGTTGGATCGAACTATTCACATTTGAATACCACGGTTTTTTAACCGGGAGGGCTTCAAATTCTAACTCAATCACTTTGACTAGAATTCCGTAATAGTCATATTTGGTTTCATTGTATACAGAACCTTTAATGCATACCCCCGTATTAACTGTTGCCCAAAAGCTACCATATGGTTTATAATGAAATTTAAAACTATTCACATAGTAACCATTGTACATTTTAACCTCTCTTAGGAGACCTCGTGCTATATATTGAAAATAATAATTGGAAATTTTATTTGCATGATTATGAACTTGCAATAAAAATTAAGTGGATTATTTAGATTACAATTATAAATTTTTATTAGAACAATACAATTATTTTGTGATTTTTATTATAAGTAAACATACGTATTTTTCAAAAAATGATGGAAATTCTTTTTCCGTCACGGCATTGATTGCTTCTTCATTCATGTTTGGAAATTCTTTATGTTTATCTATAACAAAATCACTAAAAAAAGAAATTAAAATAATTGATACATTTATAGGAAATAGTAAATTATAATGAATAATAAATATCATTTGACTATTAGAAAATACTTACTCAATGAATGGTTGAACCTCTGAACAATTCATTAGGACATATAGATGAGCTGCCATATATTCATAGTCGACTAGATATCTTTTACCTTCAGCATCAATTTCATTACCCGGAGGCTTGAAAATTTCAAACATTTCATTATCTACATTTTCATAAAGATAAACCTCATTCCATTTTTCCTTAAGTAGAAATGTTGGATCTCCTTCTTTGAAATAAAATGATATAAATATTGTAGCCTCATCCATAATATAACCTATTGATATAGAACTCTTAACCTGAACCTTATTCATTATTATATGCTTTATTTTCCTCAAGTATCTACAAAAAAAATTATTGAAATTACAAGTCATTTTTGTGTATATATAAATATATATATAGAAAAAGAATTGGTTTAGTAAATTAATATTACCTTTCTAGAGGATAAATCCAACGATAATGGACAGGACCAGCAATCATAGCTTTGTAAGCCAAGTACACTGGAAGAAATTCCATTGAGTCAAAAAAAATTAGGCGGAAAGATTTTCTCAAGATTGCATAAGATAACTATAAATTGTTCATCTAGATTCCTCAACTCCTCATCAATCAATGAAGAAAAGTCAGTTGCTTGAAGAATAAAGAAATCTCAGTTATGGGCTCCCATATTCTATTAGGCAAGAATTCTCGAAGAACAATTGGTAATAAACTTTGTATGAATACATGACAATCATGACACTTAATGCAAAACATCTTAATTTTTTTCGTATCCACACATCTCCCCAGATTAGAAGCATACCCATCTGAAAATTTAAATTATTTTACCCACTCCAAGACAACCTTTTTCTGTGATTTATTCATAACAAATGGCACATCAAGGTATTTATTGGTGACAATAATTTTTGTAAATTGAGGACGACGACAATATTTATTTAACTCATCTCTTGACTTATAAGTGTCCTTAGTTTTTCCTGGAATGTTAAACACTGTATTGAAAATATGGTAAAACACATTCTTCTCGATATGCTTAACATCAAGATTGTGCCTGAGCAAGTGTTCACACCAGTAGGGCAAATCCCAGCAAATAGTTCTCTTATTTCACCCACAAGTCTTAGATATAGCTACATTCACAACCCAGCATCAACATTTATCACCTTCCTCAACCCTCTTTTATTTAATTCTTACAGAATATCATCCCCAAATCTAATCACTGGGAATTGTTTATTAACCTTTCTATTCTTAATGAAGTCTTTGGTTTTTATGTCGATACATATGATTAATGGGAAAAAACTTCCGATAGTAGTTGAACCATGATTGTTTTTAGATCTTAATTAATCTAAAAGCATCAGAATTTTCCATACAATGCGGATATGATAACATACCAATTCTACTCCACCCAGACATAATAGAATACATTGTAAAGTCATTTATGGTCTACTTGAGGGTAACTCGCATCTGAAAATTTTGCAGTTTGAAAATATCATAAATTTGAACCCCAACACCCCAAATACTTTTCAACTCTTCTATCAACGGCTACAAGAAAATATCTATCTTTTCCTTTGGATTCGTAGGCCTCGACACTAACATAGTCAAAAACATAAATTCCTCCTTCATACATAAGTCTAGAGGTAAATTATACGGGGTCACCACCATAGGCCACAAAGAATATTGCTGTCCTGATTTACCAAATGACTGAAAACCATCAGCAAATAAATCTAGCATAACATTCGAAATTCAGAAGAAAAATCAAGAAAATACCCATCAAAATGTTTCCAAGCAGGAGCATCAGCAGGGTAACACATCTTACCGCCCTCCATATGATGCTATGAATGTCACATCATTTCATTAGCTATTGTGGTTGATGCATACAATCTCTACAACCTAGGTGTTATTGGACAATAGTGCATCTTTTTAAACGACACCTACAACTTATGTATATATAATTTATTTCTAGAACAACTAACATTTTGCTTGTACCGAGCATGCCCACTTATTTTACAACTATTAAAAAATCATTCATGATCATCCATTCACGATCATCTTCTATAATTAATTAAAAAAAATCATTGTACATCCATTCACAATTCCATGCGCAATTTGACCATTGTACATCCATTCACGATCATCTTCCATAACTAGTTAAAAAAATCATTTTATTTAACACAAGCAATTGTCTCTAATTATAGTTATATATAATTATATAAGCATTAATTTAGATATAAAAATATTTATATATAGTTATACACATATAGTTTAAAATAATGTTGTATGTTGTTATAAATGTTATTATATATATAGTTACATGTGGTTATACATATAGTTACACATATAGATAATCATATATTGATACATGTAAGTTTATATTTTTGTTCATTTAATTTTATATATTTATACATATAGTAATGTATAGTTATACATTACTATAATACAATACAAATATATATTAAATATAAGCTATAAATTTTATATTTAAATATAATTATGCATAAAACTTTTAAAGTTATACACATAGTAAGATACAATTATTTATAGTTATATATAATTTTACATATAATATATAAAGTTATAAATAGTTATATATAATTAAAATGTAGTTATATAAAGATATATTCATACAAGTAGTTATAAGTAGTTATACATAAATATAAACAATGTTATAAAAAATTATTTTGCTTTAATTATATTAATACAAAAATGTATATATAGTTACAAATATAGTTATATAAATATATATAGGCATTTATTTAGTTATACAAAAATTTATATTTAGTTATACACATATAGTTTAAAATAATGTTGTATGTTGTTATACATGTAATTATAAATATAGTTACATGTGGTTATACATATAGTTACACATAAAGTTAAACGTATATTTATACATGTAGGATTATATATTTGTTAATTTAATTTTTTATATTTATACATATAGTTATGTTTAGGTATAGATATAGTAAATTACTTTTGTATATACTACTATATACAAATATAGTTTAAAATAAGCTGTAAATTTAATATTTAAATATAATTATGCATAAAACTTTTAAAGTTATACTCATAGTAAGATACAATTATTTATAGTTATATATTATTTTACATATAATATATATAGTTATATTTAGTTATATATAATAAAACATTTAGTTATATATAGATTTATTCATACAAATAGTTATCAGTGGTTATACATAAATATAAACAATGTTATAAAAATTTTTTTTGCTTTAATTATATTAATACATAAATGTATTTATAGTTCCAAATATAGTTATATATAATTATATAGACATTTTATTTAGTTATACAAATATTTATATATAGTTATACACAAATAGTTTAACATAATGATGTATGTTGTTATACATGTAATTATAAATATTGTTACATGTGACTATACATATAGTTACACATAGTTAAACTTATATTTATACTTTTAGGTTTATATATTTGTTAATTTTATTTTATATATTATTACATATAGTTATGTATAGGTAAACATATAGTAAAATACTTTTTTATATACTACTATATACAAATATATATTAAATATAAGTTGTAAATTTAATATTTAAATATAATTATGCATAAAACTTTTAATGCTATACATATAGTAAGATACAATTATTTATAGTTAAATATTATTTTACATATAATATATATGGTAATAAATAGTTATATAATTAAACAAATAGTTATATATAGATATATTTATACAAGTAGTGATAAGTAGTCATACATAAATATATACAACGTTATAAACAAATATTTTAATTTAATTATATGAATACATATATGTATATATAGTTACAAATATTGTTATATTTAATTATATAGAGTGTTATATATTTATACAAATATTTATATATAGTTATACACATATAGTTATAAATATGTATGTAGTTAAAGATATAATTATATTTAACATTTATATAGGTATACATTTAGTAAAATATAATTATAGATAGTTATATATTAGTATACATATAATGTATTTTTTTAGAAAGATAGTTATATAGAATTATACATATAGTTATACATTATTATATAGTTACAAATTAGTTATATAAAGTTATAAATATAGTTAGAAAAGTAGTTAACTTTCTTATAAATATAGTTATAAATACTTTTACATAAAATGACATATGATTATATAATTAAAAACCTGTATCTATATAATATTTGTGAATAAAATATTTTTATAAAGTTACTTAAATATTATTATATTTATATGTAACACTTTTATAAATAATATATAGTATATATTTCACATTTATATAAACATTATAAATATTCTATATTTATATAAAAAATAATATGTAATATAAATATTTACAAAATTGTATAATCTTTTAATATTATATAATTGTTATATAAGAAAATATATAAATGGATAGTTTAATGTAAATTTTATATAGATATGTATAAACATTAAATCATATGTATATATATATATATATATAAATTATATGTTTATATAAATATATCAATGTGTATTTATAATATATTACATTTATATATATTAAAGCATAGAAATTTGTACATAATATCATTTGATTATATATATATCTATAAAAGTTTATATATACTATTATAGATATTAATTAAGATTAACATTATCTAAAAGTTTGATTAAACATAAATCATAATATATATTAAATTATAGACATTTATACATAATTTCATATGATTATATAAATATAAACCATTAACATTAAGATTATTCGGATGCAAACATCATATAATTGAAATCAAAATAACTAAAATCCTAAAAATATAAATAGTAGATGAACAAAATTTAAAAAATGAAAAATTATAGTTTAATTATTTGTGCAGAGTAAAAATCATGTCAGGTTAAATGAAATTGAAGCAAAAATTAAAAATTTGGAGGAGATAAAACCTAATACTCAAATATACTGAAAAATGAAATTCTGAATTTCTATATATAATTCTGAGAGACGGAGATGTGTATAAGCAATTTGAAGACGAAGGACAAATAAAAACTTACTTGGATTCAAAAGAAATATCAAATTTATGTGATTTCGTGCTTACAGTTGGCTTTGATTCAAAAAAATGATGGAGTTTCGACGATTTAGATTATAATGGCATAGCAAATAGTTTTCAAATCAAAAAAAATAAAAACATTGAATTACCAACCAAAATTATTGTTAGTTAAAGGTTGGTTAAAAAAATCTATAAGTATTTGGAAGTCCAATTTACCAACCAATTCTAATGGTAATATGTTTTTGTTCATTATTTGGTCGGTAATTAGTTGGCAATTTCTATTCGCTATTTCCATCCTAATTTACTAATCAATTTCCGACCAAAAATATTTTGGTAGGGAATTATGATCGGTAGTCGGTCGTGAAATGATCAGTAATTACCGGCCTAAATATTCGGCAAGTAGTTTGGTCAGTAATTACTATGTTATAAATATATTGGATTACCACTTTACTGACCATTTTTAATTGTTATATATTTTTGGTCGTTAAATGGTCGGTAATCTTTCGGGAATATTGTTCTCTAATTCCCTTTTTATTTACAGACCATATTACCCACCAAATAAATTTGATTTGTAATATATGGTCATTGGTCAGAAATTTGGTCGAAAATATTTTTCTTCAATGCACCTCTTTGGATCTCTAAATTGGTGGTGAATTGGTCAGTAATTACCGACATATATATTTGATCGGTAAATGGTCGGTATGTGCTAAGCCATAAATAATTTGGAAAAAATACTATACTAATCAATTATAAAGATAGGTCGTTAAATGGTCGGTAATATATTCGATAACCACTCTACAGATCGATTTCTGACCAAAAATAGTTGTTTGGTAATTATGGTCAGTTATTGTCGCAATATTTGGTCGATAGAATTTTTTTTATATCCTTTTTTGGTCGCTAACTAGTCGTGTTTTAGACATCAATTACCGACCAAATTTTTGTGTCGGTATTTTGTCGATATTATCATAATTTTTAGTATTGATAAAAGAACCTCATGTTTTCTTGTTAGTAATTATACCTGGCCGAAAAACCCTAAGAATAAGATAAATGTTTTATTCCCCACTGATAATTGAATTGAAACACTTGTGGGAGATAGATGTTGAAACATATGATGTGTCTCAAAATAGAATTTTTAAATGAGAACATCTTTGTTGTGAACTATTACTGACTTTCTGACATAATAGATATTGTTTGGATGAAGCATAATTGGTAAATTAGCTTGTCTACATTGTATCGAGTACTTAGATATATTTTCACTCCCAAATTGTCATAAGACATCATGGTTCGATAATCATTGAATATTTCTACCTCATAATCACCCCTTCAGATGAAATAAAAACTACTTTATTAAAAATAAAACAATTTTTTCCCAGTCACCTCCTATTAGGTATGGAATAGAAATTTTAGAGCACATCAAGATGTTGGGACTTAGAAAGGTAACTGAAGCTGAAGCAGAAGAGATCAATAGCAACATTTTGTAAAACTAGTAGTTGGGGTTGAAGAAAATGTAGTATATTTTTGGATTTGCCTTATTGGAGTACCAATCTGATTCATCATAATCTCAATGTAATGCTCATAGAGAAAATTGTGTTTGAACATGTCTTCAATACTATCATGAACATTGAGAGCAAAACAAAAGACAACATCAAAACTAGGAAGGATTTAATATTGCCGACGAAAACAGTTAGAGAAGAATGCTAATGATAAATATTCAAAGGGAAGCTAGACTTTGGATAAGATGGTAAGCAAGCTATATGTGAATGGGTGAAAAATCTCAAATTTCTTGATGTCTATATGTCAAATATGGGATGATGTGTGGACTTAAGAAGTACAAACTTTTTGGTATGAAAAGTCATGACTGTCATGTCTTTATGTAGAGGTTAATCCCAATAGCATTTTAGAATTTTATGAAAATGAATGTTTGGGAACCACTAACTGAGTTGAGCTTATCCTTTAAAGACTTTGCCTATACGAAAATCAAGGAGGAATATATAAGAAGATTATAGTTATAAATTTCAAAAATTCAATGAATGTTAGAGAGAATATCTTTTTTTGCTTTCTTTGACTCAATTAAACATTTGTCTATCCACATCCCATATGAGGCAAGGATAGCAGGCCTAGTATAGGTTTGTATGATATACCTATTTGAGAGGTACTAACTTATCATATAAAATTTTCAATTTTTATGATATTTGATGTTAATAACATATGAAAAGAATTAATTAATGTCATATATATATATATATATATATATATATATATATATAGTGTGTGTGTGTGTGTGTGTTTGTGTGTGTAGGTTCCTTTGTCATTTGAAAAAAAATGTCGGTAATAAGGCTCGAGTTGAGGGTTCAATATGTAATGCATATTTAGTTGAAGAAGCATCAAACTTCTGTTCGCATTACTTTGAATCACATGTTCACACAAGACAGTAGAATGTGCCTTGTAATGATGATGAGGGGGTTTCTGTTCCAATAGAAGGTAATTTATCAATATTCACGTATCCTGGATCTTCTTATGGAACTGCAAAGCCTAGGCCAATTAATGCCAGGGAACTTCGGGCTGCTCAAACCTATATTCTTTTGAATTGTGTTGAGGTTGCACCTTTTGAAGTAGTTACATTCTCAAGCTACATGAACAAGATCCAAGAATTATTGATGTTGACATTGATCAAATGCTCAATAATAATTTTGTTGAATTGTTCAAACTTTATGTAAAAGTATTTCCTTCCCTGCATAATTTTTCATAAGAAAATATTTAAAATCAAATACATATTGACATTACTATTCTTTAAATAAACATGCATGTAATCCAAGTAACAATGTGGCAAATATCTTTGTAAAGGCTCTTGATGAAAGGCTAAATAGAACCACACAGTCATATCTAATGTACTTTGTCAATGGGTACAAATTTCATACTATAGACCCTGGGACTGGCTGAGCTATCATGAACAATGATGTTTACATTAAGGGTACAAACTATAGGTAGAATTCAAGTGATTATTATGGTTAATTGATTGAGATATTAGAGTTAGAGTATCCTGGTTATCCATTCAAAATAACGATTCTTTTTAAATATGATTGGTTTGACCCCTCAAGGCTTGGTACTAGGAGGCACCCAATTACAACCACATAAAAGTCAACCAAAGTAGAATGTTTAATAAATATGAACCATTCATACTTTACAATGCAGGCATGCTAGGTATATTATGTACCATATCCTTCATTAAGGTGAGCCCAAACGGATTGGATAGCTATGTGCAAGATTAAGGCGAGGGTAGTGGTAGAGATGCCTGAATTGTTAAAAAAAACTTCTTCAATGCTAGAATTAACCTTTCGAGATAATGAAATTAATTTACATCAAATTGAGATGGTGGAGAACTATGATCTTTAATTTCAAAATGATCCAAATGGTGGAGATATAGGTGCTAATGTACGAGATGATGAATTTGAATCTTAAGATGAGATTGAACATGTTTTGGAATATGAATCAGAAGATTAAGATGACGATGAAGTCTTTGCTGATTTGTAGTAATTTTTTGCAATCTTGTTGTGAAACACCCTAGTAAACTTATCTCCCAAGTTATAATAATTCCTAGTTGTCCATTTTCTAACTCATTAAACTGGCTTTTGATGTAATGAGAAGGGATGAGTTTGGAAATTTCTGCTAGTTTATGTTTCTAGTATTTTTTTTATGAAAATAATTGTGTAACAATCATTTCTTTAGTGGCACAAGAAACTTTACAATGAATAACCTACACTTGAAAATATATTTTATATCCAAATTTCTGCATTCATTCTTTATTTTTTTTATTTTTTTTGTCCACATGATTTTTCTTAGTATATTTTGTACAATATTAGTAGGTCTAGTATTTCTGATTGCTGCTCCATTTTGAAATTATTATCTAATTTGTACACATCAAAGACCCAAGTCAAAGTGTAGTTAAGATGAATAATATATGCTTTATTGTTATAAGTATGAATACATATTACATGTGAGATGATGAATGGTCTTATTTTAGATGCTATAAGTCTATAATCATAAATAAGCATATTTACTCTCTTGAATATCTAGTTGTTTTAGAAATTTTTTCTTTTTTGAATCATTAAATAACATGCTTTGAAAATTTATTGGAAAATTCGTTACCTTTCCAAGGATGAGTATAAGAACTAAAGCATAATATAAATGGTATCAAGATTATTTGGGGTACATCTAGTGAAGAACTAAGGCTCCAGCTATAGTTTGATTTGGAGGTTTGGTGATATTTGTGCATAGATAATCACTCATACCATGGTTAAGAAAAATCTTCGAATTGAAGTAAGTATCACCACTACTCATCAACACAACCCTAAATTTTCTTATCAATTTTTTCATTGTTCCAAGAAGCGTCGATGATTTTTTTTTGTTTCTTGTGAATTGTTTGATTTTGGCCTTTGTTGGAGAAAATAAGAGTGTTTGTGTTAATGATTAATCATTATTCTCCATTATCTTGCGGATTGATGTTTTAATTTATTCTATTGGCTGTGCTGAGTTCGATCATGCGATAAAACTATGCCATTTTTTTAAAATTTCCTTCAAGTATATTTAGGTAGTTGACTATTATGGCTAGTACTTAAACAATAGAGGTTTCATGGTTTAGCTTTTAGAGAGCCCAATGCATGGATTACTAAGGTTTCATTTGCATTACTTTGTTTTTCATTTGGGCTACATATGCATTTTTGTTTAAGTTTTAATTGATTAGTTTTGCTGGTATATGAATTTTGCTATTGTGATTTGGGTAGAGATAATATAAGGTGGTGTTTTGGTGGTTATTATTATGATTTTTCTATTATGGATATGATTATAGTTATGAAATAAATCCTCCCGGAACTATACAAGGAGAAAATGAAACATAAATACAGTGAGATTGTATTATATCGACAAGTTAACTTAAATCATTAATCGCAAAGTCACGATTCATACTTTGTTCAAAGGTTTCATATTTTTTGATTGTGCCATTGGAGTCGCTATACTGTAAGTAAACAATAATATGCATATTTATTTTTATGAAAGCTTAGATTTAAAACTACCAAAATGCCCCTTAAGTTTTGTATTTCATGGTATATGGAGACAGGTGGAATAATCATAATTACATGAGTGGTTATAGTTTTTTTTCATTTTTGTGCCTACTACTGGTTATTTAGTTTGGGAATTCAAAAATATCTTTATTACTTACCTGAAGACTTGATCCATGAACTATTGATAGGTGTTAGCACTCTTTGGATGGATAAATATTTAATGATTATTTTCATTTGTGTATTTTAAGGAAGGAAGATTTGTTGGAAATTAGATGTTTCTTATTTTCCATGTTTATGCTTATTTTCCATATTTTGTAATACTGATTAAATCCTTTCATTCATTGATTCTTTTTCTAGGTTTGTGATCATGGAGTCGAGGAGTTTTTTAGGTTTGTGATCATTGAGACTGGGGTGAGAAAAAAGTTTGAGAAAATCTTTTCCTTTTATGTTTTGCAATATATTGAGAAATTCTGTGCATAAAAAAACTTATACAATGTATATGTTTCCTTTTCTTTGTCTTTTTATTGGTCTAATAGACCAAACATAACTCTATATTCCTTATTATGCCTAATATTATGGTATATAGGCTATACCTCAAAATACAACCAGTATGGTGGATGCTTCTGATTGGGACAATCTTATACATGTTAAAGTGCATAAACCTTTTATCTTGGATGGGTATTTTATTCATAACAAAATCAGTTATGCTAAAATTTTATTTTAAAAATATTGGTCTATCTTTTAACTAAATCTAGAAAATACATATGATATTGGTGAGAAAACACATTAAACTCAACTCATCAATATCATTTTATGGTATAGTGATCCAACTAAAAAGAACTTAAGAGTTGACAAAGGAAAGTTAAGTATGAATTGCATGATACCTTTATACAAAAACAAGTTTAAGTTCTACTATTTTTTTTACTATCAATGTTATTGCTTTCAACTATTATTATCATATTTTAAGCAATCATGGAAGGACTATAGTAGAAGCAAGTACTTACAATTTGTATGCCATTATGCTTTATGCTATTGTGATCATATTTCAAGATAATATGCAACATTGACTTTATACTTGTAGATTAACACTTTATGCTTGTTAATGAACTTCTTGGGTGGTTAGTTTACTAACCATCATATGTGCAGATGGGTAGAGGTAAAGGAAGAGAAGGAATCTATGAAGGTAGAGGTAAAAGAAGCGGAGGAAACCATGAAAAAAGAGGTAATAATAGTAGTAGATATTAGACAGAGTCTATTGATGAGATAAATCATGTAACAGAGACCAAAGACATGGCTCCCATTATACAATCACAAATTCCTTCAGTACAACCATCACCTCCTCTGCCAGCACAGGCACCACAACAATTTGAAATTGGCTCTGTATCAGCATCTATTGGAGAATCTATAAATGTTGAGGTCAACATTGATTGTACTTCTAGACTTGACCCTAGAGATGTGATCATTATTGAGAACAGAAAATAAGCTTTCAACAACTTAATTTTCTCCTAATAATGCAAATAGAAGCATGTACTATATTAACATGTCATAAGCATTACTATCCATCAATCTAGAATATTTAGTTACCACTCAAGTGCTTTAATGAAAGATAGTCATAATAGATAACATTTAATTAATTGACATATACCAATACACTAGAATATTCTTAGTTTTATGTAATAAAATGTGGTAGAAAGGATCAACTTAATTTTTTTTCTTTTGGTTTTTGTAATAGATCAGCTGTCAAGCCCATTATCCTCATCATTTTTTAGGGTTCGTTGGAGCATGAGCTATCCCATTAATTACTCTAATCACTTAACTAGCATAAGAAGGTTCAAACACAAACACTTGTCCACAATGTATGTGGGTTTGTATAAAAATATATGTTCATGTCAATTTCAGTAGAATTTTAAGTCAATTGCAATTAATTATCCAATTTTATCACAATTAATATCATTACCAAGAAAATGACTTCTTTATTTGTTTAGTATTATTTAATATTTTCAATACTAAAACTAAGAAGAAAGTAATTTTCATCATAGGTTGTTGCCTCATGAAAAATGCTCTCGGATGATTAAAAGACTTTCAAGCAACAACTTCACAAGGAAGGGTATACTTGGAAGAACATTTCTCAGAACACTAAAGATTTGTATTTTGAGGATTTTCAGGCAATATTTTTCAAAAATATTGTAACTTTTAAAATATAAAATGAGTTTGTACTAACTATTTGTTTTTTTTTTTGCAAATTTATAGTAATATTTTTGGTGGGATCAAAAAATAAGTGGCATAGTCAAGATTATTTGGGAGAAACATGTAGCTATTAAATACAAGAGTTTCAATTGGACCATTAAGAATGCCAAATAGAAGCCGACCTATGTTTATGATGATATTTAGAAGGCATGGAATGATGAATTCAATAAGGCTGAGTACATAGCAAGAGGATGACATAACAAGCTAAATCAGCAAGATGGTGAACCTACCACTCATAACGGATGATCTATCACACATTATTCACATGCTAAATGCATGGTTAGGTTTTTACGATAAGAAAGTTTGTTACAATAACATTTTAATTGTGTGATCACATTATATACATTTTTTTTGAACTCACAAGAATAATGTTTGGGAAAGAAGCCTACATACTATAAGTTGTTTATTCATAATGATTCTAAAAGGAGTGATGACTCATTCGTCAATGAGAAAGCCAAAGCTTTGATTATTTGTATCTTAATTAAAATTTAATGATTCATTAAATTAATAGCTAATTATTTCTTTACTAAATTTATAAATTATAATGTGATGTTTTGTTGAGTGCATGATGATTTCATCCAACTACAAAAGGAGATGCCCCAACCAAAGGAGAGGTCGTCCGAACCTAGTCTAGTTGATGAAAATGATTTTTTTTAAATGTTGAGGGAGTGAAGAAATCGAGACTATATGGTATTAACTATGAAATAGCAACATACTATAGCATTGCTTCTTATAGTGGCACTTCACCTGCTAAGGGTCATAGCCATGAGTTAGAGGATGAATTCAAGCTTGTGTAGGAAGAAAATGAGCTTGTTACGTGATCAGCTTAATGATTTGCAAGGTCAACACCAAAAAATATAAGAGCGAAATGAAATAATGCAGGAGGAGATGTATAAACAAATGCAAGAGGTGATGTGTAAAAAAATGTAAGAGATGCAAAGAGAGATGAAAGAGCAGGTGAAATCATAGTTGGCTTCTTTTTTTCATAGTATAATGATCAGTAGCTATATTTGATACTACTATTAGAATTTTTTTATTTAAGAATACTATTGATTTTATAATTAATTAAAAGTATTGTGTATTTCAACTTATTTAATTATATCTATTATTTTAACTATAAAGCTACATCATAATGATTTCATATAATTGGCTTTGAAAGACAAAATGATCAGTATGAAAAGTCATGATATGTGAACAAAAATATTTGTATAATTGATAGAAAAGAAATTAAAATTTTCATCTCTGTTTAGAGATGGAATATTTCACTTTGATTAGAGATAGAATTTGAGACCAAAATTTCCATATCTGATTTGAGACGAAATCATTCTATCTTTGAAGAGAGATGAAATTTGAGACCAAAATTCAGTCGAATTAGAGACAGAATGAAATCTAGCTCTGATCAAAGATAGAATCAAATCCGTCTATAAATAGAGATAGAATTTAAGACTAAAAATTCTATATCTAGTCAGAAATGGAATCAATGTCTTTGGAGAGAGATGAACTTTAAGACCAAAAATTCTATCTCTAATCTAAGACGGAATTAGCTTTGGGAATTATTAATTTAGAGATGGTAAAATCTATCACTAATCCATCTCTGATTATAGACTAAAAGTTCCATCATTAATCAGAGATGTATTAGAGATGGTCAAAATCACATACCAGCAATTTTAAGACTGAAACTTTTGTCTCTAACCCATCTAGAATTCTATTTATAAAATGATTAGAGACCAAAATGTTTGTCTCTAAATTAAGGTTTTTTTGTATTGTAAATAGATAGACAGATAGATAATAGATAGATAGATAGATAGATCAATAGAGATACAAATATATAGATAGATAGACAAAAAGAGAGGCAGATAGATAGACAGATAGATAGATAGATATAGATATAGATAGACAGACAGATGGATAGATAGATTAATAGATAGAAAGAGAGACAAATAGATAGAAAGATAGATAGACAGATAGATAGAGAGAAAGAGAGACATATAGATAGATAGTTACATAGATAGATAGATAGATAGACATGCAGACTGACAGATAAATAGATAGACAAACAGACAGATAGACTAAATAGATAGATAGTTAGTTAGTTAGTTAGATAGATAGATAAATAAATAGATATATAGACAGACAGATTGATTGATTATTAGATTTTTTAACGTATTGATAGAAAGATAGATAAATAGATATATTGATTGATAGATAGAAAGATAGTTAGATAGATAGATAGTTAGATTGAGAGATAGATAGATAGATAGATAGATCGACAGATAGAAAGTCTTTGAAACTATAATATTCTAATACAACTATAACAGTTTAATTATTGGTATCACTATCATCCTTTAATGTATCTTCTGACATTTTATGTGATTCCGATGGAAGTTCCAACTCATCTTCAGATAGAAAATGATCATCTTCAATTTTTATTAGGTCACCATTTGAGTCACATAAGTTTTATGGATCTTTATCTACTTGCACGTGCTCAATATTATATATGATGGTGCAATAGTTATGTTTTCACTTCATTTTTAAGATATTGGTTCTTTAAAATTTGATTGAGTTTTGATTTTGCAAATGGCCCACAAGTCACTCTTATCACGAGATAAACTTAGATATGTACAATAATATACTTGAGTGGCTTGAACTACCATAATAAATAGCTCATATCGATTAAATCTATGTTTATGATTAACATCCACTAGCTTATAATCCGAATGAATCTTTGTACCCACATTTCATGTATGATCAAACCACTCATATTTAATAATACAATCCTATTATTTTCGTGTTCATGATACTCCAACTCAATAACTTCTTCTATTTGACTATAAAAATCAATCTCATCTACAATATAACTTGAGTCTTTAATGTATGCACCACTATTCATAGTTGCTTTAGAAGAATCGTGCACTTTTGTGTGAAATTTATAGCCATTGACAAAATACTTAGGATAGGTTGTCACATATCTAAATGTGTATTTACTTAGATTCTTTATGAATATGTTGGTATCTCCATTTGAAAGATCATTTATAAGTTACATTAAATCAACAAATGATGTTAAAAAATATAAGATACTAATAAATCAAAATATTCAAAAAATTAAGGCTTAATAATTCTTACATAGTTCTTGAACCAATTTGCAAATTCTAATTCTAGCATAGAATCGACCTCATGTCTCGGAATGGTTGGTTGTCTATGTTTTAATTGTTTAACATAAACACTGCACAAATACTAATAAAGAGAAAATAATTGATATCAATTTTAAATTATTTATATTCAGGACAAAAATATCCTATGATTAAACCTGCAACCATTTTAGGTATACATACTCAATATATAGTGCCACTTTCTCACAATTAAGTAAAACGTAGCTCTTGGTTGCTTTGTACTCTTCATCTGTCATATAGCTTACAATTGCTCTTCCAAGGTGCTTGAAGATAGATAGTTTGTCCTTAGATTTATCTTCTGCCAGCACATGACCTTCATTATCCCAAGGGACATTTATATTCTTTGTATTGACATGGTCCTCAAAATATTAAGAATAAAATGATGATGCTTCTTCTACTACATATGTATTGAAAATTGAACCTTCAACTTTTGCCTTGTTTCTAATATTCAATTTCATTTTACGAAGATACCTACAACCATTATGTTAGGTTTCATTTAAATCAAATTACAATATTAATTTACGCTTAAAATAATAAAACATAGCTACTTAAATTTATTTACCTCTCAATAGGATATATCCACTTGTATTGCACTGGCCTGGTTATTCTTACTTCATAAGCCAAATGGACCGGAAAATGCTCCATTGAGTGAAAAAAACATGGTAGGAATATCCATTCAAGCTTACAAAGAATGAGAAGTATGTCATTCTCTAGTCTCAACATAAATACAATTTAAGTAGCTATGATTAGTTATTTGAAGAATAAAGTAAGTTCTGTAAGAACCTTCCAAACACTTAAAAAAAGTATTTCACGGAAAGTAAACGGTATTAATCACTGTATAAATACATGATAGTCATGACTTTTTATTCCAAAAAATTTAGGCTTCTTCATATACACACATCTGCCAAAATTTGACACATACCCATCTAAAAATTTCAAAATTTTAAACCATTCACACTAAGACTATCTTGGTTTTTTATCAAGTGGGTAACAAGCTTTAGGGTATTTTTCTATAGCCTCATACTGTTTCAATTTAGGACACTGATAGTAATCATTCAACTCTTGTCTTAATTTTAAAGTGTCTTTTTTTTCGTCTACATTCATGACAATGTTGAAATTATTGTCAAACACATTTTTTTCAATATTCATTACGTCCAAGTTAAGAAAAATTAAATTGGACCTCTAATAGGGCAAGTCCCAAAAAATACTACTTTTTCTCCAGCCAAATATTTTGTATTTTGGTGCATTAGTTCTAGTACCATCCATTTCAAATATCCTCTTCAAACTCAAACTCTAAATCTCTATCAAGATATCATCTCCTTAACGTACAACTAGTAGAACTATCATCACTATTTTATTTTTTTGAAATGTAGTTCTATTTCTATGGAATGGATGATTTGTAGGTAGAAACTTATGATGGTTATCAAACCATGATTGTTTACCACTGAATTTAAGAATAAAAGCATCATACTTTTCCATGTAAAATGGGCATGCTAACCATCCTGCTGTACTCCAACAAGACAGTATTGAATATGTAGTAAAATCACTTACCATCCACATCGCCCACATAATGAAATTTTGCTTCTTTGAGATGTCATATGTATTTATGCCAACATCCCATAAATGATTCAACTCTACTTTAAGAGGCTGTGAGAAAACATCCAACATGTGTTTCAGATTTTTTGGCCATGTAACCAATATTGACAGAAACATATATTACTCCATACACAACCATGGAGGAAATTTGTAAGGTGTCACTATCATTGGCCATGTAGGATACTATTGTCCAAATTGGCTAAATGGCTAAAAACCATCAGTGTAGAGACCCAATCTCATATTTCAACTTTCAGTAGTAAAATCTTGATGTATATGATTAAAATACTTTCAAGCAAGTGAATCTAATGGATGATGCATCACCCCTTGTTCAACCTCATGCTCAGGATGCCACCTAATATCATGTGCTGTAACATTTGATGATTTTTGTCACTGTAATTGAGGAATTAAAGGGAAGTAATAAATTTTCTTAATTGCAACTTTTATCTTCTGTCGCATTTCTGCAACACGAGGTGCCTTCTGAAACTGAAGATGATCACAAAACATATAGCTAATTAAATCACTATCACCACCCCAATATAACATACATCCATTGAAATAACAATCAATTTTTTCCACTAGTAGACCCATACCTCATAGTAACATCTTAATGGTATAAAAGTTGTTAGTGACCAAATTATTATCTGAAATAATCTCTTTCATCAGTTCAGTCATCTAATCAAATAATTTCATAGACATATGATTTTTTAACTTCATGCTCATAAGTCAAGCCACAAGTGATAATTGTGAATGTGTTTTACAACCAGGCCACAACTAATTATTTATAGCAAGCATATCATAAAATTTCTAAGCTTCAAGATTTGGTGGTTCATCCATGTAATCCATATTAAAGTTAGCACCAGTAGCTTCCATGACCATTTTATGGTATGTGTTTGATGTTTCTTCACTACTAACATATGGTTCAGTACCCTCTTTTTGATCAATGTTCACATCCATTGTACTTTTCCCTTGATAAATCAAAACAAAATAATTTGGTACAAAGCCATATTGAGCCACATGGTATCTAATAGTCTTTACATCATGAAAAGACATATTCTAATACTTGCAGTTATTACATGGACACTTAATTTTATCCTCGGCCATCCATATCGATTGACTATAAGCAAGTTAATAAAATTTTCTAGCCCACTCAAAAAATATTTATTCAAAATTCCATTTATAAACCTTTTATATATCCACTGATGATCTGAACTCATTTTTCACTGTTATATTTACAAAGAATTATGCTTAATCATAATTCTAAATGAAACATACAATTGACTTCAAATAATACTATTAATTAAATAAAATCACTTATAGATGAATATGCAATGATAAAATATCATGAATTTCTAGGCAATGCATTTGTAGAATCTACATGAAGAAATAAAGCATTTATTAGTACGCTAAAGGTGAAAATATATCATGCTATTTATAGATAAAGAGAGCATGTCTCTTCCAGTGAACTAATCAAAGCCACACAAAAAGACAAGAATTAGGAGAACACAAGAACCAAGTAAAAGGAAAACAAAGGGAAGCTAACAAGAATTGAATTACAAGTTTGAAGGAGTAAGCTTCTCATTTCTCAATGAAGATCAAATAAGAAAATTTTAACTGTTATTCAATTCAATCTTTGAATATAGAAATAAATAGGAACGAAAAAATAAATGGAATTAAAATCCAATTCTAAGAACTCTTAGAAAATGAATTAATGAAGAATTAAGACATGAACCATAATAGATTTGAACTAGAATACATATCATACAAAGTATTAAACTAGAAAACATAGATGTGAAACAGCCTGCAATTTCAAATTTTTAGCAATACAAATATAGACTTATTAATGATATGAACAATTACAAGCATTAACATTAACATATTTCGTGGAAAACTATAATCAAAAGATAGTTAGCTAAAGAAAACTGACTGAGATAATAAGAATAAGAATTAAGCAAAATTCATTGACTATAGAGATCTTAGTAATTCTATCACATCCTACATTAAGTTTACTAACAAGATAGATATTAGAAATGGATGAATATAATCTAGTAAAACTAAATCTTAACATTAAAGAGACACATGAATAAAACACTAAGAGTAAATGCCAAAGAAATGCATAAATAAATAGTTAATTGAAGTAGCAACCTAAGGACACACCATCTTATGAACTAAAGAACTGCCTAAAAAAATAGTAGTGCAAAAGAAATTTATCCTAATATTTGAGTAATTTACTTAAGGATTATTTACATACACATCAATTCAAACTTAAATGATACGAAGGATGACAACTTATAAATTTAGCAAAAATTATAGATATGACCATCACTTATATACTTTTATCGATTAGATATTTAAATGAGAAATTAATTTTTGTTTTGAAAAGCCTATTTTCATTTTCTATGATGGTTGTTAGCTCGCATGATATGTTATTTTCAATATAATCTTTTATGAGCAGACTGAACACATAAAAGTATTATTTCATCAAACAAAAGATTAAAAAAAGCTACATTTTGGCAATAGCAGTCCGAGAAGGCTTTTTTTCAATATACCCAAATAATCGAAGAGCAAATAAACCAAATGGTCACATCACTTTTTTTTAAAAGATTCTAAAATGGGTTAATTAATTTCATCAACCAATAACATGGCTATAATTGTAAAAAAAAATTATAAAATTATTTAATATATTGATATTATGATGTTACATCAAAATAAAACATTGAAAAAAAATAAATAACAAAAAATATAATGACACAAATAATTACAAACAAAAATTTATACATACATATGTGTGTATGTGTGTGTGTGTATATATATATCATATCATATATCAAGAGTATCATAAAATGCACTAAGGGGTTTATTAACATATGCTAAATCTAAAATAGCTAAAAAGAAAAAAAATAAAAGGAAAACATATGCTATATCAAGAGTATTATATATCAAGAATATCATATTATGCATTAATGATAATTTTTGATTTTTGTTTATCATTAATTTTTTATTGCTAAATATTGAATTTAACAAAAAATATTCTACTATAATAACATTAAATCTAAAATATCACTCCAATATTAAAGATATTTCTTCATATGGAGATTTAGATCCAATAAACAATTTTAATCAAAAAATATTATTTTGATATTTTGATTCTCAATAATAATCTCAAAATCAACATTAGATCATAGTCAAAATTTTGAAAGTCTTTATTAAATGATGTGTTTCATCTTGTTTGATTTTTTTTTCATTTAGTTGAACAATATTATTTATGATAATTTCTAATTTTTATGTGTCACAAATCAATTGGCAAGTTTTTTGTGTACAGAAGTATATTAGTACACATGTTTCATTGTAAATAATAAATAATGTGCATGTTAAGAAAACATAGGCTGCACTAAATAAGCAGCTTCGCATGCACCACACATCTACACTACTTTGGATAAAAATACTATAAGCGCATTTTTTTTAAAAAAAGAAGGGTATACTTATTACTAATCAAATATCTATCATATTACTCATGTGAACATTATATAATAATGGAATAATTACTTATTATAAATGTATACACGAAAAAAATTACCATGCATGATTAGTGTGCTTTGAGAATGCATTGTATCTAATAAAACACATTGAGAAAATTCTGCACAATGTTTGTTCTCCTGCTTCTAATAATATATAAATTGACTTGGGTTCTTAGTCTTCTACACCTTCTATTTCTCAATCAAGTGTGCTTTGATTCTGCATGCCAATATTAGATAGATATAATAAAGTTTAGTATAGTGATTTTTTTCAATAGTACTATTAAACAATAATTAATATCAGGCCAATTAAATTAATGAAAGCACATACGATCTTAACAGAGAAGATTTATTATGGAATATATTGGGTACCTAATTAAAGACCAAAAAATATGATTTATTAAGAAAGAAAAAACTAATTAGAATTCATCATCATCCACCAACACAAATTACAGCCTCAACAAACTATCAACATGAGTAATGACACCAAAATTAAAGGTTATGGTTAAGCTGTAACTTCTTCTTTGAGAAATATATAAGAGTTTCACACTATAACCCCAAAAGCTTGATTAGTAGATAAATTTCCATAGGTTCTTCATATACATCTTCTTTATAGAACAAAAATTTTAAAATATAAAAACCATAAATTAAAATATAAGATATAACTTGAATTTAAAAAATTATTGTACCTTGCTCTTCTCCTCCTCTTGTTATTTTCTTCGTCCACTTTTGCTATTCTTCTTCGAATTTTAGAGCTAGCACACTTTCTATTAATTTGAAATCCATTAAACCTTTTAAAAAATAATCATTAAAATAAAAAAATTCACACTACTGATTTATCATTGACACAGAAGAACTCAACAAAAAAGCACCATTTAGCTCACTGCAGATTTTAAATTTGCAAAACTCATTACTAATTTCTCATTAAATTATAATGAAAATAAACAAAAAAAATAGGTAGAGAGAGAAATAGATAGAAAGATAGATAGAAAGAGAGATACATATATTTTCTTTGTTTAATAAGAATCTATGGAATGATGCTTTGACGACGTTGTGTTCTGATAGACAAATATTTTTTAGAAGTGAATAGACCTAATTATGTAGAGATGGCCAGATGGGTGAGTGACGGGTCAAAGATAGAAAATATTAGAAAACAAAATTATTTTATATTTAACCATTAATTATATTATTTAATAATTAAATAAATTTATGGTTAATAGTTTATGAAATTCTTATGGTTATTTTTTATAATATTATTTATAAATTAATCAAATAAATTTCAGAAATAAAAAAATTAATTTTATGTTTAAACAATGGAGAAAGTAAATAATATTACTATTAACCATGAAAACTATTAATTGGTAATTAAATTTTCATATTATTTCATTTATTAAAAATATATATGATTTCATATAACCATTGATATATTGTATAAATGTATAACCATACAAAATTTATAACATCTCAATTAAATAAAAAATAAATAACCAAGTAAATAATGATTAACATATCAATAATATTCAAACACATAAAAAAATATCTGACCATAACAATAAAAATATATAATCTTAACATTATCCAAAAAAATAAAATTAAAAATTAATTACTTACAAATATAACTTACAAAATAAGACTACAAATAAATCCAAAAATAAAAAAAAAAGACAAAAGCAACAAATTTCAACTTGCATTTTAATATAACAAATGATTTTAGATACTATTTTAGTAGCTATTTCAATAATTTTAAAAAGTAAGAAAATATTAAGCAAATAATTATTTTCTACACTATGATTATTAACTTCTAAGTTAATAATCATACATCTAAGTAAAAAGATGAATTACGAAAACTATAATAAATAACAAATAAGAAGTATCAACAACAATTTTAAAAAAAAGATTTGTTTACTTTTTTTAAAGTAATCATCACGATAGAAGAGCTCTATGAAGACTCCCAAATGACAATGATAATTGACTTGTCTCTCTAAATACCCTATACTACTCTCGTCCTCATTCATAGATAAAACTACTAATATCCATTTATAATATATCATTTCTTCATATGATATATATATATTATAAAGATAATCTCTTGTGTATGCATACAAGCATCATATTGCACATCACTATTCTCTTAGTTGCACATTTATATTAAAGTTTAAACTTTAATATATAATTGCATAAGATTATATAAATGTAAAAGTGTTTAGATATAATGTTGTATTTAAAATATTTTTATAAATGTTACATATATATATATATATGAAACACTTTTATAAATATTATATTGTATATTTATCACAATTATATAAACATTATAAATATTATATTTTTATATAAAAATTTATATATTATATAAATGTTTATAAATATGTATAAACATTTTATATTTTTATAAATGGTATATAAACAATTATATAAATGGATAGAGTTTTGTAAATGTTGTATAAATATTTATAAACATGTATACATATGTATAAACATTTATATATAACATTATATGTTTATATAAACATATCAATATTTATATATAATGTTATACGTTTATATATATTATATATTAGAGTATAAACATTTATATATAATGTCATATGATTATAAAAATGTATAAATGTTTATATATAATGTTATGTGTGTATAATATTTATATAAATATTATATTGCTTCAAATTGGCATAATATTTTCCAAAACAGTATACCTCTCTTCCTATAGTGTTTTTGAAAATAGATCTTTTGATTTTATTTTTTTATTTTTTTTCAAATCAATAAATATACAGGAGCAATAAAAGTATTTTTTGAGTTTACCAAAAAGTAGAAATCTTTTATTTTGATGTATTTTTTAATATGAATATTTACTTATTTAGGTACTTTTTTAAAAATTATTATTCTAATGCACCAATACATAATTTTTTCTAGGTCTAATAACACCTAACAACAATAAAAAAATATTTTCAAACAATATTAAATTAGCAAAAAAAAAAGAATTTACTAATTAGCATCACCATGATTAGCTCATATTTTATATTTAATTGAGGATGGTTTCTTTTTTTTAATGAAAAAAATTAATTTTTTCTTTAATTTTATCAAAATTATGGAGGTTGTGAAAAAAAAACATGAACAATATTAAATTTAATGAATTTGATGTTATGATTCCACAATATCTACAATTCAAGTAGCACAACTTGAGTAGGTATTCACTTGCAAACTAAGCAACTAATATCTAGGTTAAGTATTTTTAGCCTACTAAATCAATGTGAGCAACCAAAATCTCTGAGATATTAGTTTTGCCAAGCTTAATTTCTAATTAAACTAATAAATATTTTGGTTTTACCCAAAATATCATCTCTAACACAAGCACAATAAAGAGTCAAAACTTCCATCACTTGTAAACTTTATTAACTCATACACCAGAAAATATATGATATGATTTTAATTAAATTATTCATGAATAAATAAAACACATTGTGTTAAACAATAATTTAAACAATAAGATTTAAAAGAATACTGACATTTCATCCTATGCATTATTTGTGATCACCTAGCATTCATAAAAATTTATATAATCTTAATATCAATTTTTTCTCAAGCAAGATTGGTATTTATATTGTATGTATGCCAACTTCAATGGAAGTTTAGTTTACCATTAAATTGTTTTTCATGGTTTATAGTGTTGTAAATAAAGGTTCACCAACCTAATTTCAATTTTTAAATATCTATAACCTAATTTATCCATATTTTATTTAAAATATTTACATTCAAATATGCTGTAGAACTAACAATGCTTGTATCATTTACCATGGAAAAATAAGCTACTGCTATCAACCCAGCACCAACACCATTAACTTATTATATTACTAAAGTAATATCATCAAATCAAACTTCAGTTTAAAAATGAAAGGCAGACAAAAAGTTGACAATAACTTAAACCTTGGTCAAAAGAAAAGTTGCTCATGAAGCAAATGCAAAAAATATTCTGTGTAGTGAATAGAATAATAGTTTTGAAGAATATAAGAAAATTAAACAAATTTAGTATCCTCGAATAATATGTAATCAACATGTAATTATAACATAAAAAGAATAAAATTAATAAAAGATATTCTGGAGAGTCTCCTAGCATATATCTAATTGATATACATTCAGAAAATTATTGAGCAGTAGATTCCAAGGACTCACACTTCCATTTTGTTTTGGCTGTTAAGTCAATCCTGGGTAGATAGTTCCTCCTATCACCCGCCTAAGTGGATACCTAATTTTAATAAATGGTAAGAATAATTAGCACTTTTCAAAAAAATCCATGGAAAAAAAATTATCTTATTCGACATTGATTTAAATTACCAAGTTTGATCATCATACCAATTCCAAAATCATATTTTTCATTCTTCATGAAAAACTAAAAACATGATCAAATAACGCAACAAATGAAAACACAAAATTAGGTCTTCAAATTGAAAGAACGCTGATTAGGTTATGTATCATGATAATTTATGTTTAAGAAAATATAGAAAAACGACCTAATTGACAAGGCAAAAACACCAATCTGAATTAGAATGATGAAGCATAACACACTACCAACAATCTTCCGTAAGCAGTTTGCCTCCTTGATGCTATTTTGCTCAGCCACCAATTAGGTTATTGTTCATGTTTAACTTATTTTAATTTTAAAATATTAATATTATTTATTTATTTATTATTTGAAGATTACATATTTTATATTAAATTTTATATTACTTTTTATTTTCTTTTTAATTTACTATAATAATTTGCTCAATGATTTAATTCTTATAAATTTTAGTAGAGGCAAAAATAAAACTTGAATTAAAATCAACTTAGGGTCAGTTTGGTAGTGATTTTCAAAAGTATTAATAGGGCTAAAAATTATTTTAAGTGTGTATAAGAAAAAAAAATATCATTAGTAATATTAAAAAAACTTTTATTAAACGCTAAAAAAATACCTAAAGTATTGTTTTAATAAGCACTTGGAGATATTTTTTTTATACGTCGTCAAAAGTTTTTGGATGTATTTAAAACATCAATATATTTATCCTTAAATATCAATTTATTTTATCTTAAATTTAATAAAATATATGATTTTATTTATAATTCAAATATTTCAAATCTTTTAGTAATATTTTTTTAAAAAAATTTCTATAATCATTAAATTTTTTTAAGTTTTATTAATATAAATATTTACTTATTTATTTGTTAATTCAGATTTTTTATGAATATTTTTTTAGTATCAAACAAATAATGATTTTATGTTTTTATTAATACAACTATTTATGCATGTTGATGTTTTATTTCAAATATTTTAAAAAATGTGGATAATTATAAAATTAATTATTAATGTATTTTTTAATACAAATATTTAAATATCATTATTAATTAATTCAAATAATATTTTGTATTTTTTTAAAAAATTTTATAATCAAAAAAATAGTTATTTTTGACCTTATTAATATAAATTTTTATTGTATTTATATAATTTTGAAATTATTTATTTGTAACATCTTATTTTTATAATTATATGAGGAGAAGACATCTTTCAAGGATCCTCATCCATAGATCATGACAAACCTTTAATATATAAAATTATATCAACTATTAAAACAAATAATATATAAAACAAAAAAAAATAATTCACAATAAATTAATGACGAAAATAAACTCAAGCTATGTTAAGAGAAATTCTCTAGATAAATGTATATATTTTGTGAAAATTATAATTTAAGATCTAATTACTTGCTATTAATATTTAAATGTAAAAATATTTTTTTAGATAATGATTTATAAAGAGAATTTTTCTCGAGCTAATTAGCTAGGGAAAAGTCGTCTCTAAAGTCATTGATAAATTTGCCGCCAATGATAGTACTAAAATCTATGACAATATTATCTAGAGATATTTTTCAATCAAAAATTTCTATCTCTAATCCATCACACATCCATCACAAATTTGTCATTCAATATAAAATCAAATATCTCTTGTAATTCCCTAGTTAATCCCTTGTAAATTAGCTAGAGATTATTTCTCTAGCTAAATTTTTATTGTTATATAGATAATTTCTTGTATTGTAGATAGATAGATTAATTTGAAAGATAGATATATAGAAATACACACACACACACACACACACACACACACACACACACACAAATAGATAGACATATAGATAGATAGACAAATATATAGACTTATAAATAGACAAATAGACAGATAGATAAAAAATAGATAGAAAGATGAAAAAAAAGCATATAGATATATAGAGAGAAAGATAGACAAATAGACAGACAGATAGATAGACAAATAGATAGACAGGCATACAGACAGACAGATAGATAGATAGATAGACATATAGATAGAAAGATAGACATATAGATAGAAAGATAGACAAATAAATAGATAGATAAGCAAAATAGACATACAAAATTACAAATAGATAGATAGACAAATAGATACATAGATAGATAGATAGATAGAAAGATTGATAGATAGATCGATAGATAGAGAGACAAACAAATAGATAAATTGATAGATAGAAAGATAGATACACCACAAAAAAAATCCCAATTAGCTAGGGAAAATTCCGTAGCTAAATATGTTATTTTCATCGCTAAAGTGGATATAACGATAGATTAATGATGGATTAATGAGGAAAAATTTTCCAAGGTAAAGTGATTGTCACAAAAATTAATGAGGAAATATATTTTCTAGCAAAATTAGCGATGAAATATTACATAGCAAAACTAGCTAGGGAAAAATCCCTAGCTATATTAGCAGAGAAAAAATTTCCTAGCTATTTTCTTTCTAAAATTATTTTAACATTTTTAATTATTTACATTAAATTTTTATATTAAATTAAAAAAAACATAAACTATAAATAATTATTTATAATTAACAAAAAATAAAATTAGTTAATAAAATATTCTGATACAATAAGTTACATAGTTAATACATAAACATAATAAAACTTAATTACATATTATTTTTCATCAATATATCTAATAACAGTGCACAAAGTATAATCTATCTGTGAAATTGATGTTGCTTCCTCTTCGCCAGCTCCTCAAAATTTGTATACTACTCTAGTACTCGAACATGTCCCTCCATGGCCATCTGCAATGCTTCCTTTAGTTCTAGTCTGCATTTTCTCTCCTCCTCCAACTTCTTCCTTGTATCTGCCAATGCCCTTTTTGTATCTAGCTACTCTTCCAACATCATTTTTTTAACCTTACGATCAATTGCATGTATGTATACTTGTGCATGTATGTATGTGTGTGTGCGTGTGTGTGTGAACACAAACACATGTACTTTCATGCAGCTACACATACCATCAAAGACAATAGAAAAAATAATCTAGGCTGTAAAAAACACATATATAGGTCTCTCAGGCATGGTCAACATCTTTTAGTTCTTTGTCCTCTCGTACTCAACATAGATAGAGAACATTGTTACACCTGCACATGGATCATAACATATTTAATTTATAAACCAATAAAGAACACAACACACTGCCGCTGATAAACACAAATACTAGCGCATGCAATACCAACTGCCATTGGATAGAAATTTCACAAAATGAGATAATCATGAGCTTATTTTTAAATTACTGAATCAAGATTTCTCCAAGATTTCCAGTGAACTATCGATAAACATATTCTTTTGTATTTCCCAGCTTCACCCATCAGTCCATGCTTAATTATAAGAAAATTAAAAAAGAGTTTTTTACAGAAATAATATGTTTTAAATAAAAAATCCAAAATATGATGCTTGTTAAAAAATATTACCAAACTAGTGCATCTGGAAATAGTATGGAAATAGTCATCATTGTGAATGGTGGTCATTGCCACGTGATTATATTTTAAAAATCAAGACCTTCATTAATGTCTGCCTCGCTTGATGATGCCGAATTTGGGTTTGAATTTGGGTTTGAGATGAGATCAAGTTTGGATTCATTTTTGCTTTCAATATTGCATCTTGGCCATACAGATTCCCAAGTGAGCGACCAAGTTAAGTTGGTGGATTGATCAAGAGATCATGCAGAAATGAAAGATGAAAAAGATGAATTTAACTTGATGGTTTTCTCTGGATTGAAATGGAGAAGTGATTGTGGCAAGCATCCCTTGATTTGTTGAAGTTGATAGTATCACTCAAAATCGTGATTAAAGAATTAAAAACAAATCATTTAATAGGAAGAAGAGGATATAGATATATTTGAGTAGACAAGATCATATTTCATATTTAATAAAAATAATAGGCACCTTATCATCACCCCTCTTTTCTTCTTTATACCACTAGAGCCATGATACTAAACTGGAGCAAGAATAACCTATAGAAATGAACTCATGGTTTCAAACTTGAGTTTCTTTATTGAGGTTAATGGAGCAATTGGAGTTGCATGTTGCACTTTTTGTAAGTAATCCAGATTCAATCTTTTCCCAGCCAGAGCCACTCTCACAAGTAGATGTTTTGCTACTACACCCTTTTTTCTTCTTTTTTAAAACTTAGTCAAATGCATGACTAGTAAGATATGAAGTGTTTATGCACACATATATATAATAGTTGACATGACGATACATATGAATAAGTGTGTGGGTGTATGTGTTTGTGTGTGTCTTTGTGGGTGTGTATTGAGTCATTGATGGGTATCATAAGTGACTGATATATCGCACAAGAGGAATCTGAGTGAAAAAAGGAAAAAAAATAATCATTTTACCCATTGAGATTGAGGCTAAGATTAAGGCTTCCAACTAGAACAGTGACTGCATAAAGTTCACAAATAGTCTCCAGAGAGGGAAATCCTACTTTACACTTGATGTAAGTTTGGAATGTGGTGATTCCCATGAGCCATGTTCTTCTAGCCTCGCTACTATTCCATAGATCAGACTCTGCATCTCTGTGATAATATACTCTGTAATGTTGTTACATGCCTGCCAACCATAATTTGGCCAGATATCAGAGACCCAATTAAGTTCACCCACATATAAAACAACTCCTCAAGTCGAATAAGCATCTACGATGCACTTAAGCTCTATAAATTTATGGTCAATATTTACTTTTGAATGATTCCTTAAAGAGAATAGAGGAAATGTTACTAATCTAACAATTTCCTTTTTCTCTCTCACTCCTCTTACTACTCTATCTATGCTTGCCACACACTTTCTAGTAATCATGATGTTTCTTTTCTTCCTCTCCATCACCTGTAAAACTCTCATCACTTCTTCTTTCTTTATTAGTGCTTCTAATGGCAAGCTTAATGTCCTTCCCCAATGGGTTCAAATTGACTGAAATGAAATAAATGGAGGAGGAGAGTTGCTACAGTGAGAGGTTTTATTGATTCTTTTAGGTATGAGTTCCAAAAACTATAGTGATAATTTTAGTATGGGTTCCAATGTTTTCTGTGTTCTTTTAGCTGTGTTGTTTTAGGTATGGGTTCTTTACTTTAAATAATACAAATATTTATTTGTTTATTTGTTAAATCATATATTTTTATAAATTTTTTTATTTAATCAAACAATAGTTTATTTTAGCTTTGTATTAGTAGTAATTTTTATTTATGTTGTTTTATTAATTAAAATATTTTAAAACTTATTATAAATATATAATAAATTATGTAATGTTTTTAAATACCAATATATAAATATCATAATAAAAAATTTTAAAAAAAATTTGTATAATTTTTTTATTAATTTATAATCAAAAAATAGTTATTTTAGTCTAATTTAATATAAGTTTTTATTCGGATTTATATATTTATTAATTTTTATTATAATACCATATTTTTATTATTATATGAGAAGATTGTGTCTTTCAAGAATCACTCATCTATAGACAATTACAAAAATTAATATAAAAAATTACATAAAATATTAAAAAAAATATGCTTAAAAAAATTAAATCATTAAAGATTACCCACATAAA